>JANAVB010032018.1:2524451-3011951 GCA_029216955.1 Iris pallida
TATAAAAGAAAAAGAAAAGAAAAACGAATAATAAAAGCCCAGGCATCCCAGCCCGGCCAGGGTCCCACAATCCAGCCAAACCGAGAGCTAGTCCCAGTCCACAGCGGCCCAACCCACTGTAGTAACTCTCATTCCCAGCCGAACTCTCCAGCTAGGCGAGACACCCCCAACCCATGTTAATGTACAGCCGACTCTAGTTCTAAACCGATATAGTATCGAGAACGAGAGGGGGGTTCTCTCGATAACACCTAAACCCTAAACAAACAAAGCGCCACCCTACCCAGACGACCCCCCCACGGCCGCCTACGCCACCGCACGAGGGCGTAGGAGATCGTCGGAGCGGGCGGAGGCAACCGCAACAACCGGCAGCGACAGTACAGAGACAGTGCATTTAAGAAAGTACTTCGCATACACCCCTCTCGACATAGGAACCATCATTTTTGATTCCGTAAAGTCCTACGCCTAGTAGACATGACCGACTAGGAGATCTATCTACTAGTTTTAGGTCTATTATTAAATCTGGGAAGAAAAACTTTCCTGAAAGTCGAAAAAAAACCCATAGAAAACATGTCCTGTTTTGGCGACTTCTCCGCTAAGTTGGAAGGCGAATATCCGATAATCCATGATGATTGTTCGAAAGCTATTTGAATAAACTTCTAGACAATATAACTGAGATGTAAACCCCATTATTAGTTTAATTTATAGCCCTGTATCCAGTAAATTAAATCAGTTTAAAAACCGAGGAAAAACTATGAAAACAATTTTCGAAAATCTAGAAAACCATCGATACGACGTGCGTCCCGCCAATCCTGGCGACGTGGTCGCGAACCGAAGGCATCGAATGGTGCGTAACGGTTTCATGGTCGGGTGGGCTTTGACGGAATTCAAATTGGTCGCGTGTGGCGCGACGAATTTGATGCGTATCCGAATTTGATGCGTATCCGTCGAAATTTCCCGTATCGGCCTCTGTGCAAATTTCCCAATTACTTTGTACACCGCTCGTCAGATCGAGACAAAACTTGTGCCAACAGGACCGTATCATTTTTCTGGTCCTGTATGCCAAGTTTGGTCTAATTCTGAGACAGTTGATAAAATTACCGTTTTGTGGGCCCCACGGTCCGACTCAACGAATGATTTTGTGCACGGCCTACCGGAATCCAAAATTGGACATACGGTTGGGTTCATATCGGAAAACCGAATCCGTAGACATGTAGTTGACGACTTTAGAGACCATTGACTCTGACATGCTTTTCGGTGCAAGCGGGTCCAACGGCGGACATCGTTTTTGCCTAAAATTACCGTTTTGCCTCTGTGTCCAGAATTGGACTTAAGGACAGGCAATCCTAGCTAATTTGACTATTCTGAGAACATTGGTAATATTTGTTTCAGCTTTCGAAGATAGTTGTGAGGACTTGGACTGCATGGCTTGGCAGTTGATTGTATTTTTGTTGGATCTGCGTGCAACCTCCAGGCAAGATACCTTGCCTCCCTCTACAGTTTATTTACATGCATATTTCTATTATTATGATACAGTTTTACTAGTTGATTATTGACACGAGATTTGTACATCGTGCATGCTAGTATACATATAGTTCTGTAGTTGTTCATGATTTACATGTTTAGTTAATCCCTATATCTTTATATATTATCAGTTAGTTATTACAGTTCTTTGATTTGTATGCTTTACTTTAGACAGTGTCTACTGGTTTATTAGTCGTGTTCTTTTATCGTTATCATGCTTGACTGGATGTCGTGGTTCTATCGGTTTGGTTCCCTCTCGTACCGTGTCGTGAGTCGTATCGTATCATAGGATGAATAAGTCATATCGGAACTGCTTTACCTCCTTGTCTTGAAATCTTGAAACTAACTTGCGAGTCCACATAGGGACGAGGGTTAGTAGTTAATCTAACTTGCGAGCCCACACCAGGGGCGAGAGTTAGTAAGCTAATCTGCGAGCCCACATTAGGGGCGAGAGTTAGTAGTTAAGCTAACTTGCGAGCCCACACCAGGGGCGAGAGTTAGTAAGCTAGCCTACGAGTCCAACCAGGGACAAGGGTTAGTAGTTATATGTCCATACCTGCGAGTCCACACTAGGGACGAGGGTGATGCTAGCCTGCGAGTCCACACCAGGGACGAGGGTTAGTAGTATATGGTTCACACCTGCGAGTCCACACTAGGGATGAGGGTGATGCTAGCTTGCGAGTCCACACTAGGGGCGAGGGCTAGTTTTTGTTCAAACATGTGAGTCCATACTATGGGCGAGGGTTTGAGTATTCGATTGGTTGTCCATTGACATCGTGATATCGTGTTCTTTTGTTTTCTCCAGCAGTTCGTTTAGGCGTAGTGGTTCTTCCAGTCGTGTATAGTCGTGCTTTCGTGCTGATTGGTCTCTTTCCATTATTTCCTGTATTTTCTTTATTGCATGATAAACTGCTAGATAGGCATACTTTTATGTATCTTGCTATGTCCCCTGAGGACCTGATGATCTCTTCAGGGTTAGTGAGTGCATGGAGATAGCTGTTAGTTCTGGATGACGGACGGGATGATACATTTGCGGGATTTAGTTATCGCATCGCATTTATTATCATCTCGTACTTTCATACTTATCATGAGATATCATATTTCCTGATTCAGTTTAGACTCTTGTTACTTTATTAGAGTCTTATCGGACATATATGCTAGTGGGCTGCAGACCACGACCCATACTTGCTCATTCTTGATTATTATTCTTATTGTGGATTGAGATATAGATTTGTTTGCCATGATTTGGCAGTTTACCCTAGCCGTGACAGCGTTTACGTATTCGAGTTGGGCTGGAGTCCGCTTGATGCGTAGCTGGCTTGCTCACGTTCTCGCATCCGAAAAGCGGGTGCGGGTCGTGACAATGGTAGTTCAAAGTACAACTACGAGAGATAATGATGAAAGCAGTTATAAATGGTTCAAGTTTCACAATAAACTATGTCGTGTCTGGTGTTCCTGTTTATACAGTCGTCCTACTGTCTCTTGTATCAGACCTTGGTTAACCAATGAAGTATGGCCTACAAAATCTCTATATTCTAGCTCAACATATCTTCCTATACAAGACATATTTAGTACCACTCAGTTATATTTCATTAATGGATTATAAGAACACGGGGTGATAGGCCATGAGGCATACTACCCAACTTATAAAAATCAACTACTAGGGTGATTGAGCAATAAACCACGTATAACTAGTACAAGTCATATTCCTAACATCTCTATTAAGCACGAAGGAAAGATACGATTTGTAGTAAATGAATCAAGCATAAGGAAGTCAAGGTAATTGGATGAGAGTTCGAATAAAATTCAAGAAAGGAGGTCAACTGAGTGGATAAGATTCTAGACTCTAATCCTATATGCAGGCTCACATCGGTACAGTAACGTAACCGAAGTAATGAACTAGACCTGCATAGGCCACCACAAAAACATGTAATGCCCCAGTCCCAAAATACTTAGCACTAAGTACATATCCATGCCAGCTGTACACATATGAAGTATACTCCAATATATGGAAACCTCGTACGTGTACATAAACTGTGAAATGCAGTAAACCATGATAACTAAATCTCATCCACAAAAATCAAAAGAATAGTAATATGAATCAACTCAATAAATTGTCATTCATACATGTAGTTGGGCGGAGACAAATCCACTTGTGAGACTCGTCTCACAGTATCGGTATTTATATATGGATACGTATTTTGTAGTATATTTCGTATTTCATTGGTTTTCGTAATGCTTTAAAAATTTCCTAACTCATAGATTTTTTTTCTTGGCCGGCATACCGCCAGTATACCGGTGTATACCGACGGCATACCGTCCAGACAGATTTTCCATATTTTAGATATTTTTGATTTCAGATATTTTTATGAATAGTGTTTTCGCTATTTTGTGAATAGTGTTTTAGATATTTTGATGAATAGTGTTTAGATATTTTCGTAAATAGTGTAGATGCACCATATTATCCAATGGATATTTGGTTTTGGTTGGATGTCCACAATTGACTTAGATTTTGACATGGATCATGATCCAACGGCTAAGATTAATTTCCCTTCTATATATATCATTTCATTTTCTCTCTCCTCTCCCTTTTATTCCCTTCACTCTCTCTTCATTTCTTCTTCCCTTCTCTTTCCTTGGAGCTTGCCAAGAGCTTGGCCTTGAGGTCTACAGTGTGGTTTCGTACCCCTCTTGGTGGTGGAGTAGAAGATTAGGCTTGGAGCTTAACCTAGGCAAGTACATCTTGCCAAAATCTTGAACAAAAATATTTTTGTTGTCATTTTATTTTCCTTGGTGGTAAATACTTAGAATTTTTCTAAACTCATTTTGTTAAATATGTTTTCCTTATGATTCTCGTATATATGCATGTTTCCAAAATTTGTTTAAGCAAGGTTTTGATTTTTTGTTAAAACCCAATATTAAATTAGTAGAAAACTTGGTATCAAGAGTGATACTAGTGCTACCATCATGAATCTTGGTCACATATACATATATGAGGTCCTTACCTAGTTTGTATACATGGATTTTGAGTTTGGTGGCAATCGGAACCCATTTCGGTGTCCCAAGAACATATTTTTAGGAGTATTTTGAGATATTGATCTATCAAATATTTGAATTTGTGAAACCTAATAGTCCCATATTGTAGGGAATTCAATGCTATGTAATTTTGACTTTTGAATATCCGAATTTCGATTTAAAATGAAGTTTTTATGGCCGAAATAAGTTTTGGCAAAAATCTAAATTTTGTTGTTGTTTGGAAAATCGGTATACCGACAATATGCCGTAGTATACCGACGGTATGCCGATTTTTGTACCAGAAACTTTCTGCCTTTAGGCCGAAATACCGTCGGTATGCCGCAGTATATCGCCGGTATGCCATTTTAGGCTATTTTTTTCTGTTTTTGTTCGTTTCTGCCCGTTTTTGTCCGTTTTTGATATCTTATTCGACTATAATGATTTCTTAACATGATTGGATGATCTTGCTTAGTTAGAGAATGATTGTACATCCTATATACACTTGATACTAGCACATGTTCAATCATTTTTCTATGAAATGTACTTAGCTTTAATTATTCTTTCTCACATGCCATGATATATCTTTTGATAGATTCTTTCTTACAAGCTATGATAATTAGCGCCATGCCTTCTTTGTCTACTAGATAGTGGCCCGTCGTGGCGTACTCATATTACATGTCTTCTCTGCTTACTAGATAGCGACCCATCGTGGTGCACTCTTGTACATGTCTTTCTTTGCTTACATGATAGTGGCCTATCATGGCGCACTTTTGATTCCAGTACATGTCTAGCTCCTTGATAGTGGCTCGTCGT
Source organism: Iris pallida (assembly GCA_029216955.1). NCBI lineage: Eukaryota > Viridiplantae > Streptophyta > Magnoliopsida > Asparagales > Iridaceae > Iris > Iris pallida. The sequence continues at coordinate 2,529,801 of JANAVB010032018.1, forward strand.
AGTGCACTCCTAGCTTCTTGTTTATTATATTTTCTTGTTGTGGCTTGTTATGGTGCACATTCTTGCTTTTTGTCCAGTCTCGCATGTCTTATGTCTAGGATGGATTCTGCGGAATGCCACACCCAGAATCCAATAAAAAAAAATGTTAAGGACTAAACAACTAGCTTGATTACTTAGATCATTGAGGATTTTTCAGTTACCTGTTGCCCCTTTGGTCTTGGTCTTATATATATATATATATTCATAGGATTTGGAGCTATCTGTCATGATGAGCACACTTCCAGCGCACCATTGAGTGTTGCACCGGGTACATTTGTCTTCTGGGCGATGTACCCATTATTATATGTCTTAGGGTATATTTGTCTCCCGGACGATGTACCCACTATTATAGGATACATTTGTCTCCCGGGCGATGTATCCACTATATACTATTGCATCCTTGGCTTGGATCATTCAGGTAGCAGCAGGCAGGTAATTGGACTTGGTTTTCTCAAACTTGCATTTGTTAGTAATTAGGATTGTGATAACCCTAGTTTGCTAATGTATAAAGCCGTACTCATTGCTTGGCCGTGATTATTGTATGGAGTCCAGTCTAGTCTAGTTTTGTCTAGGCAGTGTCCGGATTTGTTTATCAGTACATATCTTTGTTTATGCTTTACTTTTGTCGATAAATAATTAGATACTAAAGTTCTGTTCAGGAGAAGGTTACAACCTCGGTCCTTGTTTGGTTTATGGGTTATAACTTGGGTTCCTAATTAGTTCCTAAGTCATCTTATCATTTGTCATTCTATATAGATCTAACATGCTCACATGTCCAAGTTATCTAATATGCTCACATGCTCCAGTTACCTAACATGCTCACATGTTCCAGTTATCTAACATGCTCACATGTCCGGACTACTTAACATGCTCACATGTCTAGTTTATCTTTCATGTTCACATGCTTCCTTTTTCTTACATGTACAAATTTATATTATATCACATGTCGTTTACTTTATGCTACATGTTGCTTTACTTATTGTCTTTTCTATTCTCGGGATAAGTGCATTGGTAGCGCACGAGTCTCGATTTGCTTTTACTTATTTATGTCTCTATCTGTTGCTATGTTAGTTATTACTAGTTTTAGTTCATAGTTTGGCTTCCCTTGTGGTACTTGCTATTGGGGGTCTGACCCCACTGGTTTTGTTTGACCAGATCTGATAGAGGAGCCCGAAGGATCTTCCGTACCATCTACTCGACGGTGACTACCTGGAGCACCAGAGTACCTTAGTGGGTTTCCTATATCATTCTTCCACTAGTTATGTATATTATTCTTTTGTGGCGTTTAGCCTCCAAGCACGTGTTTAGCTCGTGTTTTAGACTTGACATTTAGCCTACGGGCCAGAACATGATTTGCGTATTCTAGACTATAGCTAGAGCTTATCATATATGACTATTACTCTTGCTAGTCTTCACTCTGTATTACTAGCTTCATGATCATTGATATATGATAGTTTGGGACGCTTTACTATTTTAATTCCAGTTGATCTTACTTCTTGTACATTATTTACTGCCTGTGATTGAGATACCTAGGATTGCTTGACCTAGGATCCACTGTTGGCTTGTAGTAGTAACCCCCATCTATATAGCTTATACGTTGTTTCGGAGTACTGAAATATTTTGGTATACGTAGCTGGCCTGGTCCGTCCCTACTTGCCAGTATTCTGGTTCTGGGGCATGACACCACTGCCAACTATTTAAATCAAATAAAATATACAAGGGAATGATCGATAAAATGGCAAGACAAACCAAGAGCAATCATCTTCGAAGGAATGGAGAAGATCACGGCCATGGCTAGAACACCTGCAAAAATTCACAAAGCACACGCCTGGAGAGATCACCAGGTCCTCAGAGGGACGTAACAAGATACTTAAAGAACATGCCACATAACTGAATATATATAATATGTCATCAATCACAAGTAAAGTAAAATAGTCCCAATTGTAACAAGATCCAATATCTCATTATCGAAACAGTGGACTCCCCTACAACCAAACAAGGACAAGGGATAGTACACTATACCGTGATGCGACATTGTCCCAAGCTACTAATGGAACGGGGGTGATATGACATTGACGAGGGTTACCTGACCATTCTAATATGTTTATGCAGTTAGGAACAAAACTTTAACGCATGGGCACTCTGGCTCAGGTGCAGAAAACTCAGGTATGGTCCCATCAGGATACCAGGGACCTCAAAGCATAATATTCCTCGAATGTCAGAGGCCAGCAGGAAATTAGGTATCAGGATCCAGGAACGTATCTCCAGCGGAGATAACCGACAATAATAGGAAAGTGCATACGTGGCCCATACGTTAAGGAACTGTTCTTCCCACCCAATGCCTAGTAGAGTCACATCCATGACTCTTATACCTCTATTAACTGCCAAGTCTCCTAACATGCCTCTAATAGCAGTTAGCCCTAACGCATGCGTACAGGTGATTAGCCATCACACAAGTACCTCTACATGCTAATCATCTCACACATACCTCGTGGTACAACTGTGTCAAGGTTTATGCTATACACTACAAATGGTAGTCCCTTAACTCTAGGTCCATATGCAATCAAAGGGTAATAAGTAAAGTAAAGCTGATATCACTGAGCAGGCAATAAATCAGGAACTGTAATAATGGTACATCTACAAGAACTGAAAATAAGTAAATAATGATATGCAATAACAAAAATACAGACTAAATATAAGCAATAAATATGGTAAGGTATCTTGCCTAAGGTTGTGTGCAAAAGGGCGACGTCCAATAGCTCGAACCGTCAGAATAGTGAAATGATGAAAGCCAAATTTTGCATACATCCTCGGATGCTGAAATAAACACCACGAACGTGTTTGAAATATAAGATATGTCTAGAAAATGCCTGTCCAAAAATCTAATTCTGGAATATTGGTAAAATTGTAATTTTGAATAAAAACGATGTCCGTCGCTGGACCCATTTTGCACCGAAATACATGCCAGAACCTACAGTCTCTAAAGTCATCAAACAATATGTCTACGGGTCCGGTTTAAGGAGACAAATCCAACCGTATGTCCAAAGTTGGATTCTGGTGAGTTGTGCACAAAATTGCCCGTTGGAACGGGTCGCAGGCCCGCCAAATAGGCGTTTCAGTCGACCTTCTCAGAATCGGACCAAACTTGGCATACAGGACCAAAAAATGATACGGTCCTGCTGGCGCAAGTTTCGTTTCGATTTGACAACAGGTACAAAGTAATTGAAAAATTTATAAAGAGGTCGATACGGTAAAATTCGACTGATACGCGACAAATTCGTCGCGCACACGCAAAAAATTTAAATTCTGTCAGAGCCCACACGTTCGCGAAGTCGATACACACCTTTCGATGCTTTCGGTTCGCAATCACGTCGCTGGTTTGGCGGGACACACGTTGAATCGAAGATTTTTCTTGAATTTCTAAAATAGTTTTCACAAGTTTTTCTTTATTTTCAAATTGATATTAACCAGAAAATATTCAACTAGAAATTAAACAAAAAATAGCATTTCAATCACGGTTATGTTGTCTACAAGTCTGTTCAAGTGGTTTTTCAAGTTTTGCGATATCCTGGTCGCAAATTGACCGCCAATTTAGGATTTCGGGACAGTTTCTAAACCCAGAAAATTGAATTTTTCTCGATTTTGGAACTCGTTTTTCTTTGCACACAATGCGAACGGATACGGACTACTTAGGAGAATTAAATTTGGTTAGGTTGCCTGTGTACCTGCGAAGACGGATTGAGAAACCATCGCTCGAGCTAGCGGCTATCTCGCTGTGAAGACAACGCTTCGCTGTTGACGAAGCTGTTGTGTCCAGTGTCTCGGCCGCGCGCCACGGCTGGTCCTGGCGGTGCTCTGGCCGGAGGCAGGTGATTCGGCGGCTGCGCGGTAGCGCCGCTTGCGCGTGCAGTTGCCAGGGTCGTGGGTTGTTGGGTGAGGCAAAAGGGTTAGGGTTTGAGAGAACTCTCGATCCCTCTCTGTTTATACTTCATGGGTTTTCAGGTCTGTGAGGCTCGGCCTGGAGTGGCCGGGCCTGGAGTGGCCGGGCCTGGTTAAATTTTTTTTATATTATTATTATTTTATTTATATAACACCTTATACCAAGTTACTTAATTAGTAAAATTAAGTACTAATAATATTAACATAAAATTAGAGTATAAACAAATTTATGGGGATTACATTATATATCTTGATATGAATTATAAAGAAAACTTTAAACTTACTCACTATACCAATCTTCTAAACAAAAGCGAGATGCCTAAATAAAATAAAATAAACTTCCAAGAATTTAGGGTTTTGCAGCGCGAGTATGAAATGCAAAATAATAGAGTAGGCAAATCAAATTAAGGAAAAGTTAAGGTGTAGCGAACGGATGACTTGATAAAAAAATTGATAAGTAGATTGTATAGAAAAAGTTAGCACGATGAGAAGATAACGTGCATAAAAAAGTTGAATTTTGAAGTTACGCAAATGACTCTAAGGATTGGATTGAATGTTGCTCGATGATTTGAGTTAGCAAGGAATGATGTGATTTGAAGAAAAATGTTGCTCGATGACTTAAGATAGACGGATAAAAATACGTAATTTTGGGTTTAAACAAATTGATGATGTAAATGATTCGAGGGGTAATGATCGAAATTGATTTTAAATGTCGAGGAGATTATACAGCTGGACGATAGCATCAGTCACACGACTAAAAATTTGTTGCAAAGGAAGATCGTCAGGTTACACATGTCATCGATGGTATTGAGGCGTATCAAAGATCGATATACGATAACTCGGGGGTCATATGACTTAGCGAATGACGATCGTATAAGTGTTATTGTTCTGATGGATGCTATACTTAGGATTTTGGTTGAAATGGATATTGGGATAAAAACAGAATTGTCTTGATGGTTGCATTGACAACTACAACGTCGATGATCTTGTCTTGCACTAGCGAAACTCTAGCCTCGCATATGGGTCACGTCAGATTTGGGGTGATCGTTCCGCGTGAGCGCTGACATGGTGATTCATGTCGCGGGAATGATCGAACTCGAAAAATTTGGACGTGGCAATTTGGATTGTCTCGACTTGCGATTTGATGCGAAGGTGGATTCACTACAAGCATGAGGCCTTTAGGCCACAAAATCTGGGACGACCAAAGAAATTTACTTGCCTAAACTGATATTTAGTGACTAAAAAATACATTTGTCGCCTAAAGTCTTCTGAATTAGCAAAAATATTTGTGAGCTCTCTAACGACTATTAATTAGCTTGAGTCGTCCAATAAGTTCTTCGTAAGAAAAATCTATGACGACAAAGAAACTATTTCTCGCCTAAACTGGAGCGAGAACACTAAAATTTCCACCAAATTTTAGGTGACAATGAAGTTTTTTAGGTGACTATTGTTTTAGTGCCAACATGTTTCCTAAAAAAATTAATGCCAACGAAAAGCTAGAAAGAAACTAATTTGGTGGCCTAAGATTTTAAAAGAGATTATTCCTAAAAATATTAGGCCCAAATTGTATAAAGTAAAATATAAGAAAAAAAGGCTCTCTCTACTAGTGTATAATAAGAAATTTAATTTTACCATAAAATTTTTGTTCCAAATATTTCTTTACCTAAATTGGAAATTGTTTATTAAATTTAATAAGATTAGCTACATAATTACATATAGATGGTTTCTTTTGTCAATTCTATACATATGATTTTTTTGGTGGCTTCTCCAAATTTTTTCTTATTATTGGTTTGTTGGTGGCGGCTTTCTTTAACCTAGGGATGCAGCACCGCCAGCCCATCGTCGGACGAGAATCTGTTTGTATGGAGCGCCATAATCTTCGGCCTCAACAAAACCCCATGGGAAGGTATGCTTGCTATAGATTCCTATTCCGATCAATTTTGTTATTCTTCATGTGCCCTAGTATATTTTGGAGTGTCTGTGTTGTGTCTCATACGTGTCAAGACAAGTTTATCGATATCTGACGTGACACACATACTCCAATATGCATTAGGACGATTAGTGTCCACCACTTCTTGTTTTGAGGAATTATGTCCTCCCACGGTGATTATTTCTTATGGCTGACCTTTGGGGACAATTATCCTGAAAAGCCTCCGCGAGTCTGGTTTACTTCGGAGGTCTTCTATACAAATGGTTAGTTCTTCGTCTTGAGTTTTGAGTTGGTTGTATGTATCAATTGTTAGCTTTTTATCCGCAAGTATTGTTTAATTGTACTATGATAGATAGACAAATGTGGTGTGAGGGCAATATCATTCGAGAAGAATTTGGATAAACTCTCGCTGGTCAACTATTGATTACTTTAGTTTATTGATTCCTCACAGAGTTAATGGACAGATAAGTAGGTGTGGTCAACTATTGATGCCAATTTATGTCAAGTTTTATTTATTTATTTTGTTTATAGGTGTTGCTTTGTTCTGATGCTTAAAGGAATTGCAGATTATCATGGAAGCATTAGCGGTCACAGTTCTAATTAGGGATTATCGGTCATAGTTTTATTAGGCTAGCCACATTTTTGCCATCTTTTTCCTTTCCCTAAGCTGTATGAAGTTACTTTAATTGATCCAACGCCCATTTATAATTTTTCTTCTCATACATCGCATGGCTTCAAGAGGGAGTAAAAAAAATCCACATCTAAGAAGCAGGGACACTGAAAATCAAGACATGTCCTTGTCTAGTACATTTTAGGGCAAGAGAGCCGAGATCTTCCGGACGTCGCTGCCATTAATTCTTCTCCCACAACCCAAAGCAGCAAGAAAGCTACATAGATCAATCACCATCACTTCTTTTTCCATAACCCTCAGAACTTCATCATCCCCATTGCTTCTTCTCCCATAATCCGGAATATCATCACCGTCGAGGTAAGTTTCTATTCTTTTTCTTTATAAAATTGAGGATTGAAAACAAAGCTACGTAGATCTTCTTTCATCATGATTTAGTAATTTTTTAGAAAAGAATTGGTTACAACAAAAATTTAGGTGTATTTTAGCAAAAAAAAAAAAAGATTTGGAGGCTATGTAAATATGCGATATACGATTGAATGACTTCTGGTGATGTACAAATACTTTTAGATATAGTTTTACAAAATATCAAATAGTGCACTGATTTTATAAAAATGAGGGGATGTACATCACCGGAAGACATTCAATAGAACTGTACAGATCTCCAAGAATATTTAAGTCATCGTAAACCTACTTGTTAGGCTCATCTTTGATCTTGAAAATGACAGGATGCAATCTGGATGGCATGCTAGTGGAACGTACATGGAAGTTTTTGCTCCTTGCCATAGCAGAACTAGCTTCTTCCATCTTTACTGCTAGACTGATCTTCGTTTGAAGGAAAAGTTAAGGTCTAAAGATAGATGGAAAGAAAAGTTTGGCTTGATTGTTTCATTGGCTGCCACTACATTTATAGATTGATCTTAGATATCTATCATCCTGAGAAGCATTGTAGACACCTAGAATCTTGGCCACCGAAGCATTCGTGTGATATGAGTATATATGATTTAGTTTATTTAAGGATTGCGTACAACTTTAGACAGATAGAGTGGAAATCATGTCTATCCACGTTTCTCTATTAGGGATTCTTGCTAGTTGGTGGCCTTAGTCCTTGAAGCAAGCAGGTGAACACATGCATTTCTGAACTAATGTCTACAAAAGATTTACAGTGAGCATGTTCTCAATTCTTGAGAGTGGAAAAAAAGATGATATGAAACTTTCTCAAACTTTCTCTGTAGAAGTTGTATAATTTATTTTCAATTCAGTTTCCTTATGTGGACATACCAAATGATAAGGTTAGTTGGAGATGGTTCAAATGGCAAGAACCTATCTAAATATATCTTACTTATTTTGATTTTTTGGTTTGGTTATGATCTTAACCATCCAACTAAACAAATATTAGTTAATTCCTAAACTATTTTTAAAATTCTACTGCTTCGTTAATATTGTGCAGTGGCATATTCTGCGGATTATTGTGTCGAATTTATACAAACCAGTTTTCACAAGAACTCTCACAATATGTAGTTATTGATTAGTAAATTCCAGCTTCATAATTCTGAGTTGCTTAGTGCTCACATTCATTGTCCTAGTGGTTTAAACTAATTTTTCTAAACAACCAACGCCAATTACGTTAGAGTGGTCCAGGCATAATATTACCTCACTAAACACTAATATAATAAAACTATTCCATTAGTGATGGTATGTGAGATCTAACCATAGGAGTTTTAGCAAGCCTATTGCAGGGCTTTGTCAAATATCTAAGACTTTGTTTATAAAAGCGAAGTATTGAATATATCTATATGAAGACCAAAAAAATCCATATGAAGGCTAAAGGATGTAGAGGTAGGTATAGCTTTGTAAGAAAGAATGGTAATGAAGAATTAAAGCTTGTTGCCTAACTGGTGAAAGCCAACTTATAGATATGCCAACTTCGGGTAAGATTTTCTGTCTAGGAAGCACATATATGCCAAATTTGATTGCATAGCATGTCCACTTGTACTATACAATTTTTATGTTGGATACATAATAGACAAATGTCTAAAAACCAAGGGACTATTAGTTTAAAGAGGTGCAAATTTCAAGAGTGTTTTTCGATAGCCATGTGCTAGCTTCCCTCAACTTCAAACTTCCCTATTATAGCTTGTTACAAAGGCAATAACCATTCATAAATTTAATGGAAGATAGATTCATCTAGGTTATATATGATTTGCTTGAAAAGCCATCAAGACATTTGAGAGAAGACCAAGTTAATGGAATACTACTAGGCCAAACCTGTTATCTATTATGGACTTTTACTGCCATTAGCAACAATTTAAGCAATAATGTACCTTATGTTTTAAATATTATCTAAAACAAGTATCTCATGTATACCAAATTTGGTTTCTCGCTTGTTCTATTTTGAAACAATCATATGCATTCTACCTCTAATGAAAATATATCATGTTATGCTATTTGTAAATTTCATGTTGAACTATTTCCCATCTACCATTAAGTTATTTCTATGCTAATGATGTGTTGTTAAAAAAATGCAGCAAAATCCATTCTCTTATTATGATTCTGAATTTTAATGGGATAGATGTTAAGACAGCACATTCTCTAGATTCTTGGAGTAGAGGTGTTTTTTGGTGATGGTCTCTGGTTTTTCCAAATAAAGGATTATAGTGGCAGAAGAAATTTCGTGCAATCTTTTTTCCTTGCTTCATAGGACAAAGTATATTTTACTCTAAATAACATATTTCATTTCAATGAGGAATAATTGATTCCCGAGCAACCAACAACCATTTTACCCTATGACAATTATGGAAGCAGTACATTTAAAGATATGGGATCACACAAGTCCTTAGCTCTAATGTTTCTAGTTTGATTTATTGTCTATCTTCTTTATGGAAAGGGGTTGTTTAGTAAAGACATGGGATCACACCAACCAAATTGGCTAGCTGTGGATGTTTCAAGTAACAAGAATCCCCAAGATTTGTTATCAGATAAAACTAGATGTGAACTTGGGCACATTTGATAAGGGTTTTACGGTTGTTGCCGGCTTAAGAATTATTAAAACACTATCTTCTCTCTTCCGAAATGTTACATTTAATGTAATCTGGTATATATATGCAAAATTTGATACTTAATGCTTATATACAGCTGATAAGGATTTTGACTCGCTCTACATTTAAAGTGACCCTGTGAATGGAATAGTTGTTGCCGGGTTAAGAAGTATCAAGGTTTTCCTCAACACTATCTAGCTTTTCTTTCTTTCTTTTCTTTTCTGAAATGTTACTAATAATTTAGACTTGTATATAGTTAGTACTTGGAAGTGCTTAAAATCTGAAACTTGTATATAGTTGATAAGGATTTTGACTTGCTCTACATTTAAAAGTGGATAAATGATGATCTACTAATTGGTTGTCATGATCTTGACTCACTTAAGTTTATCCATCAATTTGTTGTCACTATCTTAAATGGTAATATGCTTGTAGGGTAGTTCTTAGCTTGACTTTTTTTTCTTTTTCTTGCATGTATACCTAGGGCATGTTGTGATATGTGACATTTTCATATTGTTTTTATCATTTCAATTTCCTCAGGTCCACTCAGCACATAAGATTCTTGAGTTATATCTGGAAACAGTAGGCACAAAACAAAAGCACAGAGGCAAATGCAACTTCCTCATGGTAAGCTCTCTATTTCCATCCCATCAGCTGAGTTGAAGAGCTAAACTTGATTGTTAAAGTATAACCTTGAAGATAATCATGTTACTTTTTGATGTGCTAGTTGATTTTGCTCCACTAAAAAATTACATATAACTTTGTCATATATGCTTGTTGTGATGGATTTTCATCGTGTGTATGACAATATGCCATGTGGAGATGCTTTCTAAATTTTCTTGTTTATTGTTCTCATTGAAGCAATAATTTAACTAAGTTTGTAGATTTACTATTGACTATAGTTCTCTTGCCGTACCGGAGATTACTGTCAAACGAAAACACAAAAATCATTTTCGGAGCCAAACTCTCCGTGGAAAGCTTTATATTTACCCAAATGCATAATTTGTTTGTCATCTGTTGTGCAATGAGAGGGCATCTAAAACAAATAATGAAGGACAAAAGCTTAGAGATGGGGGAAATATTAACTTTTCACTTCTTGCTTTAGCTAATTATGTCAATGCCTAGGGAAAACATCAGAGGAAGGGTCTTGTATATGTTCCTTTTGCGAACATCAGAAGAAGGGTCTTGTATATGTTTGTAAAACCCCTAAATTTCTACTATATTTTTTTATATATATTAAATTCAGTACTGATTTAAAATTTTTGTATTGTACGTCGCATAGTCGTATTGTACGTCGCGCACGAAATTTTATTTTTCGTAGTTGCTCGACGAGTGCGAATATGTGCGAGCGTACATATTTTGAGAAAAATATTTTTTTTATTTTTATAGTTTCAAAATAATATATGTAATATTTAATTTAGCTATCAAAATTTCCTAAATTTATGATTTTATTTATGAAAGGCCTTTTATTTAGAATAAATAATATTATTCATGCATACATATATTTCATAAATATTTGCTAGTTTAATTTAAATAAAAATATAATTTTTGAGATTTATTATTCAAAAAGATATTTAAAAATATTTATTATTTTTGAAATTATTATTATTGGTATTTGAAAAATATATTTGGAAGTTATGGTGGCCATTTAAACCTTGATTTGATTTTTGGATTTATTTAAATAGTTAAATATTCGAAATTTATTTATCCTATTTGATTTTCAGCTAAAATTTAAATAGATTTAAATTGGATTTAATTGATTTGATTTTAAACTAAGAGAATTTGATTTGATTTGATTTAAATTATATTTAGATTTGGATTTGGATTTGGATTTGATTGCTTTTAAATTAAATTAGGAAATATCTAAATTGGGTTTAAAGGAATCCTAATTCTTATCTAATTGAGAATTTCCACATCCTATAAATAGGCAGGTACTCCTCCATATTATTTTCACCACAAATCATCTTTCAAACCATCCTTGTCAAAAATTTTCTCTTTTTTCGTCATAAATTCAGCCTCAATTTTCAAAGGTTGTAGCAACTTCGCGGACTCCTTTTGACCTCCAGTTTTTTTTTGTTGGAATCGTATTGAGGTATATTTTCTAAATGTAAATTTTATTTTCATAAATTCGGAACTTAATTTTCTAGAAAATTTGTGGAGTGTCAGTGGTCCGAAATCTGACACGTTTTAGTGTTTTTGAGATTCTGGGAGAACCAGGAATCAGAATCACGATCCGTTTGAAGTTTCGGAATACTGACAGAAAAATACATATCATATATTTTTCCCAAAAATTTTCCAGAATATTTTATTTTTGGTTTTATTTTAGAAGTTTGTCACATCGTCTGAGTTATCTTGTGTAGCCCTGTGACTATTCTGTACCCAACGGGATTGTCGGTTTCTCCAGCAAGGACCTCAGGTAAGACACCTTGCCATTTGATGTTTAATTATTTTAGCTCATATTTCATGTATTATTTATTTTCTTTATGCAAAATAAACTGTGATACATGGCATAACTGTTAGAACTTACTGTTCATTTATATTTCCTGCTGTGTATTATTTTCTTACAAATTAAACCTAGATTTAAGGGACCATCTTGTGTGTTACATTCATTGGCCTTGACACATTGTACCACGAAGCTGTGTGTCGCATGTAGGACACGGAAGTGCGTGATTGGCTGGCCACCGGTACGTACAAGTCGTACGATAGGAATAACCGCTAATAGAGGTTGCATGCTAGTTTGACTTAGCGGTTATAGAGGTTACTGTTGTAGATACAACAGAGTAGGCATTGGGCGGGGAGGACAATTCCTTAGCGTATGGGCTTCGATGCACTTTCCCTTGTGACCCGGACTCTCCGCTGGAGATACGGGGTTGATGACCCATTATTACTGATGGCCACTGACGATTCTGCGGAACGTCATGCTCTTACTGATGGGGCCTCTGGTGCCCAAAAGGGGACTACGCCGATCCTATTTAGCCAGGGTCCATGCGTAGGAAGGATTGTTCTTAACTACATTTCACTTAGAACGGTTAGGTACCTCTATCCGTTAGGTATGAGTACTTTTGGTTTGGGTACTTGTATCTGACCGTGGCTTGGAACAATAACTTGTCGTGGATTAGTTTGTCACATCTTGTCATTGTTTGGTTGTAGGTGTGACTTACTACTTCGATGAGAAGGTATTAAACCTTGTTGGGGTCCGGATACCATATTGAATTCATAGCATGGAAAGATACGTCGCCGTGAATTAGTTTACTATCTCCTATCCTTGTTTGGTTGGGGGGATGTTACGCTCGTTCAGTAGGTGCATATTGGACTATGTTATAATTCGATTTACTTATTTATTTGAGCATTATTTATTCTGTTTATATTGGCATAACTGTTAGAACTTACTGTTCATTTATATTTCCTGCTGTGTATTATTTTCTTACAAATTAAACCTAGATTTAAGGGACCACCTTGTGTGTTGCATTCATTGGCCTTGACACATTGTACCACGAAGTTGTGTGTCGCATGTAGGACACGGAAGTACGTGATTGGCTGGCCACCGGTACGTACAAGCCGTGCGATAGGAATAACCGCTAATAGAGGTTGCATGCTAGTTTGACTTAGCGGTTATAGAGGTTACTGTTGTGGATACAACAGAGTAGGCATTGGACGGGAAGGACAATTCCTTAGCGTATGGGCTTCGATGCACTTTTCCTTGTGACCCAGACTCTCCGCTGGAGATACGGGGTTGATGACCCATTATTACTGACGGCCACTGACGATTCTACGGAACGTCATGCTCTTACTGATGGGGCCTCTGGTACCCAAAAGGGGACTACGCCGATCCTATTTAGCCAGGGCCCATGCGTAGGAAGGATTGTTCTTAACTACATTTCACTTAGAACGGTTAGGTACCTCTATCCGTTAGGTATGAGTACTTTTGGTTTGGGTACTTGTATCTGACCGTGGCTTGGAACAATAACTTGTCGTGGATTAGTTTGTCACATCTTGTCTTTGTTTGGTTGTAGGTGTGACTTACTACTTTGATGAGAAGGTATTGAACCTTGTTGGGGTCCGGATACCATATTGAATTCATAGCATGGAAAGATACGTCGCCGTGAATTAGTTTACCATCTCATGTCCTTGTTTGGTTGGGGGGATGTTACGCTCGTTCAGTAGGTGCATATTGGACCATGTTATAATTCGATTTACTTATTTATTTGAGTAATATTTATTCAGTTTATATGGCATGATATTATGTGTCTTGTTACGTCCCTCTGAGGACCTGGTTGTCTCTCCAGGTGTGTGCTATTGTCTTTCGCAGGTGTTCTAGCTCTAGCCGTGATCATCGCTATTTCTTCGAGGATGATTGCATTTGGATCGTCTTCGCTTCGCTCGCCAAATTCATATCTTTTCTTATGTATTTTTTCTTTACTTGTTGGTAGTAGATTTGTCTCCGTCCAACATATTGTATCAAGACAATTTATTATTTTTATATGATGTCTTTTATTCATTTATTTTGCGTGGATGAGATTAGTTATGGTTCTACTGCATTTTATAGTTTATGTATTTATACGAGACTTCCATATATTCACTACAACAAAAAGAACTATTAATGACGCTCGATAAGGAGTTTTAATGACGGCTGATACATAAGCGTTATTAAGTTGAAAAATACCTTTTTCTATGACGGTTTGGGCTAATTCTGGACTTTTTATAACGTTTATAAAACAAAGCGTTATTAAAAGTTTAGAGCGGTGACAAACTTGTAATATTTATTAAGTTCATTTTTGACAAAATGTCGCACTTCAACATAATTTTTTCTCTCCCTCTGGTTCTGGTCTTCTCCTTCTCCGATCCTTTCTTCTCCCTCCTCTCCCCCAACTCCAAAATCCCATAGATCCAAAACCCTAACTCTAGTTTAGCAACACCCTCCTCTCCTCCTCTTCTTCTCCTTCCTTTCCTCCAACTCCAAAACCCTAACCCATGATACAAAACCCTAAACCTAGTTATACTACAACAAAAAGGTGGTGGTTGACATTTTGATTTGGTGTTGGTGCAGAGATTGCGTGCTGGATGTACACGGGGGAGAGGCAGGTGAGCGCGCTGCGGCAGAGGTACCTGGAGACCGTGCTGAGACAGGACGTCGGGTTCTTCGACACGGACATGCGCACCGGGGACATCATCTTCAGCGTCGCCACCGACACTCTGCTGGTCCAGGACGCCATTAGCGAGATGGTGGTGCTTCCCACTTCCCTTGAGCTTACTTCCCACGGAAGATCGACGATGAGCGCGACGTATCTTAGCATTTGTACGCCCGTTCCGCTAACCTGCCCGCTGGTTTTCCTGGACGGGAGGAAACCACGGTGCACGTTAGCAGATTCGCGTGATTACTGCTAACTTGCTCGCCTGCTTCCGCGAAATGCTTTGCAGATTCATGTGCATATTTGCTACTATGCGCTGCGCTCTCATTTTGCTCGGTGTCGGATGCGCATTTTAGCAAGTATTTGTTGTTCGTGCTGGCATGCGCTGAGTCTTCCCCTTTTTTCGCGTGCGATCTTCGTTGGAAGCTAATGTGCCACTTTTTGTTCTATTTTTGCGGTTCAGGTGGGTAACTTCATACATTACCTGTCGACGTTCCTTATCGGTCTAGTGGTGGGTCTCATATCGACGTGGTGGTTGGCACTGCTCAGCGTTGCGGTGATCCCTGGAATCGCATTCGCCGGCGGTCTCTACGCCTATACCCTCACTGGTCTCACCTCCAAGAGCAGGGAGTCCTATGCCAATGCCGGGATTGTAGCCGAGCAGGTTTATATTGTCTAACCATAGTATTTGCCAGAGATTTACATGTCTGGCATTATCGTCCTGTGCTTAATGTGAAGAAAGTACTCATGATTCTTCCGATTCAACTGTTTGAAAACATGACAGGAACTAGTTACGTGTACGAGTCTTTAACACAGACTAGTTCAATCACTGTGTCAGTCTAGAAGAAGTGATTTTGGTGCTAATCAGCGGCTTATTAGTGGAAGGGAAGCCTGTGGTGGTTGACCAAACTGTCATTTTGTATTTGGTTTTAGAATCTCGGACTTGTGCATTTAGAACTCTTGAGTTACCTTTCAGTAACATACTAACAAATCCCCTTACTCTGAACTGCAATTGCTTAATCTCTGGGTTGTGATTAGCTTGTCCATATCTTTGTTATTAGCCTTTTGCAACTTCAATCTGGTACAAAGTTTCTTGATATGGGCTTCAATTTTGGTGCTGAATATTAACATTGAGTGAGGATATAATACTTGTTCGAGGAACGTATACAAATAGTCTCGCCATATTTCCAAGAATCCTAGCGAGGTGACTGAGATTTTCTTCTTGTAACTTACTCTTTGAATGCAACATCTAGTTCCCTTTAGTTACTGATTTAAATTATTGCTGAACTTCTTGTCGGAGAAGAGGAAATTGAGATTACTACAGGTGATCTCCCATCGGATAGGATTCAAGATCAATATAGTTTGTGTCTAAATGGTCGCTTAGTTGTTGCTTCTTCCATATTCTTCCTCCCTTTGTTGGAGCCTAATTTGTTACAAGCTTTCAGTTTAATGTTCATGAGAAAAAGGGACAAAATGGTTCCTCTTACCAGTCACCGTCACACACTATTGCATGCCCTTTTGTTTTTCTTCCCAATTAACATGTATTCTGCGGTCATTGTTGTTGGGTGCATGTGTGCCTATGTATCAGTCTGATAATGGAGTGAGAATAATGGGTTGGAGACAGTTGGTTGCCCCCTCAAAATGTGATATCCACAAGGGACAAATCTCAATTGTTGCGCCATTGTTCACACTGTTCTTATCTAAATGATTAGGTTGATACTTATTTTATGTAATATTTGGTACATATAAGGGCTTTGGTCCATCAACTACAACACAAAGGTTGGAGGAAATAATGGGTGTAGAGGGATGCTTAGTTGATGGATTGAAAAGAGTGCAAGGAATTAGGATCAACATTGTGTCCTAACTATCGTTTATAAATGTAGTTTTTGTCGTCAGAGGGCATGTTGGGCCTCTTACAAATAGTGCTTAAAGTTTATGGTGATTTTGCTTTGTTGTTTCCTCCAAGGTAATAGAGGGTTCATTGTGAATTGCTTCTTTGATGTTATAGACTTAAAATTGCCCAATTTTACTTAGTTCTATAACTGTTGCTATTCTTTACTTACTTTTAATTAGGTTTGAATTGGGTGTTGCCTTTAGTGCCCATATCTCTGTACATATATTTATTTTGTGCTTTATGGTTAGCCTCCACCTCTGCCTTTATTCCTGGTAGAATAGCCTTCTTCTTGGAGAAGGCTGCTTTGTCCTTTCCTGGATCTATGATAATCATTGCATGTGTGGTGCCAGCTCTTGTTGTGATTGCCACTCCACGCATATGAGGTGGGGCTTCATGGAGGTAATTTGTTGTCACGACCCGTACCCGCTAAAAGGGCACGTGACGCGACAACGTCCAGCCCTCAACCGGAAAAACGGCGTAGAACGCTGTGGATTTTCTAGTCTGACAACAGTTATATATATAACAAAACCTGTCGAGAATATAGTCAACTCCGAACGGAGGACAAGCAATGAATATATATAAGTACTCAATCACAACTCTAAGATGATAAGTAAAGACTGAAAGATAAAGACAACAAGACGATAAAATATAACCTGTCAAGTCCAAATACAAATAATATACAAGTCCAGTCTCTAATACAGTCCAAATATAAATACAGTCTCAAAAGTAACTGGAAACAAAGTCCAGTACAAAGACCTACTCTAACTAAACAAGTGGTATGGTCTCGTCAGGCGGAGCTACGCCATGCGGGACCAAGTCTAGGCCTACTACGTCGTCCGGATCGTAGTAGGTACTGCAATCTCCCTCGTCGGCATCTGTAATATTTTATCAACAGTCCAGTCAGGATGGAACGAGTACATATATCTCATAACAGATCTCAAGATAGAATAAAAGCTATAAGACTGTAAATAGAGCATATACAATAAATCATGGAGTGTACATGTATGTATCATGGCATGGTAAGCTGTAAAGCTAGAGCTAGAACAAGAAAGTAGAACTGAATCATGGCATGTACACAAATTAAGGTAAGCTATATATCCAATGTGAGTAGTAGTTTCGGCTTGTGATCGGCTTGGGTACCTGTCGAGAATCGGCCTGGCAAGTCATAAGTGCGGTATATGACTCACACTGTTCAAGAATGCAAGGGGATATGATCACAGGCATACGCTACTCCTCCTCCTACCCCAACTGGTAGAATGGATCCAAACAGGACACGTCACTGCACAGGATTCTAATGAGAAGGTAGCTAGCCTTCTCTAGAATCAGTGACCACATATTGAGCAAGAGCTACAAGGGAGCTTGCACAATATATCCCAACCTAAGAAGGAGAAAACATCTCTCGTCGGGATCCAAGAATACCAATCCGTGAGAACCATGTGTCGGGAATAAGCATATCAACACTAAGTACATGAATCATAACAGTTATCATAAATTGGGAATAAGTATCAGAGAATGTACTCGCCTGTAAGATGATAAAATATGTCGACCGGATCAACTGCAGTGTCTCGAGGACCTATAGAGAACAAGACGTATTAATACTATGTTTAGGAAGTAAAGTTAAATCAAATTAAATCCTATTTAGTCATTCTAGGTCAAGACATGTCTAGTCGGGTCGATCTTGGTCATGGGAGAACATTAGAAGTCAATCTGAATCAAACTAGGTCGAAAACTGGCTTACCGTTGACTTTTGGTCAACGGGTCAACTTTGGTCAACTCTAGGTCAACTCTAGGTCAACCCTAGGTCACTGGTGACTAATAGTTGACTTTTAGTCAACTGTCCAAGTTAAATGGAATTTGGAGCTAAATTGGGTAAAGTGTTGACCCATAGTTGACTTTTAGTCTAAAAAGTCAACCGTGGTCAACCGGGTCCAAGACTAGGTTTAGACGGCTAATTCTACTCATTACCAACCTATACAACCCATATCCAAGTCCATCTTGGACTTCAAACTCAAATTCTCGGCCGTAGGCCAATTCCTTAATTTACCCTTAAAAAGGGTAAATTCTACCTTCGGCGATTATCTAGATAGCCTACCTACGCTTGATATTTTAACCCGTGCTCCCTAGGGTAGTAGGGTACTATCCTATAGGTTCGTTATCTACCAAAATACCTAGATAAAGTGGACGTCTAGTCCACCTTACGGCCCGTTGCAGATATCTTGAATATTTCAAGATACGCGCTGATACGGCGCGATACCGGCGCCCTACGACCCCGATTTCCACTCGGGAGCCTACCCGCAAAATCTAATTCACATAACCTAGGCCTACGTCAAGTTTTGTCGCAATCCGACGCTCCGAGCTCAATTTCCCCTTCTAACTCGACTTCTACTAAAAATCCCCTTTTAGCTCTCGCTCCAAATCTCCTCTTTAGCTCTAAATTCTAATTCTTCTTCTTCTTGACTTCTTCTCCTAATTCTTCTAACTCAAATTCTTCTTCTTGGCCTCTTCCTCACTCTCTCCTTCTAATTTCTAACTTCTCCTAATTCCTTATCATTTTCTTCCTATTCTCTCCTCTATTCTTTCTTTTTTTTTTTTACTTCTCTTCCCTTCTACTTCTTCTTATTTCTTTTCCTTCTTCTTTCATCTAACTTCCTGTCCATCTATCTATATATATATAAACATATACATCTATATATATATCTACATATATACATTTATATAGGATACTAGGGGGGGTTTAAGGGGGTAATTAGGGGGGGTGCAAAAGGGGGGAAAAAGGAGCTGCCAATGGCAGCTCCTGCTGCTGCTACTGCTGCATTTTGTTGCAGCTGCTGCTGCTACTCTACTGCAGCTGCTGCTGCCCTCTTTCTGCTGCTGCTATTGCCTCCCATTCTTCTTCTAATCTCCTCTCTCTCTCTCTCTCTCTCTCTCTCTCTCTCTCTCTCTCTCTCTATATATATATATATATATATATATATAGCTACTTAGATATCTATATATCTATATATCTATCCATCCCACTATATATATATATATATATATATATAAACACACACACACACATCTCCATATATCTATATACATACACACCTCCATATACATATATATATCTACACATATATATATATATATATATATATATATATATATATATATATGAATACACATACACATCTCCTTATTTCCATATATATATATATATATACACAACCACACACACTCTCACCTCCACACACAAACACCACCACTACCATTCTCATGACACATCCCCACCACTCTCTACACACACACACACAAATACATATATACGTATATATATTTAAATATATATATACAAATACATATATACGTATATATATATATATATATATATATATATATATACATATATATATTTACATATATATATATATATATATATATATATATATATAATAGAGGATGTGGGTTTGGCTCCCGGAGGTTGGCGCTCCTCTGCCCCCCAGCCTCGGCCGGTGGCCCTCCGCCCCCGGCCCCCCCCCTTTCCTGCCGGGCGCGCCCCGCCTACCCCGGCCTCCCTGGCCCGTTTTCTCGGCCGGTTCCCTTTTGGCCCCCTCCCGAGGTCGGCGTATGCCTCGCATGCGGCGGCCCCTCCCCCTTCCCCTCTGTTCCTCGGCGCCGCAGCCGCCCTAAGCGTCGTCGGCACCGTCGTCCCCGGCGACACCGGCCGACCCTGGCTCCGTCTCTCCTTGGTCCGCCCCCTGCTCCGCCAGGCCTCATCGGCTCCCTCCTTGGTCCCCGGCCGGATTATCTGGGCGCCATGCGTCCGGCGCAGCCTTGCCCCGGCCTGGCCGTTCCCCCTGTCGTAGCGCCGCCCCCCCTCCTCTCGGCCGTGATCCCCTCCTCCGTCGAGCCCTCCTCGGCCCTTCCCTCTTCCTCAGCTCCGGCCGTTCTCCGCAGCTCCGGGGGCCCCCTCCGCGCATCCTCCACCGGCTCAGGACCCTTCTGCCCTAGCCGCAGCCCTGGCCGCCGCCCTTGCCCGGGCCTCTACCTCCCCCGCGGCGTCCTCTTCCCCGATGACTCCGACTCCTCCCAGCGCCGCGGCTGAGATCCTCCCTTCATCCTTCGACCCGCTCCTCCCCGTCTCGGCAGCTGTCCCCACCGCCTCCACCTCCGCCCCGGCTCCCTCTTCCTCCTCTGGCGCGTACTGGAGCCATCCTGCCTCCCCGCTGTTGGTCTGGATCCCCGCCCACCCCGAGGCGGAGGCGGTCCTCCTCTCACTGGGAGCGACCCGCCATCCCTAGTGCCTCCGCTGGCGGCGCTCCAGCTTCGGCGCCCTGGCTGCTGCCGATCCCCGCCCCCTCCCCGAGGTCGAGCCTCTCCCCTCCGACTCCCCCGGGTTGAGCCTCCCTCGCCATGGCTCCGAAGCTCCCTCCCAGGTCGGGCTCATTCCAGGTCGAGCGCCCCCGGTCGGACCCCCCCTTCCCTCTTTTCCCCGGGTCCGTGACCCCCCCCCTCCGGGGGTCACCGCCCCTCCCAGCTCCGCCGCCGCGATGGTAGTCCCTCCCTGCTGGCCCTTCGCCGTGGTGGGAGCCCTTCCCCCCGGAGCTCCTGCTCCCCCCCGTCGGGGCCTTCGCCGCCTGGCGACGCGCTTCCGGCCAGCGTGTGGGCAACCCGAGGCGTCCCCTCGGGCCCTGTGCCCCCCTCGGGCCCCGACCCTGTCCCCTCGGGCCCCGTTCTCTGCCTCGGGCCAAGCGCTGGAGTTGACTCCCTCGGTTCCCGTGCTGGCCCGCCACGTGCTCCCCCACGTGCCCTCCCACCCCTTCTTTTCCCCCCTTTTTTTCTTCGTCTGGTTCTTTTTCGTATTTTGGATCGACCGACCCGTTTGTGGGCAACGGTCGATTTGGTGTTGGCTGGGCATTTTGTGTGTCGGCCCAGGCCCTGGTCGTTTTGCTCTTGTTGGGCCACCCTTCATTCAATAAATTGTCTCTTTAAAAAAAAAAAAATATTTATATATATATATATATATATATATATATATATATATATATATATATATACCATTCAATATAAAATCCCTAATTATTCCTAACCTAGATTTTCTAGGGAATACCTATAAATTCATGGGCAATTGGTGGAGAATTTCCTACTCATCATTTATTGTAAAAGCAATAAATGGAAAAGAATATTAATTTGGGGAGAAATCTCATACCTAATAATGGGTTCTTGTAGGGAAGAAGAGAGTTGGAGAGGAAGAAAGGAAATTTGAGAAAGAAAGAGATGTTGACTTAATGAAGAAGCAAAAGGGGGGGGGGGGGGGGGGGGGGGGGGGGGGGGGGGGGGGGTTCTCCTAGTCATGGCCGGCCACCTCTTGGGGGCTATTGGGTTGGGATCCAATAAGCCCCCAACCCATTAAGCTTAGTTTGGTTTGGTTTGAAATCGGTTTGGTTCGGTTCGGTTTAGATCTAACTATCTAAATTAGCCTCTAAAATGACTAATTAAACCATGGAAGTTGGGTTGATAATTTCTAGCCTAATTATGATAGTGTGTGGGCCAAACACAGCTAGTTTGTGGGTCCCACTAGTGTCCAGGCTACCCGGGTCTCCAATTTGAGTCCGAATTGGATAAAATTCAAACCGACTCAAATAAATTCCTAAAAATCATATAAATCAAATAAAATTCCTAAAATATTATAAAACTTGAAAATGACGAAAATACCCCTAATTTGAAAACTGGGGATGATATTTGTCGCTCGGTGATGGAAAAGGACACCCCATTTACTTGCATCACACATGTATTAACTTGACTACCAGTAACAAAATGCACAATTTTTATGCTTACTATAAACATGATACTATGCTTGGGTTCTGACCATCACCATGTGAAGTGAGAGAACTTGATTGTTAACTTGCTGATTCTTTGCAAGGGTAGCACTTGGAAAAACATTTCCTGCAACTGTCTGCATTATGTAATCTTTTAACTGTATAATAGATTCAACTTAGGCACTACAATATGTATGCCTTAGGACCAAAAGCTGCCATAAATATCAATTACTAACCCACCAAAATATGTTTCCTACCGGTAGATATGTTAACTGGGCTGGGCCGGGCCAGTCCGGGCCCATATTTGATCGGGCCTGGGTCGGGCTGGACCAGCCCGGTCTTCAGCAGTGGGCCATACTATTTCCGGTGCTGGGCTCGACCCGGCCTGCGGGCTTATCAATTTAAAACATAAATATATTGTTGTACAACTTCTATGCTATTTAACTAGCTCTGGTAACCAATGTTGGACAGTCATGTATAATATACTAAATGAACTTTGTGAGCAATTCTACTTGTTAGAAACTAGTGGAGTACAGACAAATTTCTACTCTGAAATAGTAACTTGGTGCTCAGATTGTATGGCTTCTTGGCACTTGACTGTTCTACATGATAAACTTATGGTCCTCATTTAATTTACATTCCATCAACATTTTTATTGACCAAATTTTCATTTATGTTACTTTGATCATGTTTTAGAACATTTCATGGCATCTGAATTGATGTATTCATCTGAAACGTTTCATGGATATTCTTCTTTTTGTCATTGCCTAGGCCATTGCACAAGTGCGAACTATATATCATTTGTTGGGGAGAGCAAGGCACTCAATGCCTACTCTGAAGCAATCCAAAACACATTTAAGCTTGGCTACAAGGCAGGGATGGCAAAAGGTCTGGGCATTGGATGCACTTATGGAATTGCTTGTATGTCATGGGCCTTGGTATTCTGGTATGCCGGTGTCTTCATTAGGAATAGTCAAACTGATGGTGGAAAGGCTTTCACTGCAATATTTTCTGCCATTGTTGGTGGCATGTAAGTTCCTCTCATCTTTCCCTAGGCCCTGCTATATAGTGACTGTTTTCTAATATCGTAGTACCATTGTTGGTGCCATTATTTTCTAATACCATTGTTGGTGGCATGTCAGGCATTATCGTGGACGTGAACTATGGCACCTACGTCCGGTGGATGTCAGCTTCGCGAAGGTTGATTGGACCATCGGGACGATCTTGTGGGCTGGGTATCCTGGAGAGGCGGGCGGATTGGCAATTTCTCAGGTTCTATTTGGACAGCACAATCCAGGTAAGGTTTTCTCCTTTGTTTCTACAAATTTGTCGTTATCAATCAACATCCATAAGGCCACGATACGGACTCAGGATACGAACACGGATACGATAAGTTAAACTTACAATAGATTTTACCCAAATAAATAAAGTATATTGAACTTTGTTTTTATCTTTTTCAGGATTTTGCTACATGTTCTCTGGACAGTTTTGATGTGGCCAAGTTTTGATGTGGACAATTTTGGTAGTTGTAAATATATATATGTATTTGGATATTCAATGTAATGAAGATGTTGATATGTACTCTATTTTGAGAAATGTAATAAAGATGGTGATATATAATGTTAAGTTTTTGGAATGTAATATATACTGTACAGAGCATTATAAATATACTAATTTGAATAGTATAAAGTGTTATAAAAATTTAAAATCATAAAAATTTCATCATAAAAATTTCATCATAAAAATTATCAAAAATCATTTTCAATTATTGTAAACCAAAAATTACCATCATTACTTCCGCTTAAAATTCAAATTTACTAAATACGAAAATCGCAAGTTGTACAACTCAGTTTAAATAATTCCTACGGCCATTTTAAAAAGCTAAGATCATTTTCAAACCAAATTTATAACTGTTCAAAGGTGTATAACTATAATACAATAAATCATAAACATCAAAACTCAAAAAATCAAATAAATTCATATTTGTACAAAGATGTATATCTATCACCCAAAACTCATAAATATCATAACTCGAAAAGCAAATCAATTTTATACTTGTGCAAGGATGTATAACTATAATCCAATAAATCATAAATATCAAATCTTTGAAAATCAATCAATTTCTTAAACCAAGTATGAAATTCTATAAATCCTCTGGTGTTTATTATTTAGAAATCTCAAGGTTAAAACTTTCCGTGGTAATATCCTACTTTACAAATTACTAATCATTAAATCACACTAAAAAAATCCTTTAACTCAATTAGAGTCTTAAATGTATTCCAATTGCCAATATAACCATTCTAGCCATGTGTTTGACCTATGAGCATATACTAGTGTAGTCATCTTCCTAGTTGACACTAAGCACGAAAATAAGAATCAACGGTAGAAAGGAATCAAGCAAGATGCAATTCAAGAAAGTCGAACGAGAGTTCGAAATTTGAAGCCAAGGGAAGAGGTCAAGCTGTATGGATGAGATTCCTATAATTCTAATCCTATGTTGCAGGTTCACATCGGTACAGTAACGTAATCGAAGTGACAAACTGGACCTGCATGGGCCACCACAAAAACATGTAACGCTCCAGTCCCAAAATACGTAGGACTAGGAACGTAGACATGCCAGCTGTATTCATACGAAGTATACTCCAATATATGAAAGCCTCGTATAAATACATAAGCTGTAAAATGCAGTAGAACCATAACTAATCTCATCCACGTAAAATAAATGAATAAAAGACATCATATAAAGATAATGAATTGTCTTGATACAATATGTTGGGCGGAGACAAATCCACTACCAACAAGTAAAGAAAAAATACATAAGAAAAGATATAAATTTGGCGAGCGAAGCGAAGACGATCCAAATGCAATCATCCTCGAAGAAATAGCGATGATCACGGCTAGAGCTAGAACACCTGCGAAAGACAATAGCACACACCTGGAGAGACAACCAGGTCCTCAGAGGGACGTAACAAGACACATAATATCATGCCATATAAACTGGATAAATATTGCTCAAATAAATAAGTAAATCGAATTATAACATGGTCCAATATGCACCTACTGAACGAGCGTAACATCCCCCCAACCAAACAAGGACATGAGATGGTAAACTAATTCACGGCGACGTATCTTTCCATGCTATAAATTCAATATGGTATCCGGACCCCAACAAGGTTCAATACCTTCTCATCGAAGTAGTAAGTCACACCTACAACCAAACAAGGACAAGATGTGACAAACTAATCCACGACAAGTTATTGTTCTAAGCCACGGTCAGATACAAGTACCCAAACCAAAAGTACTCATACCTAACGGATAGAGGTACCTAACCGTTCTAAGTAAAATATAGTTAAGAACAATCCTTCCTACGCATGGGCCCTGGCTAAATAGGATCGGCGTAGTCCCCTTTTGGGCACCAGAGGCCCCATCAGTAAGAGCATGACGTTCCGCAGAATCGTCAGTGGCCATCAGTAATAATGGGTCATCAACCCCGTATCTCCAGCGGAGAGTCCGGGTCACAAGGGAAAGTGCATCGAAGCCCATACGCTAAGGAATTGTCCTCCCCGCCCAATGCCTACTCTGTTGTATCCACAACAGTAACCTCTATAACCGCTAAGTCAAACTAGCATGCAACCTCTATTAGCGGTTATTCCTATCGTACGACTTGTACGTACCGGTGGCCAGCCAATCACGCACTTCTGTGTCCTACATGCGACACACAGCTTCGTGGTACAATGTGTCAAGGCCAATGAATGTAACACACAAGATGGTCCCTTAAATCTAGGTTTAATTTGTAAGAAAATAATACACAGCAGGAAATATAAATGAACAGTAAGTTCTAACAGTTATGCCATGTATCACAGTTTATTTTGCATAAAGAAATAAATAATACATGAAATATGAGCTAAAATAATTAAACATCAAATGGCAAGGTGTCTTACCTGAGGTCCTTGCTGGAGAAACCGACAATCCCGTTGGGTACAGAATAGTCACAGGGCTACACAAGATAACTCAGACGATGTGACAAACTTCTAAAATAAAACCAAAAATAAAATATTCTGGAAAATTTTTGGGAAAAATATATGATATGTATTTTTCTGTCAGTATTCCGAAACTTCAAACGGATCGTGATTCTGATTCCTGGTTCTCCCAGAATCTCAAAAACACTAAAACGTGTCAGATTTCGGACCACTGACACTCCACAAATTTTCTAGAAAATTAAGTTCCGAATTTATGAAAATAAAATTTACATTTAGAAAATATACCTCAATACGATTCCAACAAAAAAAAACTGGAGGTCAAAAGGAGTCCGCGAAGTTGCTACAACCTTTGAAAATTGAGGCTGAATTTATGACGAAAAAAGAGAAAATTTTTGACAAGGATGGTTTGAAAGATGATTTGTGGTGAAAATAATATGGAGAAGTACCTGCCTATTTATAGGATGTGGGAATTCCCAATTAGATAAGAATTAGGATTCCTTTAAACCCAATTTAGATATTTCCTAATTTAATTTAAAAGCAATCAAATCCAAATCCAACTCTAATTTAAATCAAATCAAATCAAATTCTCTTAGTTTAAAATCAAATCAATTAAATCCAATTTAAACTATTTAAATTTTTAGCTCAAATCAAATGAGATAAATAAATTTCGAATATTTAACTATTTAAATAAATCCAAAAATCAAATCAAGATTTAAATGGCCACCATAACTTCCAAATATATTTTTCAAAATACCAATAATAATAATTTCGAAAATAATAAATATTTTTAAATATCTTTTTGAATAATAAATCTAAAAAATTATATTTTTATTTAAATTAAACTAGCAAATATTTATGAAATATATGTATGCATGAATAATATTATTTATTCCAAATAAAAGGCCTTTCATAAATAAAATCATAAATTTAGGAAATTTTGATAGCTAAATTAAATATTACATATATTATTTTGAAACTATAAAAATAAAAAAAATATTTTTCTCAAAATATGTACGCTCGCACATATTCGCACTCATCGAGCAACTACGAAAAATAAAATTTCGTGCGCGACGTACAATACGACTATGCGACGTACAATACAAAAATTTTAAATCAGTACCAAATTTAATATATATAAAAAATATAGTAGAAATTTAGGGGTTTTACAATGTTCCTTACGTAAAAGGTTATTAGTGGTTGCTGAATAGTACAAGTTTTGCTCTACATGTGACTAATGCTATTTTTTCTGCAGCAAACTTACTCGAATTCTGGAGGACGACAGGTCTCGTATCGAACGAGAAGAAACATTTGTATAAAGGGTCTTGAAGAACTCTTTAGTTCCCTAGTTGATGCGGCTCTTGTCCGAAGCTACGCTCATACAAGATTTGGGTTGGAAAAATAAGTTCGATCACTGTCAGTCTATATAATATCCAGTCGTTTTGTTGGTAGTTTTTTCCATACATATATTGTGAATGAACCTTATATTTGATATAAACATTTTTTTAGTAAAAAAATGGTGGTGGTGTATAAACCATATATTTTGGTTTATTTGTTTATATCGCTCTTGGATGTGTGGTGTACAAACTGTGTATTTGTCAATATAAAGATTATATTTGTATCATGTGTATTATAGTTCTTGGATGATTGTGATGTTCTTGGTTTATATTAATATTATATGTGTATTTGTTCAGTAACATGCTAAAGGAGGTATATAATAAATGATTATAAACAAAATTTTGGTACAAAAAATAAATTAACAACTATGCAAGTTGTGTTACCACAATATACTTGTAGCTAATGGTTACCTAAGATGACCATAATTAGTGTCTTAGGTGACCAATAATAGTCATTACAGACTACCTTTGGCGGTTAATAATAGTTTTCACATACTACCTATTGCGACCAATCATAGTCCTCACAGAGTGTCTTTGGCGACTGATGGTAGTCGCTACAGACTACTTTTGACGGTTAATAATAGTCTCCAAACACTGTCTATTGCGACCAATCATAGTAGCTGTAAAGTATCTTAGGTGGCTAATGATAGTCGTCACAAACTACCTATTACGACCAATCATAGTCGCCACAAACTAGCTATTACAACCAAATGTAGTCACCACGGACTATCTATGCCGACCATTTTAGTCGACAAAGGTATTAGCATGCCCCTCCAGTCAAAAAAATCTTACAACCTAAGGCGACAAAGCCTTCTTGGCCAAAACATTGGAATGACAAAGATATTTTCTCTCACCAGCGTAGTAGCCAAAGATCTTTTGCAACTAAAATGCTTAATTAGTCATCCATGACTTTGGGTCAGGAGCCTGAAGCGACAATGCTAGCGACCAAAGAATTTGGTGATGATAAACTTTAGGCGACTAATTTGCATTTAGGCGACCAAAAACCATTGGTCGCCTAAAGCCTTTATCCTAGTAGTGTTCGAGGATTAGTCGGACTTGAGATTGACGATTGAATGAAACTTGAGGATTGAGTAGGTACAATCCATGCATCGAGAATAAATTAGTCTAGACACAAAACAAGATTTATATCCCGATGAGAATGATTACTCTGTGGAAGCATTGCATGGTGATTTCATGTCCACCATAGATAATCGGACTGATGTAAGATCGAGGCGTGGCATATTGTTAAGTCAGACGACCTTATGATCGATTACGTGAATTGGGATAAATGGCTTAGGGAGTATAAAATGTGATTTATGGTTTAGCGATGAATCGTGCTATAGCGTGCTTGACTTGAAAAGAATTGATAGGTGGATTATGTCGAACGTGTTCGAAGAGATAGACTATACAAAATGGCTTTTTGGACGAGTGATATTGATATGTAGAGGAATTGGTTAAAACTTGAGTTATCGTAGGATAGCTTTGCTGAATGACTCAGACCCCGTACGACGAATGTTGGGATGTGTGTAGGGAATCGATGCTCGATGTTTAGAAATTAGAGTGATGCGAGCTTGGATAGAAAACTCCGTACTATCAACTTAGTTTGACCTTAAGATGGTGTCACGACCTACACCCACTGTGAGGGTACGAGAACGTAACAACGCCCAGCCTACGCCGTAATGTCGGCGGTAGAATGTTGTCCTAGGTCACAACATCTAACAATATAAGGTACCTGAATAGTATATACACTCTGAATGGAGGTGACATAACAGAACAGTCTCAATCACATCTAAGGCAGATACAGAATAGTAAAGGTAGATAGATAGATCAAAACCACAATGTCATACAAATAAGAGAGAGAGAAACTAAGTGTCTAAGATAATAACTCAAGAAACATGCAGCTCAATACAAGTCTCTAAATATATACAACAACTCAGAACAACAACTGAAAGTCGAATAAACAATGCTGAAAAAAGATAAAGCCTAGCTATCTAGCCTAGACTATGGGAGTAGCATCCTGTACAACAGCTGGGTCCTCCAGAGGAACCAGGTCGCAGGTGTCGTCTAAGCCTACTCCGTAATAGGTGGTGCATAGGGCCTCATCCTCATCCTCTGTAATATTTTCAACAGGTCCAGTCAGGACAGGAGCGAGCACAATACATCTCACGCAGTTCATATCAAGTTAGGAAAAATAAAGCATACAATAGAGTAAGATACATGAAACGCTGGAAAAAAAATGAAAAAAGTAAATAAGATAACTGTAAGGAAATATCTACTATAAATAGAGAAACTAGCAGTGACTAGTGAGTCAGAGTAAAATATAAACATGTGAATGGCATAGGAGATTCATGACTACAGCTAAGAGTGATTCATGACTACAGCTACTTGGATATTATTCACATGTTATTTCTACTCCTCCATCCATAATCAATACACAAGGATCTGTTCAAGTTATGTTAAGATTTGTGAAACTTCACATGGCTCATAAAATGAGTGATACGTGAAGGGGATTCATGATGGCTCTGTGAACATGAGAGTACATGTGTCACAAGCGATTCGTGAATCAGTAGAAGCATAGAGATACATGATGATTCGTGAAACGCACAAAACATGCAGTATCCGATGCTCCCGAGGGGATAACATCTCATAAAAAATCCATATAGTACCAATCCGTGCTACCAACGTGTCAGCATCAAGTAAAGTAATCTAGAGCAAGAATATAAATCCTAGCAAGTATGAAACGGTCAGAGAATGTACTCGCCTGATAACTGAATGTCCGAAGAGGGTGTACTGCCTGAGGAGAGGTGTCTGTCTCCTAATCAGAGCAACACAAGTTACAACATATCTAAAATAATAAAATAGACTGCTATAATGCATCTACATGCTGTCTAGGTCAAACTAGGCTAAAGTCAACACTTGGTCAACTCTAGTCAACCACACTAGTCAAACTAGGTCAACTAGGTCAAGCCTAACCCAAGCAAGTCTCACTAAGCCTAACCAAGACTATCCTAGCAAGCACACATCATAACTAGGCTATACAAGCCAACACAACCCCACATCAAGGCACATCATATTTAGCTATTTATCATGAATCTCCTATATATGTATATATATAGGTTTGCACCTATATACACAACATGAACATACAATGTGAATAGAGAGGAAGAAATCATCATGCAAGGGTCTATGTGTGTGAACATGGTGGTGAAATGGAAGGCATAGGCTATACTATCTATATGTTAATTACATAACAAGCATGCTAACACAAAACATATATCTATGCATACATTGAAACAAGTATTAACTAGTTGTATGCATGGGTATACTCTCTCTCTATATATTTATATATATATATATATATATATATATATATATATATATATATATATATATATATATATATATTTATTTATTTATTTATTTATATATATATATATATATATATATATATATATATATATTTTTTTTTTTTTATATATATATTTTTTTATATATATATATTATATATATATATATATATATATATATATATATATATATATATATATATATATATATATATATATATATATATATATATATATATATATATATATATATATATACACACACATATATATATATATATACACACACCATATATATATATATATATATATATATATATATATATACATATATATATATATATATATATATATATATATATATATATATAATCACGAACTTAATATATAGTGAAATAGAGAGAAGAAATGTGTATAGTGTCAGGGCAAGGTGTAATAAAATGTGTCTAAAGTGTACATAGGCTTATAGAGGGTTTTAGTGTGTGTGGTTGAGTGATCTTCAGGTTTTCAGAATGTTTTCTCAGGTTGGCAAAATGACAGTTGAATATATATTGTACAATAATTAGAACAAATGTAAGTGGGTGTTTGTGTGTAAGTGTCAGTTCAAGTGTGCAGATAACTATCTAATTCTCAGGTTTAGGTTCCAGTTTTTGTGTGTGTGTGATGAGAGGGTGAGTGTGTGTTTAGATAGGAGGCTGTGTGTGACAGGAAAATAAGAAAGAAACCTGTGTAACAGGATGTGAGGGAACTCTGTATATAGGCTGAAACAGTGTACAGTGTATTAGCAATGTGTGTGTGTGTGTTTAAGTGCACAGATGTGTGTTGAGTTGAACCACAGTGATAGGAATTAAGAGAACAGCCCAGATTTGTGTGTGTGTGTGTGACTTCATAAGTGATAGTGAACTAATGTGTGTGTACAATGTAAGAATAGAGTCATGTGTGTAAGGGTGAAGTGAGGAAAACAGTTTTCAGTTTGAACATGACAGTTTAGTGATGAACTAGGCCATTGGCAACCCAAAAGCATTTATACCCCATTTGTCAACCATAACTCCTAAATCAATGTGCCATTAACCCATTACATATGCAGGTGGCCTAATTGACCATTTAATCAATACAAATTAGTTTAATGCAATTTATAATTCGAAAAAGAATACTGAACATGGAAGTATCAGTCCCTACAGGAATTTCATGATTTAGAAACCAATTAACCATCAAGATTGCAATCTAACCTACTCATCACTCATTGAACATGCAGGTGAGCTAAATCTAAACATTCATCATCATTAGAATCAGTAAAATAACAATTTAAACCCAAAGAAACTGAAGAACAGTGTACCATAAACACTGATATTGGCAGTATCAGTCATATTGGGAAATCGAGAATTTGAATCCAATCAATCATCATATTTACAAATGAGGAGTTGGTAAATAATAACCAACATATACACGTGTCACACACTTAATGTTGTATCCAAAATCAGGACACAATGTGTCCAAACACACGCACAAATCCAATATACTGAACTGGGTTCAGTCGACTGGTGCGCGTGTCCAGTACGGGGTGAATCCTGCACTCGACACGAAATAATAGGACACAAGACTTGGGGAGTGTCTTGTCAGACACTGCCCCGAGTTCTGTGTCAAATATCACGTGTCCACGTGTTCTAGATTAGTCGCACGGACACAAGAGTAGCAGGGCAATGCTGCCACGCGCACGCAAGCGTGTCCAAGGGTTCGACACGACACCAAAACGACACGAGATCATCCCAGTCACTTAGAAACCCCTAAGCAACACCAAAACCTAATTTTCTATTCAAACACAATGTTAAAACTCGATCGAAATGCCTACTGTGGCATTTCGTCGAACACCTACGATTGTTGACTGATACGTGTCTAATACAGACACATAAAGGACACAAAGGTTCATAAAACCTATTCCTACAGTGAGAGGACACCTAGGGTTTGGTATTCATGCAAATAAACTAAAAATTCATGGAAGGAAATGGGATTTACCTATAGGTGTTCTTTCACCAAGAAAACTCCAAAAATGAGATCTCCACTAGCTAGACAATGGCTCCAAATTGTGTCAAACCTGCCAATAATCTCCATGAACAGTAGGGGGACACTATTTAGAACACCATGGAAGAAATTTCAATGAAAAAGGATCACTATTGATTAAAATAGGAAGAATTTTAAATGGAGACAAACCTTTCCTTAGAAAAATGAAGGGATGAATGAAAAGAGGCAACTAAACTTTGAGAAGGATTTTATAGTGTTGGGGGGAGGATCCCTAGGCTGGCCATAAAGCTAGGGTTAGGGTTTTAGGACTTAGATCTAAGGCTCTCATTCCATCTAGTTTATTCAATGGTCAAAATCTAGATTTCCCCTTTAATCAAGTTGCAATCTATTAGTTCTAACTAATCATGGCTATACCAAAACTAATCATAACTAACTAATACTAACCATGACTAACTAAGACTAGCTATGACTAATCTAGGTTAGTTCCAATCTAGGCTAGGGCTAATCACAATCACATGGCAATCAATTAAATAATATTAAAATCACACCATTCAAAATAATATATATTAAATGCCAAATAATTATAATAAATCACAATAAGCTCAAATAAATTCAGAAATGACCAAAATACCCTCTAGGCTAAATGCACTAAATTGAACCTCTACCCACATGGTTAGGCTCTAGGTCAAACAGTCTGTAAGGTCACACTAGCAACACCAAAATCATAGGTCATGACTTAAAATAGTTTTTAAATAATAAAAATCACCAAAAATTATATTATGATTTAAATACCATTATTAAATGATTAAAATACAAAAGTTCAAAATTACCCTCATTTGGAAAACTGGGTGTTACAGATGGGGTCAGAGTTTATATTGTTGTTTGGAAACTATGATTCCAATACTGACGGATGACTTTAGCCTAAAGACATAGCCTAGTAGTTAGGCAGACGTCCCGGTACGGAACGATAGGAATTGTGGAGGCACGACTCATGAGGCTCGGTTGACATGCACGTATATCAGGGACGCTCGAATATGTACACGATCCGACTCGAGTGGTGATGACAGATTCTCTATCACGAGGATTGGCTGAAATGCATATATTCTAGGGACGCTTGGAATATGTGTACGATCCAACTAAGTGATGCGTTGAATCAAATGAGACTAGAGGAATGTAAAAGTGTCAAAGTTCTTAAAATCGTGTTTTAAGGAAAAGATTGATAGTAGTACGAGCGTTGCTCGGATTAAGGGAACACATATGAGTAGTGTGTGTGAGAGTCCTTGAATGTTGAATAAAGTGATAAGTCGATAAGTAAGTACTCAGTTAGTTTCGAGGACAAAAGTTTTTCTGAGTGGTATATGATGTAATGTCCCATCCCGCTCAGTCAATCGAAGGAACCAAAACGTCGACGGCGTTCGGACTTAGCCTTGCAACGGTGACTCGAAGGCCCGCTCGGTCGAGACGACTCTTCGCTCAGGTGGGGTAGTTTCGGTGAACTCATCTCATCTTAGCCTTCACATAATAAATCATATATTTTCAACTTGCACAAGTAGGCTTGATAATAAAAGAGACGAATCCACATAGATAAGAGAATAATCTCGACGGGTCGAATTGAGTTAGAATATGGAAAGGTCCAACGGTCGGCTTAGAGTTGGTGCACGGCGTGCTTTGAAAATGACACTCGATCCTTCGTCCCGTAGCTTGAGAGAAGGAAAAGTTGGTCTTCCCCACAAGCTAAGAGTTAGCCTAAGTCATAGGTGTCGCCCTCATAAACGCTTCATAAAGCATGCACGGTCCCATCGTCCAAGGCTTAACGCAGTCCTTGCTCGTCAAGTTGTTGCACGATTAAGTTAGGCTGAGTTATGTTAGGCTATCGAAGTCTTTTCTAAGAATATCCCACATTTTCTACGGTTGTCGAAATTACTTGGTTTTACGACCTTAAGGCCCGTCGTATAGAGTGTCTTGGACAGTAATCTCATCCAGAACACCAATTGGCGTAAGGTACGATGTCACGAACTTGGTATTTATAAGGCACGGGCTACGGTTGATTCATTGGGTTTGGAAAAAAAGGGGCTTCAAATAGTTGTTCCGGAGTTAAATGAAATGATAGGGCAAGAAAGAAGAATGCTCGCGACTATGGGTCGTCGAGACGGTCTTAGATGTGAGAAGTATTGAACTATGTCCTGAAAGAGATGGTAACACTAGAGGTAGAATGACTGTGTGAGATATCAGTTTGAGTCAAGTCTTGCATGGTCATGGACAACTTGTCGACAAGGTAGAGTTTTCTCGAATGGCGACCCAGGCAGCCAAAGGGACCGATTCTTGAAAAACATGTATAGCTTGTTGCTGGATGACCGTACGGGTTAGGCGGGGACTTTCAACGGGGGTTCGCTACTTCGCGCTGAAAGGAGCGTTCGTCTAACAAAAGCTAAAGAGTCCAGGATAGCGCTGGACATTAGTGACCAGTTCATATAGATGAGTCGGCATGTGTGCCTTTGGATTGAGTGGAGTTGAATACGTGTACAATTAGAACACAATATTGGACCTAAGATTTGGCTTCAACGTAGGCGACGTGCTTTGGCACAAGATGTAGCGTCAAGTCTTAATTTGTCGGCATATAAGCTGCATAAGATTCGAGTCATCTTGAGTTTAAGTCAGAAAACACCGTAAGGCAAAGTCGGTCGAGTGACACTTAGTCCACAAGTCTTGATTGGGTCAGTTGGTGATTAAAGTAGCAAGGGCCGCAAGGCGGCAATATGGTTAAGTCATACTGAGTTTGCGAGGCATGGCACAATGGACTTGTAGCACGGTCACGTGGAAATTGGGAAGCATCGTGTAGTCGCGTATCTGATTATGTGCCGAAAGACAAGCACGACATGATAGGTTAACATTGTTGGTACGAGAAGGGTCTAAAGGCAAAGTATGTATTGGCGCTATTTTTGCAAGCACGTGATGGTCTAGAGACACAAAATAGGCCGAGACGTCTGTCCGAAAATTGATCCTAAGGCAATAGTAGAAAGATAATCATAAAGGGACTATATTACACAACAGTAAATAGACGTATCGGTTTTGTATGGGTGGGCGAGGAGCTCACGCCACTAGTACAGTTGAGTACAGACACCCACACAGTTTTCATGTGTAGGCACAGGTAGAAGCTCGTGGCGTGGAGCTTGCTTAGATGCGTAGAGGCACGGAGTTCCTTGACGATTCGAAGCGTACGGCTGCATGGAGTCAAGACTTATACGGGACATAATGTACATACGTCGTCTATCTAAAGCATATGCTAGTTCAAGACTTGTATTGAGAGATGAGAGAGAGCGGAGTGACTTGTAATATGAGAAGAGCGAGCTTGAGTGACTTGTAATCTTGGTCTTGCTCTCCATTGTAATCCTTGTTTCAATATCAATAAAATGCATCTTTTAAATGACTTGTATTTTGTTCTAAATTTCTGTTGGCATATTCAATGTCTCTATTTGGGACTTCTGTACGACGATCCCGTCGCAGCCGCTGTAATCGGTCGTTATGGAACCCACCTTGCACGAGCGCAATCTAGGATCATGCGACATCACCCCTTAGCAAGGACGATCGCTCCTACGGGAGCGGGATGTGACATGCCCGACCCCTCGGTTCAAATTATTCTATCCCCTGGAAGAGGATGAGCTTGGCACCCCCTGAATCCTATTGCTATCTTAGATTGTCCAACATATGAGATTATTTTGGATTATGAAAATCCTGGAAGAGATGAGTGCACAAAATCCCATATCAGAGAATCATGAAATCTCCATCCAGTATAACTTAGAGGAGTTGTGGAACTTTAATGCGATAACCATCAATAATATTTTTGCATATTTAGTGGCCACTAAAATTATGATTTGCAATGATATCAAATCGCATTTCGTTGAAAAATGTCAATATAGAATTGAATTTCAAATAGAAAGAAGCAATCAAGGTCGAGTTATTCTTTACGGAAAAGCATGCCTTGTGCCAAGACCGCCTAATATAAAATCGGTCAGATAGAATATGGTCTTCATAAAGAAATATAATGAGATAAATGAAATAGTTGGTATAAAGCATGCCTTGTGACACAAAGCTTCTCTATGTTCCCTAGGAATTATTTGAGGAGATGCATTCTTCCATAATGGATAGCATGGAGATGCTTGGGGTGCAAACTCGAGGATGTGGATCCATATATATATATATATATATATATAAAAGTTGGTTTTATAATACAAAACCAGCCGGTTGATTCTAGAGCACTCCTCATATATATATATATATATATATATATATATATATATATATATATATATATATATATATATATATATATATATATATATATATATATATATATATATAGCAAAAAAAAAAAAAAAAATATATAGCAAATGATCTCTAGCATAGTGGAGTTCGAATCCCAGTGGGAGCGATCCTAGAAACAATTTACCTGGTTCCTATATATATATACATATATATATATATATATATATATATATATATATATATATATATATATATATATATATATATATATATATATATATACACACACACACCCCCCCCCCCTAAAGTACTTCTTATAACTAATACAAATAGTTATAGACCCCGGAACATGCTCTCAATCAAGTTGAGGTATTCACTTTATGGTATAATTGCCTAAGTGAGTATTTGATTAGTCGGGGATATGTGAATAATGTAGTATGCCTTTGCATTTTCATCAAAAAAATTATATTCATGATTTACAATTGTAACAGTCTATGTCGATGACAAAAATCTTACTGGGACTCCTGAAATACTTGAGATAATTACCATGTATCTAAAGTCACAATTTGAGATAAAAGATCTAGGAAAAATTCAATTCTGTTCAGGCCTGCAACTTGAGCATCATATTGATGATGCTTTGGTTTACTATTTGAGTTACACCCAAAAGGTATTTTGTCGATTTAATATGGACAAAGAAAAACCCTTGAGTACACCCATGAACGTCCGATCTTTATAACCTATATGATACACATTCAGTCCTAAGGAAGATGATATAGAGGTATTGGAACATGAAGTTCCATATTAAGTGCAATAGGTGCCATTTTGTACTTACCTTAATGCATTGGACTGGACATCTTATTTAATATGAATCTCTTGGCTAGATTTAGCATTGCGTCAACACGCCGCCACTGCAATGATGTTAAAGACATCTTTCGTTACATTAATGGTACTATGGACATAGGCTTATTGTATATCTATGCATCTCATAATGGATCGAACTCCCTTAAACCTTAAATTGATGCTGACTTTGTCGGCCATGCCGATGCTGGTTATTTATCTGACCTGCACAAGACGAAATCATAAAATGTCTTTATCATTTGTGATACATCGATATCTTAGAAGTCTACAAAACAAATCCTAGTCACCACTTCTTCAAATCATGTCGAGCTCATCGCCCTTCATGATGCCATCCGAGAGTGTTGCGAGTCATCATTTTGCATAATTCGAATTATGAGCAAAATTTTTTTTCTATTAATGATGTCTCGACGATAACATATATATGAACGATACATGCATTTACCAAATGAGGAAGTGCTACATCAAGAGATAGTACCAAGCACATCGTAGTAAAGTTGTTCTTCTTGCATCAACAACAACTACAACGAAAGGCTGAAGTCAAGCAGATCGATCCTATGACAACTTGGCCGAAACATTCACAAGCTCCTTGTCAAAGTCTAATTTCCAGAACACCGTTCATGACATCGAATTACAGAGGCTCTCTACATTGCAATGCTTATAATTTGGGATAATAACAAAATCATGGTGAGTAGCTAGAACTATGTTCATTTGACTTAGTATACTCTTTTTCCAAACTTAGGAACATTTCCACTAAATTTTTGGCACCCTAAGAAGGTTTTAACGAGCCACCCACATCGGGTTGGTCATACCTCTAGATATGTTCACATCTTGAAGACGTATCAACATCTATTCACTTTTTTTTCCTTAGATTACGATTTTTTCCATTAGCTTTTCTGAATCAAGTTTTTAGTGAAGTCTATCTATATATGTACTCAATAATGCTATTTGTCCTTCCAAATTGTACCTCCAAATTGTCCATCCTTACGTGGCATCTGACGTGGCATGTTGATGTGGCAGCTGACGTGGCAAATTTTAAAATTAAAATTAACAATAAATTAAAATTAACATTAAAATTAAAATTAATATTAATATTAATTAATATTGATATTAACATTAAATTAATATTAATATTAACATAAATATTAATATTAATTAATATTAATATTAACATTTAATTAACATGGACAAAATTGTGTAATTAACTTTTTGGGTTAAAATTTGCCATGTCATCGACCATGTCAGATGACACATAATATTATTTAACATGCCACGTCAGCTGCCATATAAGAAAAGATATATTGGAGGGACAATTTGGAGGTATGAATAGCATTACTCATATGTACTAGTATATATGCACGTGCGTTGCACATATTTTATGCTACTTGAAAAGAGCAAATAATAGTAGTATATTATTATTAGGAAGACTAAAAATTATCTACATTAATTAGTTTAAACTTATTATTATATTGTTGTTATTATTATTTTATACATGCATGTAAGACTATTTAGAAAGAACAAAAGACACATTTCATAATTACTTAGTTACCCCTATTAACTTTAAGTAATATTTTTATTTAGTAAATATAAGCAAGGGTATTTTTTGGAAAAAAATCTTCCACGGTGAAGCCCAACTTTTGGCAATATATAGTAGTATAGATATCACCATAAAGTCAGGTTAATTTGTGTATATCCCTGAAGATTGATCCCAATCATCCATGAATATTGATGTTGCTTGTTCTTAAAGATTGATACAAATTGTTTATTGAATTGTGCACAATCAAAAGAAAGTGTTGTAGTTAGTTATAACTAACATGGTATAATTATGCAAGCTAAATAAAGATATTCCCTTCTCCTAGAGATCTGTTAATATCACATAGTTATCCATTTAAGGATTTCTACTCAAGTATATATTATAAACAGAAAAGTTCTCTCTCTGTCTCTCTTCTTAGAGCATCACTAGTAAGGCCCATCCCGATATCTAGATTCTAGATTTAGAATGTAGGAGGTCATTTTGTAGAATGGTAAGACCCATCATAGACTTCAATTTCTAGATTTTCAGATCCAACCCACCCACATGAGCTATATGTTGGGCCTGAGAATTTCTAGATCCAGAATGTAGAAAATTATTTTGTAGAATAGTAAGTCCAAATTTCAATTCTAGATTTACATTATTTTTTCTCACATTAATTTTAACCACACAATCTTTGGGACCAACGCTCATTTTATCATTTCTACTATTCTCATACAAACTCAACCTATTCTACATTTACCTTTATTTCAATTTTTTTGGCTCAAGATAAAATTTTGAGCATCATCTACTAGTGATGCTCTTAGAGCATCAATAGAAAGGTCCATCCCAATTTCTATATTCTAGATTCAGAATGTAGGGGCTCATTTTGTAGAACAATAAAGCTCAATTTGAGTCCATGATGGTCCCGTTCCAGCTATATGAGCTGTAGCTTGGGCCTGAAAATTTCTACATTCAAAATGTAGGAACTCATTTTGTAGAATACTAAGGATCAATTAAGAGCCCCAATTTCTAGATTCTAGACTTCACATTATTTTTTGACCACATAAATTTTTAACCTTTGCTATCAAAGATTATTTTATATTGCTAGATCATTTTCTACGACTATTCTTAGGACTGTACACAATTAAGTCAAACTGACCAAATCGAACCAAGCCAAACCGAACCGATTGATTTTAAATCGAACCGATGGTTTGGTTGGTTTGGTTCGGCTTCAATTTTTTTAAAATCGACCGGTTCGGTTCAGTTCACGGTTTGGTTATGCAAAAATTGTCTAAATCAAACCAAACTAAATACTTGTTAAATAATTAGGGTTGGCCAGTTGGGTATGGGTTCATTAGGTTGTATTATATTGATTTGGTTCATTTATTCATATCACAACCATTTATCAAGTTGAACTTGAAAGAGCTCTCTCTCTCTCTCTCTCTCTCTCTCTCTCTCGTCTAAAAGAGGAGTACTGGCGGCTCCCATTCTTTTTCTAATTGCTCATGTGCACATGAAAGGGATTTTTGGATGAATATAGTTTTTTATGTATAATTGACATTTTTCTCCACTTGCAAAGCACAAGTTGAATTGAAGCTGCCGAGTTGTATTTACTGTTGCAAAGTGCAAGTTGACTGGGGTTTCACAAAAAAATCATACAGTCCATTTTTTATGTGATCAAAATCGACCAAGTCGAACCGATCCAAACCGAACCAAGTCGGTCAGTTTCAAAACCGAACTGACCATTTAGTTGGTTTGGTTTTGTTCGATTTTGTTTATTTTCAAACCGATTAACTTCGGTTCGACTTTGATTGGGACCAAATAGGTCAACCACCGACCGATGCACACCCCTAACTATTCTCATACACATCCAACCTATTTTAGATTTATATTTTAATTATAAATTTGAACCCCAAGCTATATTTTGAGCTCCATCTATTTTGGACGCTCTTATAATCTAGTAAATTAGACTGCAACAACTATATCAAATTGATCATTTGATTTTGGTTTTTTTAGGGGTACCACAACTTCTACTAGGGGGCAACCCTTACTTAGGGGGCAGCCCAAAAAGTGGAGATTTTACTAGGGGCAGCCCACATTTTACTAGGGGGCAGCCCAACCCCCCAAGCTCTCATTTCCTCCCCAAACCCCAATTTCCTCTATCTCTCCTCCAAAAGAAAAAAAAGAAGAGCTCTCTCTCCCTCTCCCAAAACCCTAGCATCTTCTCCTCCACCACTCTAATCCTAATTCCTCCACCAAATTTCTTTCAAGAACACTCCTACATTCGACGAGATGACACGCAAGTCGAAGAAATCGGATTCTACGTACGTTCTTCCCTAATTTTTTTTTATAATTTTCTACATTATATTCGAAATCCTAGAATAGTTTTAATTGTCTAAAAACTTTTGATAATTTAGGTTTAGAATGTCTTTAGGGTTTATGAATGGCATTTTCGAACACGACAAACCCACAATTTTTCTTCAAACCCTAACCCTAGAAAACGATAAACTAGCGAGTCGTTTGTCTGTTGGCCCTGAGTACAGTAGGACTGCCAAGCATGTGGCAGTCCACATGTAAACAAGGACTGCCAGAGTCCTGACAGTCCTCTTTCAATAGAGGACTGCCAGGACTGTGGCAGTCCTTGTGTGCAATTGGACTGCCACATGCCTGGCAGTCCTACTGTACTCAGTTTTAGTTGTGGTCTGGGGGTGGGGGATAGGGGGGTAACAATTCTATTTTAGTTTGCATTATTTATTAACTGTACGGTCGCATAACCCAGATGGCCGACTGCAGCGAGGACTACATGCCGTACTTCCTGGGGGTCGGACATCCTAAGTTGTCAAACCCTACAAACCCGGGTCCCGTGGCCATCGGAGCAATTGGAGCTCTTCCTTCCAAAAATGTCTTGTATGCTGGGTTGGTGAGGATGGTGAGTTCCGTATTTGTAATTAGACTGAGATTTCTATGTTTGTAGACTTAATTCACTTATACTTTCATTTATAGTCTCAAAAGATGAAGGAATTGATCTAGACACTCCGAAGAGGTTGCCAAAGTGACACTAGTGTCGCGGTCGCTAACGAGCTTGATCGCATCGACGACGTGGTCGAGTTCTCCTTCATGAATAATAGGGAGTCTCGTTCAAAGGCCCGACATGATATGTAGTTGGATGTGGAATGATCATTAGTTGGATGTAATCTGGATATTTTTGTAAAGATGTTTTTGTTGTTTGAAACTTGAAGAATATATTTGTTGTTTGGAAACTTAAGTTGTTGGGCAGACTTTTGAATGATATGTAGTTGACACTTATGTTATTTTTTTGAAGTTGGATATTTTGTCTGATATGTAGTTGTGATTTATGTTGTTATTTATGTACATGTTGGATATGTAGTTGTCTGATATGTAGTTGTTATTTACGTACATGTTGGATATGTAGTTGTCTGATATGTAGTTGTTATTTACGTTTGGAAACTTAAGTTGTTGGCCAATTCCTGATATTCTTGATTTAGTATCAGAGGACTGCCACCCCCCTGGCAGTCCTCCTTTTGTATAGGACTGCCAGGGGATTGGCAGTCCTATTTATAACTCTCTGTGACGAGAGTTTGAAAGTGAAATTCTCTGTCACAGAGAGTTTCAATTAGGACTGCCACCCCCTGGCAGTCCTATACAAAAGGAGGACTGCCAGGGTGCTGGCAGTCCTAATTAAAACTTGCTGTTACAGCAAGTTTCAACTACATATCATTGAATTAATATTTGTTTGCGATTCTAAATTTTTGGCAAAAGTGCTAAAACGGAGGTCCAAACATCATTTTTTTGCGATTCTAAAATTTCGGAAGGCCGTCTAACAGTAAATTTACTAATCTCAGGCTCCTCGAAAATACGCTCATTTTGCGACAAATCGGACCTCGTTTCGACCACCCAGTCAAAAGTTATGGCCCTCCAAAGTTTCAACTGACCATAAAATGTAGGAGAATGACCATTCTTCGTGTAAATTAACATGGAGAATGGCATTCTCCGTGTTTCTAACACGGAGAATGGACATTCTCCGTCTTAATTTACACGGAGAATGGTCATTCCAGTGTTAAAACGCAGGAGAATGACCATTCTCCGTCTTAATTTACACGGAGAATGGCCATTCTCCGTGTAATTTAGCACGGAGAATGGTCATTCTTCGTATAATTTTCACGGAGAATGTCCATTCTTCGTCTTAATTTACACGAAGAATAGCCATTCTCCGTGTAATTTAGCACGGAGAATGGTCATTCTCCGTGTAATTTTCACGGAGAATGTCCATTCTCCGTCTTAATTTACACGGAGAATGGCCATTCTCCGTGTAATTTAGCACGGAGAATGGCCATTCTCCGTGTTAATTTACACGGAGAATGCCATTCTCCGTGTTAGGACATTCTCCGTGTTAATTTACACGGAGAATGTTCATTCTCCTGCGTTTTAACACTGGAATGACCATTCTCCGTGCTAAATTACATGGAGAATGGCCATTCTCCGTGCTAAAACACAGGAGAATGGTCATT
Source organism: Iris pallida (assembly GCA_029216955.1). Taxonomy (NCBI): domain Eukaryota; kingdom Viridiplantae; phylum Streptophyta; class Magnoliopsida; order Asparagales; family Iridaceae; genus Iris; species Iris pallida. The sequence goes on from JANAVB010032018.1 coordinate 2,574,093, forward strand.
TATATAACAGCAAGTTTCAGTTAGGACTGCCAGCACCCTGGCAGTCCTCCTCTTGTGTAGGACTGCCAGAGGTGTGACAGTCCTAATTGAAACTCTCTGTGATAGAGAGTTTCAAAACTCTCATCACAGTGACTTACCCTCCTGGCAGTCCTACATTAAATTAGGACTGTCAGGGTGCTGGCAGTCCTAATTGAAACTTGCTGTTAGCAAGTTTCAATTAGGACTGCCAGCACCCTGGCAGTCCTAATTTAATGTAGGACTGCCATGGGGGTGGCAGTCCTGATACTGGCCATTCTCCGTGAAAATTACACAGAGAATGACCATTCTCCGTGCTAAATTACACGGAGAATTGTCATTCTTCGTGCTAAAACAACGAAGAATGGCCATTTATATAACAACAATTTTCAATTAGGACTGCCAGCACCCTGACAGTCCTAATTCAATGTAGGACTGCCAGGGGGGTGGCAGTCCTGATACTGGATCTGATACTTTAACAAATTGGTATATTTTGCTACACATACTTGCACACAGGTAAACACATATAACACATATAGCACACATGTAAACACATAAATAGCACACATATAGACACATATAACACAGATAGCACGCAGGTAGACCCGTATAACATACTGAACTTCATATTTCACTGTATACAAAATTTACTCCATATATATTACTGGACTTCATATTTCACTGTATACAAAAGTGGTCCTCCATATACAAAATGTCAAACTGTAAATATATATATACTTAGTCAGTTTCGACGTCGTAGTGGTCAGCAGGTAAGTCTCTTGTTTTCCCGTCCAAATTCTCGACACCGTTGTACCGCATCGTCGCTTGATTGAAAAGAAAGATCGGTCCAAAATAAATGTCCTACATCGGTTGCAATTGGAGCATGTACCGCAACATCGGAAGATCGCAACTCCTACAATAGAAGTTAAAAGTCAAAAGGACTGCCACATCTATAGGACTGCCACATATGTGGCAGTCCCTCACATATATAGGACTGCCACATCCCTGGCAGTCCAAATCCATGAGAGGGACTGCCAGAGAAGTGGCAGTACTCTGTGTCAAAATCCGATTTTCCATCCGAAATAAAGTTAAAGTGTAGTTACCACGAGGCCTTCCGATGCATCAAAGTGTTCTTCGGACGTTGTGAGAGGAGAGTATCCAGCATTTGATGGTCTGGGTTGTTCCATTTTCTATTTCTTTCTACATTAAACACAAAATTCAACTTTTATATGTAAAATTTAAGTTAAAATATTACACAAAAATAAATTCGACGACTTACAAATAAATAGGAGAAGTGATTGACACTATTATCTTTAACAAATTTAGGTGGGGGACAATTTCACCTAGGTTAGGTTAATTCTAGGTTTCTATGAGGAGGAGAAAAAAAGAGTGGAGGAAGAGAAGTAAAGAGTGGAGGAAGAGAAGAAATAAAAGAAGTTTGGCTTTTATAGTCAATTTTGGGCTGCCCCATAGTAACAAAAGTCTATGACAAACTTGTAATTTTTTCAAAAAAATTTGGGCTGCCCCCTAAGGCCTCGTTTGGTTCGCGGAATCTCCCGGTTGGGAAAGAAAAGTGATTACTTTCCTATGTTTGGGTGCCCAAGGAATTGAGGAGGAAAGGAAAGTGATTCCCAATGGAAGGAAAATTAGGGGGGAAAGTGATTCCATCCATCCAAGGAAGGAATTACTTTCCCACATTGAAGTATTCACTTTCCTTTCCAAATTCCTTGGCATTGCCAAACATCGGAAAGGAAAATCAATAGGAATTAAAGTTTCCAAAGGAAAGGAAATGACAAGGAATTGATTTCCTTTCCCTTCCATTCCGCGAACCAAACGAGGCCTAAGTAGAAATGATGGTGCCCCTAAAAAAAACCTTGATTTTCTAAGGTATTTAAATGCGAAATAGACCAAAAGCAGAAGAAAAAACTCGAGTCCGAGTTTAGTCTAGTGGCAGTGGGCCTAAAAACAAAGTCCGAGCTTCGGAAGCATTCCGTTCCGTCCCCCCTCCCCAACAATCCCCTCCGGCGACGTCACCTCCGATTTGTCGCTGTAAGAAATATCTCCCCTTTCCTTCCATTCCGACCCTCAATTCATACTATTATTTGGAGATCAATCGAATTTAAAACTAGGTTTCCGGAACAAAAAAATAATAATTAGGGTTTTGTGACTTGTCCCCTTCACTGCTACAAAAGTGGTGCGATTATCACGATTTCGGTTTGGTTTCTTTCTGTAATTCCTTTCCGATTCGTAAATGGTTCTACTGGAATTTGGCCTCCAGAAAGTGGCACGGGAACTGGGAAGCTATGGAGAAAGTCCTCCTAGTTTCCGGTTGATACGCTTGTTTGTTTGTAAGAAATTAAGTTTCAAAACTTTCTCCATGTATGAATTAATGGAAATTATAGACTAATCTAGTTTCCAAAGTGGTGGAAACTCAAGAAACTGGTAAGGACTATATTTATTAGTATTATTTAGTTACAGAAATGATCCAATGTAATACATATGATCCACATTTATACTATTTTAATTTCGACATTTCATAATGTTACTTTGGTTTCTCCATTCTAGTTTCTAGCAAACAAATAATGTTTTTAGCTTGGGAAACTACTTTCTTTAGTTTCTAGAAACTCAAAACAAACTAACTTTCCAACTTCCAAATGGTTATTGGTTGCCAAAAAGCCCTAATGGTGTCATGGCTTTGGGAAGTGGGAATTGTGAAGCCTGAATTCCTGTTGTCATTGCTTGCGGAACTTGTTTTTGTTGCACTAGTGAAGAACTGGTCAAAGTATGCACGATCGGTTTAGTATGGAATGGAGAGCTAGCCGAACGATTAGCACATTGTGCATCAATCCCTTTCCTCGTTGCGAGTGCGGTCATGCATGGATCAAGTAACGGGCCGAACTAACCCGAAGTCAGGTCGAAAATGTCGTACGATGTTTTCAAGATCCGGTCTCTTGTTATTCGTGCAATAGACATTTTGTCAAGCAGCTACTGATGTAATATACTCGAGTTCCTGTCACGAGTGCTTCTTAGAAGTAATCACCTAGAGTGGCAAGTTTCCGCTTGAGCATATCTAGAGAAGCCTAACGAGTAATGAACCGGAAAAATGCATCATATTGTTTGTTGGTTAAGTTGCAATAATTCAATGTACAATAACATGTATCTGTCACTTTACTTTCTTCATACCATTAAATGTCCTAGAGGATTTGGTAGTTTATCTTCAAGTTAGATTCTAGTGGTTCTTGTTAACCTTGACTTCGTTGTGCTTACATACATAAACATTTACATCCCATCTCATCATCCGAGCCTTCTTCTGTCAAATGGAGTTGGCCTCTACATGTACATTTCGATTTTCATATATTATATACACACACACAAGTACATAAACATATCTTTCTGTAGTTGCAGATATTGCTATGCAGTTAATTATATAAATTATACTTCCTATATATATATATATATATATATATATATATATATATATATATATAGGCAGACAGGTTGGTTGGAGGCGGTTTGATCTGACAGTTCAGATCAGACCCGCCATCATCATTCTCTCCAGTTCAGCCAAGACGGAGGCTGAACTAGTCCTAAACTGACTCAAACTCGATATGACGACTAGGATGCAATCTCGTCCAGATCAGACGGATGTGACCCGGCCGGTTTGAGGGCATGGTTCAGAGTCTGTTTAGGGGTGGTTTAGTATAGAATTTAGGATTTCCAAAATTACGAAACTAGTTTAATAATTCAGATAATTAGTTTTAATCGTGATTTTGTTGCAAAAATAAGGAAATATGTGTCAACATTCCTTAGATTTTTTAATTATGTCGAATCCACTTGTGCACTTTCTTTTGGCACCTTTATGTTACTAAGAAGAATGGTGTCGAACGGTATGGTATATGGGTTCCTACATCTGGATACAGGGAAACTTATGTCCAAAAGATTGAACATGAGATTCACACAGCAATCTTTCAAATGCAGCCACTGAAAGCCCCAGGTCCTGATGGTCCTCTGTTCTTTCAAAAGTTTTGGCATATCATTGGTCCCGCCGTGACTCATTTTGTACAGGGTGTTTGAGATACCTCCTTCGGTATAAAAATGCTTCGATATATAGATTCCTATATTTGGATATAAAGAAACGATTTGGTATAGGGGTTCTTTCATAGTCTTTAATCTTTGTTTTCATTTGTTTGAATTCAAGATTGTATAAAAATGACATATCCGAAGGAGATAATATCTTCCGTTTTGCCAATTAGGGTCGGAAGTATCCGCTTTATGAGGAAGAATACCTTCCGTACTGACGCTCACTGCACATCATGCACAAACATGCATTTCCAATATACATGCTTACCATCACTAGAAATTCAAATATCCGATATTTCAAATTGCCTTTGTATATTACAGACAGCAGCCCCACCACCAGTGCTACTACCTTCATAACATATTTTTCAAGTCAGCTTATGATTTTTTTTTTCTTAACATTCAGCTTATTTAAGGGCCACCTTCTGTGGAACACTTGTTATTACCATATAGTTTCCTATCTCTAGAATCCACCTTTATTTTGGTCGGGCCTAGACCTAAGTAGTAGAAACTTCTCATTATTGATTCCCTCCCTCATTACCACTTCCTTTTAGGTATCTTACCTAATTATTTTTCATCTTATCCTCAATCAAATCCATCCGACATTCCGGGGGCACTCATTTTTGAGCAACCTTATATTTGGATTTCCGCTCATATATTTTCGTTTCACCTTTGCAGTTTTTTGGATACACTTCTCAATTACCCAATTTTCTGGTCCATTATTTTCTCAAATGAGGTATGGTGCTCATATTAGTTATCCCACCTTCATTATGACATTCAGACTGGTCTTGTGAATGTATTATGCATGACAATTTTTATTCATCTCGATGATTGTTCGTTGCTGGTTTTGACTTTTGATGAACCTATGAGAGTATATACCTTGACACCCGTGGACATTGAGCATGGAATGTTGCTCTACATCAAAATTGACTCTAAATTGGACCGAAAATATCTACCTAAGATGGGTTGGTTTTTATCGGTGCATTGCCAATTCAGTTTTTTCCCTTCTTGAATCCAAGTTCCTTGAGCGAGCTGTCTTAAATTTGTGATCTGTTAACACAATTTGTTAGCCACTAGAATCAGGGATCACCACACTGTAGTTCTCATCACTTTCCTGGACTGTAACTGATCCCTCTTGCTCTTGTTCCCTAAGCCACTTTGAGCACTCCTTGTCTTTGTTTGTGCCACTTTGAGCAAAATATTTTCTTGAATCATAGTTTGAGCAGCATAAAGTATGTGTGTATGACATTGATCGCTTTTCCTCCCAACCAGTTGAATGATTATGTAGAGTACTTTTTTTTTTGTATAGTATTTAAAAGTAGTGACACGATGTTTGGTGTGAAAAATTATTGCTTCAAAGTGTTTGACAATCCATAGTATTAGCGACCATCTTCAATTTTTCCTTTTAATGGAAATTGTTACTAATGCTAAATTTGACTCTTTGTTGATTGAAATTATAGTTTTTACTACAGAGACAGTAATATAGTTCTCTTTTCTAGGTGAGGATCTTCAAAGATTCACCTGCCAAGGTATAATGTGGGACAAGGAAGAAAGGAACAGAACACGCTGGGGTCAAAATATGAATTTTGATTCTGTTGGGCCCGAGGTTCCTTTTATGCAGAACATGAGACCACCTCCCACTAAAGGTCCAGATACGCAGTTTTTTCCTGAGGCATCAAGAAAAAGAAAAACCATGGACACCGAAGTGGGTGGTTATGCCTATGATGGTCTTTCTTCAAGCTTCGGAAATGTGAGGCCTAACATAGGGCATCGTCTGTCGGAAGAATATACTTTGCAGCACAATGAAGGTTTGCCTCAGGCTGTAGTTTCCCAAATGAACACTCCAAATATGTACGTCAATCACAATTCAGAGTATGCTAAATCCACTAGTTCAGAGTCTCATCGTGGGAACTCTCAGTTTTATGCTGCAGATAATCCCTTATTGAGGTTTGAGGCAAAAGAGGAATACATCAACCAATCGCCATTTGGTAGTTTGCAACCGTTCTATCAGAGTGAACCCTCCCAGCCAAATAAGACACCTGTTAGGGATATGCCTAGAACACATGATACAAGGCATCTTGTATATGATCCAGCCAGCCAATCTGAACCTGGAAGAATAGTGTCATCTTTCGGACACAGCGACGGTCACAAAGAGGTGTCTGTGGCTTCTGTCAGATCAAATATTTCCACGAACTTGGGTCATGAATGTAATAGTCAGCCATGTAATCCATCCTTATGCCCGTGGATGCCTTCTAAAACATTGACATTTACAGATTCATCCCAACCGAGGATGCTTGGTGCACAATTTCATTATGGAGGAACTGCCATCCAAAATTTCAGTAGAAGTGGACTGGTGGAGGTAAGAGGAAATGTTCGAGATACTTGGTCTAGCGAATGTGGAAGTACCTCGATTGGAGCATCTACCTCCACGCAGACATCTGTGATCTGTGAAAAAAAGGAAACTTGTGATTTTTCCCGATATCATAACACTACAATAAGGTCTGGAGATTTTATTAAAAATGATATTTTGAGTGCCAACTTGTTGAATGTTAAAGATATCAGACAGAGTGGTTCAACCATATCTCAATTACCGGAAGCTTCTATTACGAGTCTTGAAAATAGGATGGTTAATAACAGAACTCATGCATGCAAGGATTCTGAGAGAAAAATTCTGAAAAATGGTGATGCATCAATTACTGAAACTAAACATGATCCTTTTGTAGAGGGAACTTCACTTGAGAGGGATAATAATCTTGCTAGTAAACCAGCTGAACCCAGTGATGGACTACATCTGAATTTGGAAGAACAAAGAGGATCGGTTGTTGGAAAAGGATCTCCAATTATTGTTGACAAGCTGTGGGATGGGACACTTCAGCTGAACACTTCTACAACGGTGTCTGCAGTCGCCTTCTTCAAAAGGTTTTTTGCTCTACTTGCAAACCTCTATATGATTTTATGTGCTTACATCTATTCTTCTATAAATGTCCTCTTTTCATATTGGATTGCAGAAGGCATCCTACTGTTTGCAGATACTTCACTTTCGCATTTGGTCATTGCTACACTTCTGTCCCCTTTTTCTTCTTGTTATCTTGTTATATCCAAATAAAATATAACAATCAATTCCACTAAATGGTGGGTGAAGTTCTATATACATAGTGATGCCAGAATGTTACGCATAGAACTCTCATATGGTAAATGATGCATCTTGCATGCAACTGCAGAAACTATGTGTCAAATAAGGCATGCATCAGGAGTTTGTTGATTGCATGTAACTGAGGTTGGATATGTCATGTAAAATGTTTTCCTCTATCAAATGATTTTAAGGATAGATGTCAACGAGCCTTTTCTATTAAGACGGTAAAATTTTATATAAGAGCAACTTAACTGTAGAATTGGAGGTCAGAAAGCAACAACTATAACGTTGGAGCTGCTAATGCGAACTCATGTACGGTGAGGTACCATATAGTCTTTTCTCTTATTGGTAGAAAAAATTGAAATGTAATGCAGAAGATGATTTGATAATGTAAATGGCAACACCCATATCAAAATGATGGAAGAAGGCACAGGGAAGCAGGGGAATAGTATTATATGACATGAAGAAGGTATTGAAGATTTATTAAGATAGTCATGAACTACAAAATGCAAGGAAAGTTATGCTCTCAAGTAACACACAATGAAGATGAAGACCGGTGAGAAAATAATTGTGCTTTTATATAGACTGGTCATGTAACCTTTATTACTATTTTCACGGCTCGGTTTACCCAAATCATGCATTATGAACTTATGGCGATCATATGAAGCCACAAATTCATTGATTGTGTCCCTTTACAAATTCATTGATTGCTTCCCATTACAATAAAACCTCTCTGTAGTGATACTCTATATAAGAATAACATCCACATAGTCATAAAAAATTCTGGTCCCAACTTGGGTTAGTTATTAATAAGAATAAACTCCACATTGTAATAAGTTATCATTTTTCTAGGTCCCATCTTAAGGAACTTGCCTCCACATAGTAATAATTATCTGTATATTCCCAACGCTACATAGATACATGTACTAGTTTTTTGAAACTATTTATCTCTCTTTTATCAATGTCTATACCTTGGATTTGACATGCTCCATTAGTTAATAATTATTAATGTAGTCATACTTTACCTCTATACAACTTCCAGTAAGGATAACTAAGTCAAAATGATAATTATAACCTCCTCATAGTAATAAAATTACTTTTGTCCCAACATTATGACTATAGAGAGGTTTTACTGTAGTACAAAAATAAAAAGCCTACTATTGCATATGCATGAATTAGATGATAGAATGCTTGCTTTTGTTGAATTGTGAGAAACCTTGTTGGTCTTGTAAGTAGTAATCTATCAGGGTTCCTTCCATTGAGTCTTCCAAGATTCAGGATTTTCTCTTTTGTTCTGGTTGGACTGTCTAAAAATGAAGCTGGGGACTTCTCTTGCTAGAGGATTTCAAAGTTATTTGTTAAGTTTTCTTCTTTTATATATATATATATATATATATATATATATATATATATATAGCCAATGACCCTCCAGCCTAGTGGTAGTGGTAAGGCATGCGGCCCGAGTGGTCAGGAGTTCGAATCCCAGTGGGAGCGATTCCAGAAATTATTTACCTGGTTCAAAATTATATATATATATATACACAGAAACCTAGCAAACTGATCATTATTGGTTAGTTACCAGTGTAATCAAGCTAGTTCAGTTCATGATGCAAATAATAGTTAAAAGATATTGTATGCCCTAGTCATGTTATCAGTTCAGCGTTAATATTGAGATCACGCATAATATAATGGTCTATTTCTTTATAGATTACTGATTATTAGTTTGAAGCATGTAGAACCTTACATCATGGTCATCATCTCTACGTTTTCCTTCAAAATGAAGTTAGGTCTGTAGCGCAATTTTAAATTGAAAATTTACTTTACAAAATCTGACAAAAAATACAATCTCCTTTCAAGTTAATCTCAACTCTCTAACTAAGAAGAATTGTTGTGGAAGGAAATGAGTATTTTTACTGATCCTTAGTTTGAAATTTTGAATATATTTTAAAGTGCCACGAGAGCAAGCAATGGTAACAATTTCTAGAATTAACTGGAAACGACCCAATGGCATGAAGGTGATGATTTTGAGAAAATATGATTTTTATCTCTATTTGCAGTAGCTAAGAAATATAAAGCCGAATACCAGATTTAGTGTCATAACTACAATATATACAATTTGGAATTTGGTAGTGCATGTCAAAATTGAAATTGACATCTTCATGGAATGATAAAAAACAGATTGGCATTTATTAATTATTATGTTAACATGCTAGCTGCTTTAGTGGTGAAAATAAACCTTGCACCCATCTTACAGCAAGAAGATCACAATATTGTAGTTGCTGAAGTTAAGCATGTAAAAAACTTTAAGTCTTGCTTCAGCTTGGGCTGTCTCGTCCATGGTTATCTGCATTTTCTGCCATAACTGTCACTCCAGCGCACAACTTATTATAACAGTGAAAAAAGGGTACATTTGTATGTATACTAAGTAATTCATTAGACATGATGATGGATCATATATGGAGGCTAATTGGAGATATGGGTAAAGGCAAAGGTAACTCAAGTTAATAGGAAAGCTGCTGTTATCATAGAACAAATAAACACGTGCAGAACATAACCCAAGAATTATTTCAGGTTTTGCAACAAAAGACTCCAAAGTACTGTATTCATTATTAAAGTGAGGTCATCTTTTCGAGTTATAATCGATTAACGTGGTCTCCTTGGCAGCAGCCATGCTGCTCCAGATGCTGATGAGAGGGAACTTTCTGCTTAGTGTTTTGTCAGTCAGGTTGGAGGTCAAACCTAAATGGTTCAGTCATCTTAAAAGCTTAAAAGCATAGCTCACAGTATCGGCTGATACCATCGGGTTGTATCGGTTTTGGCATGTCCTGATCAATACTGACCCCTGCTGATAGTGGCCGATACCAAAGTTGGTACTCTCTTTCCTAGCCAATTCAACATAGAAAAAATGAATGGAAAATAAGAGAAGTATGAAAAAAGAATTTTTTGTACCGGAGATCGACATGTTACAATGTGTCGATAACATACCATTTGTTCAAGTTGTATATTATAAATTGACAACATTTTTCCGCCATAATATTATTCCATTCAAAACTATCTATTGTGGATTTATTGTCCAAGGCATGAAAATAAATAATACTGTGTATCGCGAGGAAACAATGCAAAAATGTTGAATATTTTTCCATTTAAAACTAACGAGAAATACCAAGTAATATAGAAACTTATCTCTAAGTCTATCAATTTTTTTCTTCTAACATTTAAGATTTTTTAATCATTTTTGGCCTTGAAGAACTCCCATATGCTGATACGAAATATCGAAATCAGCGATACCTATATTCATAGTAAGAATCCGAAACTGATGATGGTACCCATACTGCAAACCTTGCTTAAAAGTGAAATTGTCATATGTATTCCACGAATTGGACTCAAGGGATCAAGGTTGCAGTCTGATTATAGTTAGATGAAAGTAAGATCCTTGATTTGTCATTGGAGTGCATGAATTGCCCGGTACCTGAATCCTTGATGCCTCACTGGAGAGATCCATGATGGGTCAAATTCTCCAAATTGCGGAGAGTGACATGAAAAACTAAAAATTGAAAAAACTAAAAAAGTTAATACTGCTCAAACCAATCAATAAAATGATTTGCATCCCTGAAACTCAATAACAAAGGTTATCTTGGATGAACTAACATAGGATGTACCTTCTATCTGTAAGGTGGAAAGCATTTATTTTCTATTTCCTAAGACAACATTGTAGAGAGTGGCATTATATTGGCTCAGTAATCTCATTCTCTCAAGCTATCAGTTTCGGCAAAGGCCAACTCTTGCATCTTTACCGGATCGTTTTCCCAATTCAACCTTTTGCTGCATCTACTAATTTTCATTTTGGTGGTCAATGTAAGAGAGCAAACATGAGCCTCCTCCCTAACATAGGTTTGTGGTCACTTCGGAGAGATTCTTTCCACCACTCAATTCTTCATTCTCCTCCCATTTTAGCTTGGGAATTATTTTACACGTGCTTTGGACATGAGAGTAGTCTTACCCAATTCTGGATCACTACATAGGGTATTTGTGTTTTTAGGAGTCTTTAATCAATCTTCCAAGAAGAATACTTTTGATAGAATAAGTAATTTTGACCAAATCTTGTCATATCTTGACCAAAATTTGTGATGTCTTTTACCCATTTTCTAGGGTTGATTTAGTGCTTTCCTTATGCTTCCTAATTTAGATAATTCTAAGCATATATGAAGGCTCTTCACGTAATAGTTCTACAACTCAATTGGATAAAAGAAACTTTTCTCCTTTTCTAGGTCTTGAATCTCTACATGGTATCTTGAATCTCTTAGAGATCCGAGGTCTTTCAACACTCTCTCTTATTTTATTTGTCCATACAATCTTTACTCTTTCAATTTTTTCTCTCTTTATTGATCCTCTTTGAAGTGTTTTATTATCTTAGATGATATGAAGATTAATGACCGTTGTCAAGAACATCAATTCTATGATTCCACTTCTACTACCTTGTTGATCTATGATAGTTCATAGATAGAAAGATCTAATGTCCAAATTTTAGGTCTAGAAAAGGCTTATCCAACACAAATCCTAGAGACTCTTAAAGATCGAAGATGTCAACTACCACCGACAATCAAGAGATCGACTCGTCTCCAAGTGAATACGTTGGAGGTGGAAGTGATGAGAACCAATCGATCCAGATTACCACACAAAACTTGATAAGCTCAACTATGTGGAGTGGTCTCGATCGGTTCTACTCTTTACTTCGTTGTGGAAAGAGGAGTTATCTACCTGAAAAGCAAAGGAACTTGTAGAAGATTATCCAATATGAGAAGTGGGATCAAGACGATTCTGTTATGATTTCATGACTTCTTTCGTTAATGACATTACAAATCAATAAAATAGTGTACTACTCTGACACACTGCATATGAGATTTGGTCTAAACTTGAGAAGGCCTATGCCAAGAAGAGAAATAACTTGTATATATTGTTTGAATTAGGAGATCCGATGTTTCAAACAAGGGGAGATGTCAGTAGCAACTTACTATGCCACTCTGCAAGGGATCTAGGAAGAGCTTGATCACTATCTCATCGTAAATGAGATACAAAAGAAGATTAGACGAGGCATGCGAAGCAAGCTGTAAAAGGAAGGATCTTTGAATTTCTTGTCGGTCTTAATATGTCGTTTGAAGCACATAGAACCCTTGTGAGCAATCACCCGAATAAAACTCGTATTATACACGATTTTTTTCGTATCTTTCAGAAACGTATAATACTTGCGTACTTTTGACATATTCAAATCAGCACATAAATTTTAAGTGTGCGAAATTTTAAAGTGTTCCGTATAAATTATTAAACAATTTGGCACAAAAAAAACGTGGTGGAAACCTGTTTAATTAACCAAATTTGACATCATATTTAAGAATGTGAAATTTCTAACCTCAATATTCCATTTTTTGAATATTTGACCGCATTTTTGAATGTATTTTATTTGCACTGAGCCGATTTATAATCGTATTTTTGCCGTCCCGAATTTTTTCCGTTTGCCGAATTGCTAACAAGGCATAGAACGAGGGTTTTGGCGTCCAATCTTCCATCGTTGGATATGTATATGAAACCATTAAAGTCTGAAGAAGATCCATAAAGGAAGATGAATCTATCCAAGTATCGAAAAAATCTCTCCAAGTATCGACAAGTCAAGAACTTCAACAACTAGCCCATGCTACTACTGCAAAGGAGTGAGGATTGGATGAAGGATGGCGGATATGGAACCTAATTCCAGAGTGCACTTACTGAAATAATCCGGACGTATAAAGCAAAGTGTGGACATATAAAGCAAAGTGTTGGGAAAAATATCCATGCCTTGATCTTGTTGCTCTTAAGAATGCGGAGATAACTCTCGGCCAAAGGGGAATTTTGTCATCCAATCTCCTCCTGTATTTGGACAACCGTCTAATAATGGTATGGTAGACTTGCTCTCCAAATTAGACCTCTAGGCATTATGTTGATTTCTCGAGTTAGTAATCCTGTGAGTAGTTCTATCTTTATTGTAGGAACCAAGTTTTGGACAAGATAAAATTAGATTTGCCGATGGTTTCCTTTCAACCATATCTAATGGAAATGGAATATTCAAATAGATAACCTGAGACTAAACTCTGTCCTTCATGTTCCAAAATTAGCTGCCTATTTTCTTTCTGTTAGTACTCTCACAAAAGATTTGAACTACACAATAAGAGTCTTCGTTTCTCGATATATGTGCCAACAAAACAAACTATTAGGATTGATCATCAAGTTCGTGGTTTGTACCTAAAATTTTAATGTGTCAACAAAACAAACAATGAGGATAAGAAACTTATAGATGTTAATATATATGTGCCTAAAAAATACATAACCAATATCATTAGAATTAAAACTACTAATACATTTCATCAAAGCTCTAGTAACAGTCACAAAATAGAAAACAATGCTTTTTCACTAAAACAATTTTGGTTAAAACATAATTTCTAGCAAAAATAGCAGAAGTTCCCAACAATGAACTGGGGAAGAAGTTTCAGTCTTTTTTTTCACTTCCTCTTTAGATTTTTGTATATAATTTTAGATTTTTATCTTCCCTCTATATTTCTAATTTCTCTAATGTAATATTTTATATTGTTCTCTTTCCAGTTTTTCTTTCTCCCTCTGCTAATATTCCAATCCGGATTTATTCTCTCCCCAAACTTTTTTTAAAAAGTTTGCCAGATCAGGTCCAGGGATTAAGGATGACATGTCTATGCTCATATGTCCCAATACTATGACACTGATCATGCTGTGATCAAGTCACACCTGCTCTGGATCAACAAATTGAGGTTTGTCACACATCTGCAGATATTCCTTGAGAAACAGGATGGGCATTACCTCAGGCAGTGACATGATCATCGGGTGATCTTGCCTGCGTCACGAGGGAACCACCTGCTTTAACGTTGTCTAAGTTCATGTGCATCTTGTCTCGGCCTGGGGCAGAGACCACGGTTGTGGCCGTATGATCATGGCCATTTACACCCTTTATCTCAAGCCATGATCAGGTTGCCCACATGTTTTATAGATTTTATAATAAATGACTAAAATGCCTTTAGGTTTAAATTTATGAAACTTACTGCATGACGGTTTATAGGGACTGTTGTCATTAAATGGAGCTCTAATCAAGAGGGTGGATGACTTGCCTTGTTTTTTCATATCCCTTAAGGGACACTTCAAATTGCAAGTAGTCACAAATGGGATATTTTGTCACTGGTATACTGGAGAGGTGAGGTGTAGGATTAGTGTATAAAGTTTGGCTTCCCGTGTTTGGAGGAGTAAGCACCGGCTTGTCGTGCAGGGTGCGAAGTTGATGTTAATGTGAATGCTAAAAGTACATTGGTTTGACGAGAGCCAAAACATGAGGTGGCTTCTGACTAGAAAGTTTTACTCCTATGTGCCACTTTGCACTACCCTTCACTTGGTGTTTTGTTATGCATGCATGATACATGCTATTATTGTTAGTCAAGTGGACGTCTTAGCAGACTTCAAAGCATGCTTGCATTTGCAATGGCGATGTGGGTGCACATTAGCACATGAGAAGTTATGGATTTTAAAGTGACATGCTTCTAGATCAGTGTTAGTTTGGATTTCCTAGAGCTAGACAAGGAATTTGTCTACAGCAGGGTAGTGGTCAAATAGTTGGATGGTTAATGACGTGAAATATGACTCATGATTTATGTTTAGTTGACAAGGTGGGTTTGGGCATAAACCATCAGTTAGTACAGTTAGTACTTTTCATCGTGTAAGTAGCCCGTAAGTAGTACATTACTTGGTTGTAGTGTGATCAAGCAAAAGAACCTGTGGGAAACCTAATCATGACTCATAAACAACTAATTAGATTATGATATCCAGTTCGCTTGATCAACAACTGAAAGCTAAAAGTCAAAGTCCAGATATGCACCAGAAGGTTGATTATAGTCTGATTCTATATTTGATCTTGGATCGAGAGGACCTTGTTTTGTACATTCATGGATCTTAAGATCCTAGAATCTCAACCAAAGGCTAGCTTTGATAAAGAAGCTTATTTCATATCTGATGGATATCTCGTATCCACTTGGTCGATAGGTGGTGGTTTGAAGGTATGTTTAGTCACACATCGGATATGATAGGATAAATTCAGACATTAGTTTATATGAGGCTGGTCTTGACTTAATGAGGGTGTTCTCTTTTAAGTCATATGTCCCAGGTCCTATATTATTACTCGACCTGGTTTGCTCCTTTTATGTGGTACACTACAGCTATATAATATTCAATATTTCTGCAATTTGAATTGCGATAATTGATTATTCAAACAGCAAAGCTGATTTTTTTTTTCCTTGTTGTCATGTCACTGTCAGGTTGGAATCGTCCTCTTTACTTCATCTAAAGATCTATATTAATCCCAAAAAACCAATGGTTGACGACAGATTATTGCATCTTTTGTGGTGATTATACTGTCTCATTGACATTTAGAATGAATTTGCTGGAGCAGACTATCCTCTTTTCCTGCAATCTCCGTGGAATTTAGATGTGCTTAGTGTGTTCATCTAAATCAACACTCCATCTTTAGGGGGTGATCAATATTTCCTGAACTATGATGAGAATGGAGTTTACTAATCTTGTATATTTCTGCAAACAAGATATAATAATGTCTCTACCATATCGTTGCCTGAACTGACACTTCTTTCCTATCCAAACTTCCAGTTCTCTGGACAGAGAATGTGATCATGTCAGGAAGCAGATAAGGCAGATAAGTAATATTGTTACATTTCACATAATAGCCATTAACAAAATCGTTCTTGTACTTGAATTGCCCGAGGGGTGGGGTTGCCTTAGCGGGAGCTAATTTTGGTTGCCCTTCACCCCTATGAAAAGATATAGGTTTAAGTTGGATTTGGGTTGGGTCGGTCCTAAGAAAACCAAATGGCCTTGGGGGTTGCCCTATGGAGAGGGGTTGCCCAAGCCCGAAGTTTGTCAGGCTTACCCCTCGGCTGGCCCACCACACGTGCAAGCATGTGCCTGTAAGTGTGTATCATAACAAATTGACAATATTGTGTGTGAACCCATTCAGTGGCTACACAAGGGGTTTTTCTTCATCCAGCTATATCAATTGGACATGCCCCACACTTAAGTTGACAATTTCCATTCTTTTTTCAACTTCATCTCATTTTTGTTTATTCTTGCCCTGGTAGTACCTTTAACTTGACTCTTAGAACTGTTGCACCCAATAATTTCTATGTTACCCTCATATTACTCTCTATACCTCTATATTCTTCTGAAGCACTCATAATCATCCATCTATAGATGTCGTCTTATGTACAATTATCTTCTAGACTAAGCCTTGATTGCACATCAGTATTGCGCATCAGATTTTTTGTTCCAATCCAAATTTACTCTGATTACCGGACAACTCTTGGAATTTTTATTGACATCAAACCTGTAACTATTATATGCTTACCTCACCTTGGAATAATAGACAATGAAGTAAGCAATACAAGACTAAAAAACTTATCCAATGTGAAGCTTGGCAAGGTACAGTTGTCATAATCAACTATTCTGTGAATGCTATTTGGAAACTTGATGTATATACCACTGTTCTACCTTTTATAATGGCTACATCAGCTAAGGAGTTGCGCATATACATTTTGTCTTCAGGAAGATAAGTGATTGAAGTAACCAAAGTTTCACATAAGTGCGATGTTGTGGAAGATCTAAAAGCTTCTTAGAAATCTTTTTTGAGAGTTGAACAACTATATGCAATTATCTCCAGTTTGAGTGCGATCATAAACAAGCTGATGACATAGTTGAAGGCCATTCATAATTGCTCTAGATTCAGCTTTAAGAGGAGAAGCATACCCATAATAACTAGCCATTGGAAGTATATTTTTGCCTCTGTGATCCGTAACTGCTCCTCCCCTTCCACTCCTGTTATTTGCCAGACTAGTCCGAGTGCAATTTTTATAAGCCAACAGTGGCTGGGTATATTAATTGTTCTTGCTATTTCATGTTATGACTGAACTGCCAATAGAAGAATAAGTTTTAGTCTTCAAGATCATCAATACCAAAATTCTTGTTAAGGAAAGAATGAACTGAAGTATTATACCATTGCAGGAGATATTTTCAACCTTTAAAATAAGCAGTTCACAACATCTAGAGCTACAAAGCATGGTTGGTCTTCTATAGATTTTACTTTCACATAACTTCCAAGTATTTTACTGTCACGATATTCCCAAAGTAATCTCAAGTTCAACCATTTGACTTTTATATATGAGAAAAATGCTGCTATTATGCTGAATGGTTGATTTTGAGTAATAAAATGTCATATTTAGGTACTTCATGGTTGCCCATTTATTTAAATTACCCTCATTGATGTTTTTAGTCTTCTCTTGCAAAAGTTATATTTTATATTCCCTCTTTGCCCTTTTAATTTCAATTGTAAAGCTTCTCTCTTGTTTTCAACCTAAAAAAACTTCTTTTCCGATCTCATCAACCACAATAATATTATCTAAAAGAAGCATACACCATAGAACAGTAAGCAATCGACATATCTATACGCATCGGATAATAATTCTTTTTCTCGATATGTCATACGTTAACCCTTCACATGTCTTAGCGGTACATAACCCTTCACATGTTTTCTCCAATGTTGTTTACTATTCCGATTTATAGGATCGACCTTGGTGATACTCAAATGGAATTACATAGATTGATTTGGACATCAAACAAACAATCGACTGACACAAAACTATTTCGTTTTACGTGATAGATGACATGCATAAAGCAATATAAAATCTAAAAAAAGATGGTTAGATTATACCTATACGTTGCACAAGTGTCTGACCTTTAACAATGATCCACATGAAGAACCAAAGGGTAGATCGAAGAATGCCTTCTCCAAATGCCTCAATTCGCAATAGATGGAACTCCCTCAAACTCCCACGAACATACTGGACTTGGTGGTAACCCTTGCCTCTTACCCACTGAAATATCTCCAAGGAGTCTCGAAGTTGTACCCGTCAAGATCCCGAAAACAACAATAATGGCTGTTGTTTGGCTCGAGAGAGTGTAATTAGAATTTCAATCGCATTGTTCTTGGTCAGGACGGGCTGGACGAGAGCAGAAAGGGATGGAAAGAGGTTCTCTCCTTTGGTGGCTTGCACGAAATTGTGGGGATATAAAATTAGGGTTTAGAGCTCCTCTATCCCTCTCTATATGTAGTAGAGGGTTGAATTGCTTATGCTTTAAGTTAGGTCTCTATGATTGAGTAAGATTTGATTAAAATCTTGTCCAACAGCTCAAATCAATTCCATATAAATTCGTATGGAATATTATAGAATTAATCTGAATTAATTCTAGAATAATTAGGAGTTAATTAGGCTCATAACCTACATGTGGGTATTGCGTGCTAGTGCACCCAATTGTTTAGGACCTAGTCTATTAAGGTTGAACCCAAAAATTCTTTTGATCCAATTTTTTCCTAACCTACCTTAAACACTTTAACTTGGTCAGGCACAATGTGTGTGACATATTGGGCTCTATAACATGATGGCAGTGAGTTCTAGCCTCGGGTCATAACCATGACCAGATCGCACAATTATCTTGATTAAATCCAGCTTTCGACTAACTAGTCGACTTTCCGAATTCACAACTTGTGAATCTTAGAACTTTGCAAGTCAAGATTGACACCTAGCAATGTGTCATGACTACCCATATGTTTAGAGGATGATGCTTGATCCAAAATAGAACCCCTTGTGTTCGGTATCATATAATTTAGTCGACCTCGTCTTACAACGTTCTAGTTGAGATGATTTATATGGATAAATGTCAATCCAACTAATCTCACTCTATGTATCTCAACAAGGTATTTCATATTCGCTATGACCAACTAGAAACAACATTTCTATTTGTCACATTACCTTGCACACGGATTTATTGAACATGCCATTAGATCACATAGGAGATATAACTCATACTCTTATGCCTTGAATTATGGATTCCATACAGTCTATTCATCAATTTCATAAGCCTTATAGCTGCATAAATAATACTTTTCCATAACCTATGGTATTCGCAAATAATACTTTTCCATAAGATATGGTTAGAGCTATATTAGAATAAACTCCAGTGTTCTAAATTGCGGATTAGGCGGCCGCTTAGGCGCGAGATGGCCTTCGGCCGCACCGAAAATTTTCTACGCGACCGGCCTAGGCACTAGACGACCTGTTTGGATTTGAAATTTGAAAAAAAATAGAGTTTTTTTTTTTTTTAAATATGAAAACAAAAAATAGATTTGAAAAAATTTAAATAATTTTTTTTTTTACCTTTTGTTGCTGCTGGTTGCTGCTACTGGTGGTGGTGGTTGTTGTTGTTGCTGTTGGCGGCGGCTGGTGGTGGTTGCTGCTGCTGCCGCCACTGCTGTTGGCAGCGACTAGTGGTGGTTCCTACTTCGTACGAGAGATAGGAGAGGAGAGATGATTGAAAGGAGAGAGGAGAGGATGATTGAAAGGAGAGATGGAGAGGAGAAACGGAAAGGAGACTCATGTTGTTGTTGTTGCGCTCTCTCCCCTCTCCTCTTTTACAAAAAATTCCGAAAAAAACAAAAACAAAACCTAGGGTGTGATTCGAACCCAATATATCATCCCAAAACAACATGACTTATATACATCCTGCTAACCACAAGCGCACATAAACTTTTGTGTTAATATGTTATATACAAACTATTTATATCTATACATATGGAAACAAATTAATTTTTTTTTTTTTAAATTCAGCTGGACGCCTAGGCGGCCCTCCGACGCACCAATTCACGAAATTTAGAACATTGATAAAATCAAAGTATTTGCATGCTTACAAGTTACTATGATAATCTCATGTTTAGGGATCACTTGTACCACTGATAGTCTGATACTAGGACTTCTCCTTTGACATATTGCATAAATACTCCACTTGAAAATTCCTTCTTCGGTCAGTTAGTGAACTCCTTTTTAGCGTGCATCCACATCTCTAAATTTTTTCTACATTCGCAACTTACGAGAACAGTCACAATCATCAATTTTGTGTTAATTAAGTTGGAATGCACTAGTCTTTCGGAATCAAACCAATGTCCCTCTTGTTAGACCTATGACTATGAACATTTAGGAACAAAGCATAGTGAGTCCAAGTCTCATTTTTGCGATCTTATCACTACTCTGAAGACGAGCCATAAGCCCTCGTTCCAAGGAATTCATCATTCACAATAAACATTAGAAAGGTTCAGATATGTCAAATACTTTGATGCCTTAAATAAGTTGTCAAATTAACATGTACAAATTACAATCATTAATACATGACTGATACAATCCGAAGCATAGTGAGTCCAAGGAATTCATCATTCACAATAAACATTAGAAAGGTTCAGATATGTCAAATACTTTGATGCCTTAAATAAGTTTTGTCAAATTAACATGTACAAATTACAATCATTAATACATGACTGATACAATCCGAAATGCCTTCTGAATTGGCTGCTTGGACATATATCACTATCAAGAACATCATACTAAGCATGTTTAGTATTCATGCATACTTGGCACAAGAAGCAGGGACATGATAAGAAGCAGAGACATGATGCTACCAGTCAATATGATTCCATGGTGAAAAAAATGGATTCATTGCACCTTCCCAATTGTTCTCAAGATAATTATTAAATCAATAATACATGTTCTAGATTAAATCAATTTAAATTACTGAAGACATGTTCTTCTTAAGAACCCACATTACATTATCTTGAAGACCATGTGTACATATTACATGCTTTATCTTCTCCCTAGGCTTCTCCAATTTACCTTAGCAGCTTGCTAGCTCCAAAGAATCTCCCTAGCATAAAACCAGGTTGAGTTTACAGAGGAAGTTGTTTCGTGTCTTATTCTTTTGGTAGTTAGTATCAGCTTTCAAAAGAGTACCCACATATACACACATGCACGTGCATGCTCAAACAATATATATTGAGGACAGCCAGGAAGGTCAGGAGGAGCTTGGTAGCAGCACTCTCTTACCCAACTCAGAAGACTGAACTAAATTGAGAAAGGAGAAGATCGTGAAGTCACTATTCCCATTCTTGAGTTGGAGAGAACAATAGAAGCAAATCAAGGAGAGGCAAAACGAAAGAACGATTAAAAGAGTGATAATGCCAAGACCCAGTCAATCCCCAGGGTGGGTAGGTCAGCTGCAGACAGAAACATGAATCTATCATGTCTATACTATACTCGTGGAATGTAAGAGGGCTCAGTTCTGTGAGCAAATGGAGAGATGTTAGAGACCACAATAATAATAGCAAGTGTAAAATTGTGGGCTTGGTGGAAGTGAATCTGCGAGTGAGAAATGTAACTTTCTTGGAGATAAATTGCTTAATGTCTGGAAACACTTGCACAAATGTCAACCCAACTATAAAGGAAGAAACCGTGTTTATGACACAAGGATCTGTTCTAATATATGTCCTCACATGATATCTCCATACAGTTTACTAATAAGGGAGGCCTATATATCTAGTATCTGCTATATATGGTAGTAACATTAAAGAGGATAAGAAATCCCTATGACAGTTTATCAGAAACTATAATTCCCAAAACCGGATAACTGGACATCCTGGTTGGTTGTTGGGGACTTGAATTTTATCAGATATGCGAGTTAGAAAGTGGGTGAAATTCCTGTGCTGGGTGCTTAGAGGAAATGGATCAAGGAGTAAACCAAGTAGGGCTATTTGAGATGAGTAGAGTTGGAAGCATATGGACCAGGAACAACAGATCTATGGACCAGGAACAACAGATCTAGAAATAATATAATTGCTTATCAACTGGATAGAGCATTCTATAATGCTCAGTGCAAGCTCTATTTCCTAATTTGAACACATTTGTCTTTCCTCTTATAGTGACCGTGCTCATACTTCAGTACATTTGGAGCACTTCAATACATTTGAAGGAGAATCGCTCTTAAATATCTTTCAAATACTTAAATCATTGCAAAACGAGAGAAGGATATCAGAGCATTGTCGAAGAAGGATGAAAATCGCCCATCCAAAGCAATGTGGTGTTTATTATGGTACACAAGGTCAAGAAGGCGAAATAAGCATTAAAGCAAATGAAAGATACTGAAAGGCAAGATTGGTCTCCACTCTTTACAACACAAGCTGAAATGATATTTGAAAGCACTGCACACAAGCCCCTTATATAAACAACTGGCAGTCTCGGAAATCCAACTCCAGAAGAGTATGTGCAAAGGAGTATTTGCAAAGGGTTACATCAGGGGGAAACTCTACTACTTTAGGAAGCTAAGTGTGCTTGGGTACATGAAAGATATCATCCAACAAGTTCTACTCTAGAATCGACGCTAACATGTTCTTCTACTCTAGAATCAAGGCTAAGCAAAAAAAAAAAAAAAAAAAAAAAAAAAAAAAAAACCATATAATCTACTTGATTCTTAGGGAAGAAGCATACATGACCCAGGCAATATTAAGTAGGAAGTTGTCTTCTGCACCAGTTTATACAACCAGCAACGTTACCTTATTGATTTTGACAGCATCATAACCAAGAGACTGTTTTGTGGCAAAGGCAATAGCTAGTTGTTAAAGGTTGTTACGATGAAGGAGTTATAAGAGAGAGTCAAGAACTTACATATTGTTAGTATTGTATACTTTACTTTATTCCCACATCGCCTGGATAGAGGATGTCATGACTTGCTCCTACAAATATACCAAGGCTTCTCATGTTTTATTCACATCAATAAATTAAGAGTTGTCTCTGAGTTTCATGGTATCAGAGCTATAAAAATTTGGTGAGAACTCGAACTAATTTTTTTCCTAGCCCCGCCAGCTCCCCTCTCCCCCCCCCCCCCCCCCCCCAACCAGCCCCCTTCCAACCCGGTTGCCGTCTATTCTTTCCCGTCATGCCCCTCCCAGCTTCGGCCATAGCTACTTCTGTGGCTGAACTTGGGAACTAGGCGCCTGCCTTAGCTTCCGGCAAAGCTATTATAGCTTCAGGTGAAACTAACATAGTCTCTGGAGATGCTAACCTTTCCGTATTAGCCTACAACAATGCTAAGTTTAAAATAGCATATGACAATTTACTTCTTTGGCAGAGGTAAAGCCAACACTAGCTCCAACAGAGTTAACGATGCAACCTTCTACAAGGCTAAGATGTCTGCTTAAATCGAGACTACTACCAAAGTCTACGACGAGGCTACAACCAACGCATGCGATGAAGCTACAACATTTTCTTCAAACCCTTCCCTAGTCTAGCCGTCATTATTGGCTTCAACCATACACCTCCCTCTCTAGTCCTTGATCTATATGGTTCCTCGACGCCATCTATATTACTGGCTTGGTTGTGTTTGCTTGATGTCTCTCACTTGATTCTCTTGTCTTCGAAGTTGCTCTACTTCGACATGGTGTTCTGATTTCTTTAATCTCTTACTTCTTGCTGAGTTGGACAATAATCTTTGCTTGTTGATCTTGTGCGTCTTTGATTATGTCCTCTGACTACGACAAATGTGTTAATGTTGATGTTTCTTTGTTTTTCGTCAATTTTAAGACATTTATGCCTCACCACAATCTCCTTCTGGCGTAATGAATTATTTGCAACGGCCAAATGCTCTGGAAAATGTTCTAAGCACCAAAGGCCCCATCGTCACTTGACGAGTATCTCCAATATGCCTCTTGGTTTCAGAATGACAACAACATAATTGTTTGGTTGTCTAACTCTATGGATATTCATTGCTATAACTCTATTATGTATTTGAAAACTGCAAAAAAATTTAGACACATCTTCGATCCCTATAATCGGCTGAAGACAAGCTTCATAAATTTTATAACACCTTTCACACCTTCAATACAATCACTTATGAACAAAATTTGGAGGACTTTGGTGTCCTATTCAACGACCTTCTTGAACAATGAAATGTATTTCAGCCGATCTCCTTTGTAATGCCCCGCTCCGCACGGTGCATTATGCTAAGTCGTTGACTCGAAGTGTAGCGTTGACCCGATTGCGTATCAATGCGAATCGATACGAAAGTTACGTTGTCCCGAGAAACGTATCGACCCGAGCAACGCATCGAACTAAGTCGATGCAAAGAGTTGCCTTGTCCCAAAGAATGCATCGAGTGAATCGATGCGAAGCGCCGCGTTGCCTCGAAGGATAAGTGCGTTGAGACGGCTCGAAGATTCTAAGAAATCGAATCGACCAAGGCGCAAGTCCAAATCGATGCAAGTAATAATTTTAGTTGGTTTCATGTGCAGGCTATACGTTTACGCTGAAATGTTAGAGGTCGATCTTTTGCCTTATTCAGTAAGGGGTCCGCGAAAGCAGATCGTCGCCTTGCGACGGACGGAAGCGTTGGCACGCTAAGGCAAATCGGACGTACAAACTCAATAAGCACGAAGTGCTCGAATGGCTAAGTCAGGAGAGTGGCCGTGCAACAAAGTTAGGGAATCGAGCCGCATCGGCTCGGCGAAACGACAAAGGCGTATCGACTAAAGGTGGGAGGATTGACTTCTTTTTACTCCTTCATTCGATAAGTCAAATATATCATTGTATGCTAAAAGTTAACCTATCGACGCCACGGGCGTGGTCCGATCGGAAGTAAATCATAACGTGTGTCGAACACTAAGTTAGTACAATTGAAATGAAACGTGCATCAAATGCACAAGTCGCTATGGAACATTAGATATCGCTAAGGCGAGCGCCTCGGTGCGCAAGCCGCAATAACATGGGATAACTGTATTCGGCGAGTGCCTTAGTGCACGAACCATACCGTGCCTTCGCGCACGAGTTAGAACGGCTAGAACATTGAAAGACAATAGGCGAGCGCCCTAGCGCGCAAGCCACGGACATTGAATGCTAAGTCATAGAACATCGGAATACGGTCGGAACGTGCCTACGTGCACGGGATAATAAAAGATGGCTTCGTTGCGAAAGAATACAGTTGTGGCATGAATGTGGCGGAACTGTCGGATATGACATAATGCCTCGAAAGGTGTTCGAGACCTTCGGGTCGTTCGGTTGACGAGCATTGAGTTGAGGTATGATGCCATTGAAACATTGAAACGAAGAATGAAACGTAAGAACATAGAAAGTTAACGGAGAAATGCGAGATGGTAATGCGGCATGGTGCCCTTCGAAATGTTCGCGGCTTACGGGCGTTCGTTGAGGACATTCGGGCGTTGTGCCAATTGAAATAGCGATAAGCGAACTTGCTTGGTTGTATGAAATATAAGATTCGTTGCATGGCCAAATGGTCAAATGGTCAAATGGACTTAAAGATATAAAAGCCCGTGCATGGGTTTCCCTCGAACGCGGCGCGCCAGGGCGCTGGGACCGTTCGGCCTAGGAGGGATTCGTTTGAGTATTGTTGGCGCCACTTCGACCGGACAGGGTAGCGACCTTATGGTGAATGTGTTAAGCAACTTGCTGCGATTATTTCGATGGCCTCTGATGTTGGTTAGCAACCGCACGGAGTTAACATCGTCTTATGTTTCGAATATAAGTCTATT
The DNA here is from genome assembly GCA_029216955.1 of Iris pallida. NCBI lineage: Eukaryota > Viridiplantae > Streptophyta > Magnoliopsida > Asparagales > Iridaceae > Iris > Iris pallida. Next base: position 2,599,844 of record JANAVB010032018.1, read on the forward strand.
CTAGCTTGACAAGCTAGTGACCTTCATATAGTTAAGGGCGATGGGTTTGGAAGTGCAAGGTATGCGTATATCCTGCATGGATGGATCCGAATAGAGGGCACTTATAACATGACAGGGAAAACAGATAGGCGTTTTCACCTTGCGTCGGTTGCAAGGGCGGGTGCGTCGATAAGCTAAGTTGCGCCACGAATCAAACACGAGAATGCTTGCTTGCCTATTCAATTCGATAACATGCTTGCTATGATAACATGCTTTACGCTTTCAAAGATGCCATGAAATTGACCCTAAGGAGAACATAGCAAGATCATAAGCTAAGATGCATGATTCAACATAAATATTACAATGTCGGTTTGGAAATAAGATCTTTGCTTCAGTACATGCGAGGACGAACGTACTGATCCCCCACCAGCTTCATGCAGGGTGCAGGGAATGGATTGCTCGCGGCGAAGCGTTGCTTGAACGTGTTGAGGCTTGGAATGCCGAAGCGCATTGAAGCGTGCGATCGCATTGACGCTCGGACTATGCAACTGGATTGATGCGGCCGAGATATAGAAGGCATGATGTATGGAACGGTGAAATCCTTTGTGGGCAAGAGAGAACCTGAGTGTTGTAGCCAATCTGGCAAATTCCGTTTGGGCTATCGAAAGCCTTTGTAATCTGATTTCGAATATCAATAAAGAGATTTGTTTCGTATACTCTGTTTTTCTTTCGTTGTGAATATCAACTTAAAAGATAACCATTTGAGAACTTGTCATCTTGCCTTGCACGAGCGCAAATCCAGGCTCGTGCGGCATCACGCCCCCTGCGAGGACGATGATTCGGGTGATTCCGGGTCGGGGCGTGACATCCTTCGATTATGTTGTTACTCGCCAACGAAGAGGTCATTGTTGGCGTCCTATTGGCTCGGTTATCATACCTTTTGAGGGCGTCCGTTCATTGATTCTCTTTCAACACAACTCTCTTTCTTTAACGACTATCATGTGGACAATCTATCGTATGCCTATGCCATTTTCAACCTCTTTGTCGAATTCCTATTGATTGCCCTGGCTACCTATGGCCATAGTCGTGGCGGTCACTTTTAGTCTATACGAGACACTTCTGAACCTTTATCCGGAGGCTGGGTATTTCTCATGGACGTCCTCCTATATTTGCTTGAGGTCGTGGTACCCGGAGACGAGTGTCACACCACGTTCCTAGAATACTAGAGAATACGAGGATGGACTTGGCTAGCTAAGCCGTACAAGGTACTCTTGAACATCATACTACGATCACGACGGTTTAATATAGAGAAGTGAGAGGATTCTAGCATGCTATCGACAACTTCTAAGGTCAGACAATTCCTATCTCACGCAATCTATTCAATACAAGAAGCAATAATGAGTAAAGCATATATACAATGGGTAAGACGTCCCGAACACATATACATACACGATTATGGAAACTAACATAACAAAATGATACATCAACTGCATATACAAAACAATGTTCTAAAAATCGGCCTAGGCGCCTGCCTAGGCGCTAGGTGCCGGCCCATCGCACCGAAAATCCCCTAGGCGGTGGACTAGGCGGGCCAAGGCGGGCCCTAGGCGACCGTGTTTTTTGTTTTTTGATTTTTTTGATTTTTTTGATTTTATTTATTCTTAGTTGTATTTTGGATATTTGTTTGGATTTTAAGTTAGTATTTGAATTTTAGAACATTAAAATTTTAAATTTTAAATTTCAAAATTTCTAATTTTTTTTTTAAAAAAATTCTAGGCGGGCTAGGCGCTAGGCGGACCTCCGCCGCACCGAGTTCGTCTAGCGATTTTTAGAACACTGATACAAAATATATGTAAATGTACAACTAGCTACAGTTATAGAATATACAACTACACTGTCCGAGGACAAAGGGAACATGATTCGAGAACAAAGACTAACACTTGCCCTTGGCTAAACGCTACAAAATGAGAGTACATAATAGAGTGGAAGATAAGGAACAACCTACTCGCTATCTCGTCTTTCGAGTGTGGGCTATACGGTGAAGGTCATGGTGGATCCTTGAGCATAGATATGGAACCTGTCTATACAAAACAAGTGTGATCAACCCCAAATAGAAAGTATCACAAGGGATCTCAAAGAAACAAAACTCAACAAAACCACTGGACAAAAGGTAGAAATCAACCCTATAACCGTCCGCGTGTCCAAGTCAACAAACAACAACCATAGAGAATAATACTAACAATAAACTAATGGAATGACGAGACTAGTGCGGTACCAATGCACCATCCCGAAAATGAAAAGACTGAATATAAGTAGTAAAACATGTACATGCAAAGACAGCGAAAAGAACATAAAGGAGTCGACAAATGACATAGGTGGGTGTGCGTGAACTACTCTGGAGCAGGACCACAACCCGTAAACCAAACAAGAACCGGAGTTGTAGGACCACTCTCAAGCAATTCTACACCGCTATGCCACTTACCAACGGAAAGCGGATAAGTAATAGGATCAACATTACATAGCCAAACATTGCCCTACGACTTGCTACTATTAGCTAAATAGGGTTATACAAATCCAAATTACTAACACATGCAAAATGGAATATTCGACCATTACGTGCACCGCAAACACCCAAACCGCCAGGGTTCTTATCTTGGTACTTATATACATATTGATATACTTGTGATTGTACATAAATTTGTAAAAGAACTTATAATTTATAGCTTGTATTATATAGGATCATGGGCCCTTACCAATCGGGATCGCCATGTCCTACCACCCTAGCTAGCGGAGCTAATGTAACAAGGATCCTCCCCCAACCCAATGCACTAATAAATAATGTTAGTTGATTACCTTAACAAGTTCATTCCAATTCTCAAGCATAGAAAACTTAAAAATTTACCCAGAAATATATGTGCTAGGAGCAAGAATAATCGTACTCTCACTAGTGAATATTCTTGTGTCCCACGACATGCGCTACGCTGAATAGGTCCTCATGTTGGGTTGTACCAACACTTGGAATTATTTAGAGCAAAGATGCAAGAGAGTTGGCATACAATCAAACAAATACCTAGTCCACATCGGCTAGAAAAATCAACGAGTATCATATAGGAGTAGAGGACATTAGCTTGAACTTGAACAGGGTTGACCATGCATCATAGTTTGAACTTGTGTCGAAAACAATAGAGCTCGTATAGATATGCGGGGATTTCTTAGAAGGAAGAATATACTAAGTATAATGCTAAAAAAATTCATTTATATATGCATAATTATAAGTATACAGGTCACAAAGAATCATAACAAAAGCTATAGAAAAAGTCAAGTGAAAACAACTCGAAAAATCATCAAAACTGGACTACATTCAACCTTGGCGGTATACTGGGCGGTATACTGCCCAATATATTGCCAGACTAGCTAACTGGAAAAAATTGATTCGCTAAGAAGCACGATTGATTCTTAGTGTATTATGTCACTAGTGTTATGCTAGGATACTTCGCTAAGAAGCACGATTGATTCGTGCCACCGAATCGAGCTCGAGATCTATTTTCACTGTTTAGGATAAAATTGTATAACGGGATAAAATGATATAACCCCTGTATAACTTCTGAATTTGGTAAAATAAATATTTCCATTATGTCAGGAATTTAATTTCACCTAATTTTGACATTTGAAAAGTTGAAATCATAGTAAAATAAAGATTTTATAGCCAAAACAATTTTCCAATAGCAGGATATTTTGTCGACGGCTGAGCGACGGAATATTTCGTCGCTAACCAGAGAATTTTCAGTTAGCGACAGATGTCGACGGATTAGCGACGGTTTATCCGTCGACAAGGTTCTGGAAATATAAAGATTTTCAGAACCTAAGCGGTGAATAGTCCGTCGCTAAACCGTCGTTCTTCTGTCGAGTTGGCGACGAATTGTCGACGGATTTTGCGTATCAGAAACTCTCTGATACGCAGTTACTGACATATTACCGACGGACTTGTCCGTCGCTACAGTGTAGTATCAAAAACTTTCTCATAATTGATTTGACGGAAATACGTCGCTAAATGTACGATTCTTGATGACGGCAATTCATCGCTAAGCAGTCGAATGGCGACAGCTTAGCGACGAACTTTGTTTAGCGACGGGCTATTTTTCGACGGATTTTTTCAGCCAAATTCTGTCGGTTAGCCGTCGCTAAGTCGATTTGCCGACGGATTAGCGACATAATATGGCCGTCGCTAATTCGATGTATTTTAGTAGTACAATTTTTGGTACAATTTTTATGCAGAAATTACCACACAATTTGGTGTTTCTATTAAATATTTTCGGAGTGACAATGGTTGAGTATCTGTCTCGTGAGTTTAATTCTCATCTGTCTCGACATCGCATCATCCACCAAACTTGCTGCCCTTACGCACCATAACATAATGGTGTAGCTGAACGCAGGAATCACTATCTTCTAGAAACAATGCGTGTTCTTATGTTTTAAGCACGTACTTCTATGAGATTTTCGTCTGATGTGGTACTTACAGCTTGTTGTCTAATCAATCGCATGCCATATTATGTTTTGAATGAGAATATTCTCTTTTCTTGGTTATATCCTAAACGAGAGCCATTATCTCTACCTCTCAAAATTTTTGGTTGCTTGTGTTATGTTTGGAATACTCGACCAACTCTTGTCAAATTGGATTCGATGGCAATCAAATATATTTTTCTTGGATATCGAAAAGATCAGAAAGGTATTGTTATTTTTCCCAACTTTGAAGCAATACTTTGTCACATGATGTTATCTTTGTTGAAATTGAGTTTCCTCCACTTCCTCAAACTACCGATTATGTTCCAAAAGTCTATCCAAAGAAGACTTCTCTTGTATCCAGTTAAAACACAACAGCCCTCGTAAGGCTGCCCTCCCATGCCAGGACAGTCTTACCATCAGATGGTTCGCAAACACGGACTCAGTCTGTGTAGTGCCCCGTTCCTACATCGTGTCCCATTTTTGTTCATGGGGTGCGCGAGAAAGGAACACTGTCGCTACCGATTCAGTCGGGACCGATAGATCAGGATCGGTTGAATCGATCGAACGGAAACGATTGAATTAATATTCTTTTCTCGTTATGGAAAGGCTTCTTCGGAATCAAGTCCCATATTCAGCGGGTTGCGCCTCGAGGATTGGCTCTGCGGCTGAGTCGGGAGATACCTCCTGTTGCTCTGCTTTTTATGTCGCACTTGCTTTGGCTTTGGCTTTGGTTTTTGTGAATGTTTTTCATGGTTTTCATGGTTTGCGTTTTTGAACTTCGCATTCGTATCGAATTCCTTGATTAACACAATGTTCTAATCAGTTGCTTATGCGATTGCAGGTGATCGCGTAGGCGACGTCTAAGCGCAGCCAACCAGTCCCTCGCCTGAAGCAAAGACTAAGGTGAGTGGCTGACCTCCTTCGCCTCGACCTTCTGTTTCAAAATCAATCATGAAACACAAAATCAATGCTTGTCGCCATAGTGTAGAATCAATGAATTGAGGCACGATTTTTCACAAAATACTTGCTAAAGAAAACTCAGAATAACTGCATCAATTTGAGTAATTTACTCTAAAAATGTAAGTTTCACACCAAAAAGAGAAAAGATAAGGTTCTAGAAAAGAGAATTATTTCAAGATCTGCAAACACGGTCATTGGACAACTTGTGCACAAGGAGTAGTTTCTTCGAACGGTTGCCTAGGCCAAGGAACCGATTCGGCTCGGGAGGAACGAGTATAGCAAGTGCCAGAAGGACTGGTGCGGGTGATTCGGGAACTTTCGTACATGGCTCGCTACCCGCCGCGAAAGGGTCGTCGTCCAACCCAGCTATAGTCTATGATGGCTTGACATTGCCAATGACCTTCACACCCTATCACTGCTTGATCTAACGCACGTGACACGGGATGAATATGATAACTGCTAAATGTATACAAATTCATATGCTTGCCTCAAAACATGTTAACCTGCGACCAAGATGGTTTGAAAGATCACAAATAGCTAACATGTTTTATAAAACTGCTTGAACCAAATGCAGAGCTTGGGTTTAATTAGCCACTCGCTAGTACATGTGATCGTACTGACCCTCGCTCTTCGCAGGTGCTAGGAATCAAGAAGAACGTGCCAGCTAGCCAGGTGGCGTTCGTGTTTTGAAGCTTCGACCGTGCGTCGAAGACTCCCATCGCACCACTTTTGAAGACTCTCTACAACAGTCCAAAAAACATGCCTCGGCCTCCCTCCAATTCAGGTAGCTGGAATACTTTTGTTGTAAATGAGAGATGTATGTATGGAATGGCTATCTCATCGGCACTCCTTTTATAATCAGTTATATTGTAAAGCTCGTGCGGCACAATTGTAATAGAGTCTATAAATGATGTCTATTATCAATAAAATACAAAGTTTCTGTCTAAATGTGTTGTTCAATTTGTCTGCGCTCTCTCTCTTAGATGTTGTGTTTAGGATTACCTTATGACTATGCTTTGTGCGATCGCAACCTAGGTTCGTACGGCATCACGTCCGGGGGACGACTATCGATTCTTCGGAATCGGGGCGTGACAGTCTGGACCGGCATCACCGCTGGGGCCACGGTTGTCGAGCCGTCGTCGTCTTCAGAGTCCTCCAGTTCTTCCGATATTCATCGTCGCCTGATACACCAGCTCATCCTCATTGTGCATGTCGCGATCATCCTATGTATGTTACGAACTACAAAGGGCTCACGAGCCAAACACAATCCTTGATAGTCACTATTGATGGAATTTAAATTTTCAATACTGTAGAGGAAGGATTCAAACATCCTAGTTGGCACGCTATTATGGAAGAAGGGATGAGATCACTTCGGAAAAATCATACATAGACTTGGTAGATTTTCTTACTGGTAAGAAGGCGGTAGGTTGCAAATGGATGTTCACAATCAAGGTGAAACCGGATGACACTCTTGATCGCTTGAAAGCTCGACTGATGGCTAAAGAATTTTTTTAGACTTATGGTTATGATTATTTTGAAACCTTCAACCCAGTTGCCATGATGACTTCTGTAGGTATGCTGCTAGCCTTAGCTATTCACTATAACTGGCCCCTATTTCAGTTGGATGTGAAGAATGCATTTCTTCATGGGGACCTTGAAGAGGAAGTATATTTGATGCAACCTCCTAGGTTTGTTCCAAGGGAGGGTAAAATACACTATCTGCAGAAGGCCCTCTACGGTCTTAAACAATCACCTCGTGCTTGGTTTGGTCGATTTACACATGTCTTACTCATTTTGGCATGTGTCAATCGAAGAAGAACTATTTCGTATTTTATCGACAAATATTAGCTGGAATGATACTACTTGGTGTCTACGTTGATGACATTATGATTACAGGAGATGATAGGCAGAATATTTTACGACTGAAGAAGTTTCTGGTGTTTCATACCAAGGATATGAGATTGTTGAAGTACTTCTTGGACATTGAAGTCATACGGGGTAAGAGGAACATTGTAATGTCTCAGTGGAAGTATGTGCTGGACATCCTAACCGATGCAGGAATAATGCAAGCTAAGGGAGGAATCTCACCCATGGATCCATGGATAAAGTTACTCCCCGATGAGGGGACACCGATGACAAATTTGGATTAGTATCGTCGAGATCAATTACTTGGCGGTCATAACTCGTCTAGACATTTTCTTTGTCGTAAGTGTCGCAAGCAGATTTATGGGTTCTCCACGAGTTCTACATTGGTAGACACTTCTCAGAATCCTGCATTATCTAGCGTAGAATCTGGGAAAAGAAATTCAGATGGAGAATCAGAGACATACTCATTTTGAGTGCTTTACATATGCTGACTGGGGTGCTAGTCATACAGATAGAAGATCTACATCTGGCTATTCGATATTTATTTGCGGAAACTGTGTCGTGGAAGAGTAAGAAGCAGAGTGGTCTCACGATCAAGTTCAGAAGCGGAGTATCGAGCCATTTCTTACGACACAACAGAGGTGCTATATCTGCAACATCTTCTACAATAGCTGGAGAAGAAGCAGGATCTAAAGCAGCAGATATGTGGTGTGATAACCATTCTGCTATCCAGATTTCTATCAATCCTGTATTCTATGAAAGAACAAAGTACATTGAGATCGACATCCACTTTGTCTATGATGCGTATCAAAACTCAAAACTTGAGCATAATTGACATCTATGCTCCAGCTTAATAGAGGGTGTTGAGTATTGGTTATGAGTTATTTGTTATGTTATTTAGTCCAACATCGATAGAGAATAAGGAGGCGGCTAGTCATCTCCTATATATATGTAATTTCTCTTTCTATTAATAAATCATCAAATTATTCCATTTTACAGTTCTTTTGTCTGTTTTTCAAATCTTTGTGGCTGAAATTTATAATCAATATGATTTTTGCATCAAAGTTATTCGCTCTGATAACGCTAAGGAGTATCTGAGCATGGAGTTTCAAGCATTTTGTCAGACTTATGACATACTTCATCAAATTTTCTATTCGTATACATCTTAATAGAATGGTATTATGGAATATAAAAATAGACTTCTTGAGGTACTCCACTCTATTCTTATTCATATAAATATTCTCAAAAAATTATGGAATTTTGAGGTCTTAGTTGCTTGTGTTTATATAAAACGCATGCCCTCTCATGTCCTTGAGAACAAATTACATTTTTCTATTATCTTTCCATAGGGTAAACTCTTTCATGTCGCTTCAAAAGTTTTTGGTTGTCTTTGTTATTGTCGTAATCATGGAGCTAAGGTGAATAAACTTGATCAACAAGCTACTCTATTGATATTTGTTGCTTATTCTCGGACACAAAAAATGTATGTTTGTTTGATCCCACTACTTCGAATGTAGTTGTCTCTTGTGATATTATTTTCTCGAGGTTTGTCATATTTAGCTTCTGATACATCATCTATATTATTGTCCATGATTCATGTTCCTCTTGTTCCTTCCTCTGAACTTGATACACTTATTTCTCCTCTCTCTCCTAGGTTTAGATTTTTGGTTCCCTTTCCTCGGATGTATAGGCATCGGGACAAGGTCATTCCTCAACCCGCTACTAATTTTCAGGATATCACTGATGATTCTTCTGCAAGTACTACGGTGCAACTTTCCGTTTCTACTCCTCTACCTTTGCTGACTTCTAATGAAGGTCTATGTTTTCTTATTTCTTTTCGCAAGCACTCATGTACCTGTCAATCCTATTTCTAACTTCGTTTCTTATCATCGTTTGACTCCATCTGGTCGTACATTTGTTTCTTCTTTTGCTGCCATCATTCCTTCTTTCTCTGTTTAGGAAGCACTTCAGCATCCAGGTTGGCATGCCACTATGATTGAGGAACTCGATGTACTGCACTCTATTTAGATTTGGACTTTAGTACCCTTACCCTCAGGTAAAAAGTTGGTTGGATGTAAGTGGATATTTATTGTTAAAAAAACACAGATGGCTCGGTTGATCGGCTCAAAGCGTGTTTAGTAGCTAAGGGCTTTACCCAATTGTATGTATTGGATTATGTTGAGACAGTTTCACATGTTGCTAAGTTTTCTGTTCGAGTTCATCTATCTTTGGCAGTTTTCAGGAATTGATCTCTTCATCAGTTGTACATGAAGAATGCCTTCCTTAATGATGATCTTTCGAAAACTATTTTTATGTAGCAATCTCTAAGTTTTGAGCGATCGGGAGAGTCTATTACATGTCTCCTAGAGAGGTTCCTGTATGGTCTAAAGTAGTAATCACGTGCGTGATTTGACAAATTCAACGGAGTCTTGCAACAGATTGGGTTTGTTCGTAAGAGCTCAAATACATCTAGACCTGTAAATGGACCAGATTTTGATCCGGACCCGCTCCGGATCCGTGGTTTTTAAACGGATTTGGACCAAAAAATTTGATCCGTTGATCCGTTAACGACCCATACCCATTTACCCGTTTAATAAATGGATCGAATACGGATCAAGGCTGATCTGATCCGTTAATGACCCGGCCCATTATAAAATTAATTAATAATATTTTTAAATATATTAATACTAATAAAATATTAAATATACACTATAATTTTGTTGATAACCTAAACGTCTGCATCCATTAAATCTCTGCATCGAAAAAAAAGGCTGCATTAAACCCTACTATCATGCGAGACGCTGAGGATCGATGAAAACCACCGTTTAGTTTATCAGAAAGCTTAGAAGGTTGTGCTTTCTTTAGTGTTTTATGAGATATTATTTTAAAATTCTAATATTATTGTTTAAAATTTAAAAATATTGATTATTATTAACGGATCGAAGAAACCTGGCGGCTATCCGTTAATCCGTCGGATACGGATTTGGATCGAGCTATCAATGATCCGGCGGGTAACGGATCGGGTACGGATCAAAGATTCTCAATTACTAAACGGATCCGGATCTATGTTGATCCGCTCCGTATCCGGTCCATTTACAGGTCTAAATACATCCTTATTTACAATGTCTTAGGACATAATCATCTTACTTGCTAGGTTACAAACTAACAAACATACCTATGGATTCCACAGTCAAATATCCAGGTTGAGCACATCATCATATCATTCTCTATTTGACCCAAGACGTTATAGACGAATGGTTGAAAATATAATTCATCTTACTGTCAGTCTTTTAGACATTGTCTACGATGTAAGTACAATTAGCAAGTAAATGCAGAATTTTTTGACCTCTCATTTTAGGTTGTTGAAAGGAGCTAGGCTACATAAAGATAACGCATGGACATGACCTTCTTTACATACCTTCCACACTGTCGCTCACAACCTTTATAGATGCTGACATTGCTAGATTAGTTGATGATCGTCGCTTTACCAACTATTATCTTGCCTCCCTGTGAGACACTGCCTTCCTGTGAGACACTTTGGTTACATGGAGGAGGAAGAAGCAGAATGTAGTTGTTCGTTCTTATGTTGAGGCCAAATATAGAACCGTGACACATGTCCTCTCTGAGTTGATTTTGCTCAAGTCACTCCTTATATATATCTTGGAGTCACCCTTCTTCTCGAGCTGCTTACTATTGTGATAACAGGGTTGTGATCCATATTACTGAGTATCTAGTCTTTCATGAAAGAACTAAGCACATCGATATAAAGTGTCACTTTATTCGAGAGAAAGTGATGGAAAAGAAAATTACTCTACAACACGTGTCTTCTTCAGCCAACTAACAAATATTCTCACCAAACCTTGTCTCGATCATTGTTTGCTCAATTGTTATCAAACTGGAATGATTGATATGTATGATCTGGTGGAGGGGTGGGGGGGGGGGGGGGGGGGGGGGGGGGGGTTGGGGTGGGGGTTGTGACAATTAACTATTATTGTATACCTCACTTTAGTCCCACGTCGCCTTTGCTAAAGGAGCATGTCATGACTTGCTCCTATAGATGTATCAAGGTTTCTTATGTTTTATTCACATAAATAAATTAAGAGTTCTCTCTGAATTTCAGATAACAACAAATCCCTTTGACTATATAGACTTTGGGCCCTTTTCCTTAAACATTGTTGGGAGATGATCAAGAATGAGGTATGGACAACCTCTATTCAGGATATCGGTCATATTGTTCGGTATAAAGGGTTACCGATATGATATGACTTACTGTTATGGAAAAAAATGTCCATGACACATAAATAAATTAAGAGTTCTCTCTGAATTTCAGATAACAACAAATCCCTTTGACTAGATAGACTTTGGGCCCTTTTCCTTAAACATTGTTGGGAGATGATCAAGAATGAGGTATGGACAACCTCTATTCAGGATATCGGTCATATTGTTCGGTATAAAGGGTTACCGATATGATATGACTTACTGTTATGGAAAAAAATGTCCATGACCCATATCAGTGGTATCCGTGACATACCAGTTGATATATCGGCCGGTATATTGGTCAAACATATTGGCCTAACTCATTATGGGTGGATCATTTGGGCGGTTACAAAAAAATTGGTTTAGAATTTGTATGTATCCTTGGTGTTTAATCTGACTTAACATGTATGTGTGACTAGAGCCTTATTCTGAAAATTTTACTAATTCAATTTATTTATATTAATACACTGAAAATTTGCTATACATGTTCTATATTCAGTGAATTATTATCTTATACGACAATGAGGTCATATCTCTCATTTGTCTGTCATATTGCCCAATATCCGGTGGTGACCACCCGACCGGTATGAGTCCAATATCCAATATATGGAACCTTGCGGACAACTATCAGTGATTTCTCTACTACGGAAACTTCTAAGAGTGTTAAATAACACATTTGTAACTCTTTTTCCTGTGGAGGAAGGCACATCAAGGTTGCAAGATTACAGACCTATACCATCTTGCAATTTTCTACACAAAATCATTTCTATGATTATGTACAAAAGAATGGAAGGTATTATGTCTGGAGTAATTTCATGAAATCAATACCCTGTTATCAAGGAGAGAGATATAGCAGATACCTGCCTTCTACCTTGTGAACTGATAAGAGAGTTTAACAGTAGAGAAGGGAACAGATGTTGCATAAAAGTAGATCTCCATATAGCTTATGGCACAGTTGATGGAGAGTTTGTATGTGACCTGATGACTTGCATGCATGAACTTCAACTCTCATCAGGTTAAAGTGGTAGTGTGGAATGCATTACTACATCAAAATTCTATATTATGGTGGATGAAGAACTAAATAATTTTTTTTTTCTAGTAATAGAGGAAGGCAAGGTGATCCTTTATCCCCTTACCTCTTCACTATAGCTATGGAACGTTTCAACAACCTTATGTATCTTCAAGAGGCAAAAGGTAATATTACGACACTGTTCTCGAAGATAACCCCTACAATATCATATTGGTATATGCAGATCATATTCCAATATTTCTCACTAAAATGTTTGAGCTTCAAGGAAACCCCGAACAACTTTGGCAAGGTTAAAGGTCTGCAAATGAACAAGCAATGTTGTAAAAATCGCTAGGCGGACTCGGTGCGGCGGAGGTCCGCCTAGCGCCTAGCCGGCGCCTAGGCGGCCGCCAAGAATTTTTTTTTTTTTTTTTTGAAAATTTTGAAAATTTTGAAAATTTTGAAATTTGAAATTTGAAATTTGAAATTTCAATGTTCTAAAATCCAAATACTATCTTAAAACCCAAACAAATAGCCAAAATACAACTAAGAATAAACAAAATAAAAAAAAAATAAAAAAAATCAAAAAATCCACCGCCTAGGGGCGCCTAGGCCCGCCTAGGGCCCGCCTAGGCCCGCCTAGGGGCGCCTAGGGCCTGCCTAGCCGCCTAGCCCACCGCCTAGGGGGTTTTCGGTGCGGTGGGCCGGCGCCTAGCGCCTAGGCGGGCGCCTAGGCCGATTTTTAGAACACTGTGAACAAGAGAAACCAAAGTCTGCTTTAATAGATTTGTAGAGGAAATTTCCAACTTAAACAAGTCTTGGATTTAGAAGAAGGTTCTCTTTCTGTGAGATACTTGGGCATGCCCCTATCTATGAATAAGACAACTTACCGTCAAAGCTTGATAGAAGCATGGGGTATAAGACTTGAGGGATGTCCAGTAATAAGACTATCATTTGGAGGTAGGGTTGAACTAGTGAGAGCAGTAATTACTGCCATGAATCTTTAATGGATGTAGGCCTTGCAGATAACTAGGGTTGTAATGGACAAACTTTGGATATCGTGTGCCAAATTTCATCTGGAGAGGTAGAAAACTAGGGGAGATCGTCTGGGACCTGAATGTGGATAACAATGCTTCAACAGTGTTCAAAGCAATTCTCAGGAAGAGGTAAATAGTCTATTAACCATGCAAAGACGTACTGCTAATGTCCATGATACAAGTTTATGGTTTGATCCTTGGTTGGAGGGGGAAAGGCCTATAGAAGGGTTGGGGTTGAACAGTCTGGAATACTTTAAGGGCAATATTAGGGTTAGCTACATAATAATTTTGGAAATTGTAGATCAGATCTCCATCCAGCGACAGTAGCAATAGGCAAGATCGTCCCAACCATTGACACATGGGATCAAATGAAAGAAGACTTACACATATGGAAGCCCATAATAAGAGAATTTTCATTATGGAATCAGCCTTCCAAGTATAGGACAGCACATGCTGATGTAGATTGGAGGGAGCGTTCAACGCTAGTTGTCAAAAGAAGAAGAAAAAGAGCTACTGCCTTTACAAATTACCAACTGGAATACTTCTTACTCAATATATACCACTGAGTTATGAATGGTCATAAACTTAGGAGCTAGCAAACTAAGACAGAATATCACTTATTCTCACATGTTTGGATGACCTACAGACTGAAGCTACTAAACAAGAGAAGCTTCAAGGGTATCCTTCGAAAATAGGCGTTCTAGAAACACGCTTCCATTTCAACCATCATATTTTAATTTAATGATTAGCATCCATCTTAATCACTATATCATGGTGAATGATTGTTTCTAGATATCAAAACTATAGCTCTTAGGTATCTCATTTCCATCAATATGGACTCCTCCCTCTCTTTTTTTTCCTTTTTTTTCCTTTTTGTTTGAAGTTACATTTCATATCTGGTTTCATCCTATATATTTTGAAATGTAGATTCAAAAGTTTTTTCTTTATAATTCTGTTTTAACCCACAACCGTCACCACATCTCTGGAGTTTTATTGTAATGGCAAGGATTTTAACATGATAACAAAGCAACACATGTTCAAATCTCTCTGGCATCTATTCCAAGTGGATTAGAAAAAAATGTCATGGCGCTATGTGAATCCAACTCTTACCAATAACAGGGAAATATTTATATATTTAACTCTCAGTCTTCCCAACATCTTAGGTGTTTCAATGTTGTGGCAGGGTATTTAACAAATGTCATCATCATCAAATATCATTAACCGTGAAACCTCATCCTGAATATGAATAGTAATTCCATTTACAATTAGTGAAAAGTGCGAAGGTTTTAGTGATGACCTTTGATCTATGCAAACGGTGGAAAAATTGTGCAGTGTCTCCTCCAATTGTCCATGTAGTAATCATAGACCCCATTGTGCATATCCTTTATAATTGTAATATAGCTGACCAAGACTTGTTTCTTCTATATAACACCCACATTATCTTACTAGATTCTCTATCATAAACTTTACTAAGTCAATAACAACTATTTGTAATTTCTCTTTCTTTATCTCTAAATTTTTAATTGATTTTCTTAGAAAGTAAATATCTTCTATGGAAGATCTCATTGTCGTAACACCAAATTGGTTCTGAATTTCTCTTTTCTTTTCTTAATATTTGTTCATCAAACAATTTTATGGAATGACACATAAGATTGAATTTTCGTAGTTAGTACAACTATGTATATTCCCTATGTTTTATAGGCACTAAAATACAATTTTTTTCCATTTATCAAGCATTTTCTTAGTTCTTAGAATTTGGTTGAATAAATTCCTTATACACATCAATTCTTTTTTCGTGGACATTTGTAAATCTCAATAGGAATATCACTATCTTATAACTTTGACAATTTTCATTTTTCATCATCGCAAACTAGCTCATTTGTTTATAAAGGTTCTTCTCCATGAACAACTTTTAAACTAACTATTCCACCTCTCTTTAATGTTATTTTCTTTTACTAATACTTTTTGGTTATTACTTTTGATATATATAATATTACCTAGGTATATACTTATTTGCCTACTCTTAGCAGGCATAACAAATATCCTCTTTCTCCTTACTTTTGTAACCTCCTATACAAAATCATAACCTTTAGATTTAGTTTCACTAACTAACGACTATAATAACAGTTATGAAGCTGCTTAAAAGCAACAACCAGACCATAATATTTGATATGAAGGTTATTAATAATATGAATACTCATCTACATGATTTCAACATCCCAACAATCACTGAATCACATATATACTCTAGTTAGATGGTGGAACTTGAAAGGAAAGAAATACTCTTATTTGAGGATAAAGTGATAAAAGAAGTTGAAACATAAAAGGAAAATATAATATTATGTGGTGTAATATGGAAAGTAGAAACTAGGGAAAAATATTTACGAGTTTCAAATGGCAATGGTTGGACGTTTAAAGCAAGTTGGTGGTGGAACAATGAAGTCTTATAGGTAATTAAGGCAAAAAAAAAATTGTATAAAGAGTGACAAAAGTGTAAAAACAAGGAAAACTTTGAAAGATAAACTAGCAAAGAAAGGAGCTAAGAAAGTAGTTACTGAAGCCAAATCTAAGGCTTCTGAATATTGTATAGCGTGTTAGAAACTAAGGAGAAAAGGATATTTATAGGTTTGCTAAGAATAGGAAAGAACGGAGTAGAAACCTATGTAATATTAAATGTATCAAGAGCGAAGACCAAAATGTACTAGTAAGAAAAATGATATTAAAGAAATGTGGAGGAGTTACTTTCTCAAGATATTTTAGGAGAGCAACCTAGAAAAGTTTAATTTAGATACAAAATTAGTCATGATGGGTCATATTTCTATTGTCATAAAATTAGAATAATTTGAAGTTATGAAAGTTAGGATGCTTTAAAGCATAGTTTGCAGTATCTACCGATACCGATCCGATATGGCCAATACGGGTACGGTTTGGCATGTCTTGATTCAATACTCACTAATACCGATACTGATCGACAATGATATTGGGGGTCTCTTTTTCACTCAGTTTGGAAAAAAAAAAAGAACGAAAAAGATAATCGACAAGGGTGTAAAAACATAGTAAGGTTGTAAAAATATGTAAAAAAGAATAACTTACCTATTGCAGGTGAACCTATTGGCAAGGGTGCCTATTTTTTTATTCAATTTCAGAACTAATAAGAAACAACACATGAAATACTTAAAATTATGTCTAAATATATTAAAAAAAAAATCTAAAATTTTAAGAATGATTCTTTCCTACCAAAAAATTCGATACTTCGATCCGAAACTGCTGATACTCATAGAATAGTCTTATACCGATAATGCAAACCTTGCTTTAAAGAAGCCGATTACAGAAACTTTGGATAAAGGCTTTGTTGTTGTAAGAATGCTTTAAAGAAAATGAAAAATAGAAAACTGGTAGGACATAATGATATTTCTATTGAGGTAGGTGAGAAATGATTAATTCATTTATTCAAGAAAATCCTAAGGGCTAAGAAAATGTGTGGTGAATGGAGAACTAGTATCATAGTACCTGTATGTAAAAATAAGAAAGAACTATCGATGAATTAAGCTTATGAGTCATTCTATTAAGTTATGGGCGAGAGTAATTGAGCATAGATTAAGAAAAGAACTAGAGTCTCAGAAAATCAATTTGATTTGGAGATCTACAATGAAAGCCATTCACTTATTAAGAAGATTATAAAGGGTGAAAAAGTGATTTATATATGGTTTTCATTGATTTATAGAAAGCTTATAATAGAGTTATCGGGAGTTAATATTGTAATGTCTCATTCCGTACGGTGCATTATGTTGGCTTATTGGCTCGAAGGACCTAGTTTGAACTTGAATTCATGCAGAGTAATCATTCAGAGTCTTTATGATCGAAACGAAGACGATTCGTCAAATAGCGAGTGGTTTTGATTCTTTTCTTCTTTACCTTCATACTTAATAAAAAGAACCCTTATTAGTCCTTGTTTCTATATTCCATAAGATTGTTTATGCTAAGTAAAATAACAAGAGATAAAAAGAGATTAATCTTATTGTTACTATTTAGAAATTTGGAAATATTATAATGTTGTTGTAAAGATACGGAATTGTGGAAAAATGTTTGAGACTGTTGAGTAGACAAGTGTGATAATTCCTGGATTGGGAAGCGGTATAGATATGGTTTGATACTACAAAATAGTTGGAATAGTGTGGGACCAATGGGTCACCAATAAGAATAACACTAAGTGAAAAATGAGATATCATGAGACTGAAGTGTTGTACATGTAGAGATTTCAATTGCTTTATTTTGGTTTCTATGCCATGCATATATTTTATAGTTAAATTGTTCATGCATTTTTATGATCATGGACGACTTGTGCATACGTTTAGCTTTTCTTGAACGGGATCCGGGGTACCGGAACCGATTCGACCTAGGAGGAAATTATATGGAATGTGCTTCACGCACGAGATATTGTGGGACCTTTAATGGATCTAACTACCCAGATTGGAAGGGCACGTTGCAAACGAATAATCCAAAATGGTGTTTCACCAGTGATCGACATATAGTTATGCTGCATACTAATAAAAATATGTTTGCAGGCCTAATAAGTTGTTTGCAGGGACGAACTCACGATACCTATATATATATATATTTTATGAATACTAACAATTGATGCAGGGACACACCTATGATAAATTTGTATATTATAAATGTTAATCCTTGTCTTGCAGGAAAAAATAGTGGCCTTGGGTGAGATTCAATGTGTCAAGTGACACATTTATGTTATATATATATATATATGTTTATGAATTGTTAACTGACCCTAAAGAAAGTAGAAAGATCATGTAATAATATTATTTGTTCTCACATGATTACCGTGTGGTTTAGGTGAGTTGGGTTAAGACCGCTCACCAGTGCATTCTCCATTGTGTTGTCCCTCCTCCACATGTGCGAGAAGTTGCTTGAATGTTCAGAGGCGTTGGAGCTCATTTGGCGATTTGAAGCAGTTCGGTTGGAAGATGTTATCTTGTGTTTATAAACGAGATAATGTATGGAATATTGTTGATTGTATTAGTTTCACGAGTTGTAAGCCTTGTGACATTGTTCATTGTAATAAGATCCAATATTTGTAGTCGAGTTGTTCTTTTGGTCTGAGTGCTATTGTGATTCCGTTGCAAATTATCAATAAAGTAGTATTTTCCGTATATTGTGTCTATTAACTTTTATGATTATTTTCGTTGCAATGCCTTTGTTTCTGAGATGTTTTATCGACCTTGTTTGTTCTTGCATTGCAATTTAGGTTTGTACGACACTACGTCAAGTGACGACTTTTGGTCTCCGGAACCAGAACGTACCATAATGGTATCAAAGCGCTATTAACTTCCTTGGACCCTCAATTGATTCTCTTCAACTCTAAGTTGCTTTCGTGATCAATCTTTTGAAACTCCTTGATATTTTACTGATAGTTCCATACAATAAGTCTATATATGTTATGATTTTTAATGGAAATATTTTGTTAGTTAGCGATGGCTTCAAATGATAACAACAAATGGTTTGAGAGTACTGTAAGACAGGATATTTGGAAAAGGATAGTTTGAATATTGGATGTTCAGCAGAATATCAGTAGAGATACAACAGTTAGTTGTAGAGTATTGTTATTAGACAATAAGAAGGAAGTGTACCAAAACTTCAATGAATGAAAAAAGATGGTTATAGTTTGATTTCAAGTGATTGCCAAGTGCAAGGAAGTAGATGTTACATTTGTTGTCATTTGAGCCACCATGATAAGTATTGTCGGTAAGGGACACTGACTCAGTGTGTAGAAAATGAATGTCTGTGTGCTAAGTGACTTAGTTCCATGTGTGGTGTATTGTTTATCCCTAGTAGTATATGCTTGATTTGTGATATAGATATTGATAAGCATATTAGTATTGGTTGGGGTAATGCGATGTCCCAGTTTAGAGTTATGCCTAGTTACAATTTCGAATATTCCTTGTTAAATTGGTTCGGATGATGAAGAATTTTTTTTTTTTTTTGCAGATTAATATAGTATTGGATATGAATTCAAATTTACGAAATGGATGACTTGCTGAGAAAATCAATGTGAAATGTGTATTAATTTTTGGCTTTCATTGATTGGATTAAATTTTAAGTTGAATACAAAGATTTATTGGTACAATTGGAAGTTTATTTTGAGCACAAAAAAATGGCTAAGGATTTAAGATTTTTATTGCCGTCAACCTAATATAGCCTAGATTTGATTTAACTATAAGTGTGGAATAAGTTGCTCTTATATCTAGTTTGACAGATAGAATTGGTTGAAATAAATTGAGTATAACGAATGGATGTTTTTCAAGTTACACATATATTTGATGATACTGAGATTGTATCGAAGATTGACAGACGCTGACCCGTGGATATTGTGGCTGCATGAATGATGATTGTGTAAGATAAAGAATCTTGGAACTATGTTATCTTAATGGATTCTAGCTCTATGGACGATGGGTTGAATGGTACTATTGAAATTTCCTATAACTTGGTTAGGTAAAACTAAGCGGGAAATGAATGGATATTAGTTAAACTCGGCTTAACGATTGGAATTTCTTGTGATTAATTTAATAGATTCAGAGTAGAAAATTGATAGATTATGGAAAAATTTTGAGTCGACCTATAATTTGGCTGGAGTGTATTTGTAAGTTTAAAACAATTATTAGCTGCGAGGATGTCTCGATATGTTGACTGGTTTTAAGTTGATCTTGACTATACTAGTAAATTGGACGTATATGAATTGAGCAAAAGTTAGATTGGAATTGGGAGTAAGTTGTGATTGATGAATTATAGAGAGATGCAATTAAGTTCTACGGTTTGTTATTGGTGATTTAGATTTATGACTTGAGATTGGTGATTAGATTTATGAATTAGGATTGGTGATTGAGATTTATGACTTGTAATTGGGAAAAATTTACCATACGGATTTAAGATTTGGACTATAAGAGCTACTTGGATTGATTTGGTCAATTATGATGTAGTCGAGGATAATTGTAGGGCATAGCTATCCTAAGAAATGACTTTGATAAATAGAATTTGACCCTTGGATTTTTATTATGCTTATGTTAGCGGTCTGGTCTGAGTTGGTTTATTTCGGATTTTGAGTTAGAAACGTTTTCCCCAACTTTGTGTATAATCCCTTATATTGGTTTGGTAAGGTTTGACCTTAGGATATGGAATAAATGCATTGATTTCAAGTTGTCCGTTAGAGATGCATTATTATAATATTTAAGTACGTTTTATGAGTTAGGTAGCCTTCGTGGTTAGGTAGATGTTCCAATCTTGGACATTAGGAATCGATAGGATGACCTTAAAATGAGTTTGCCTAGGTAGATTGTGATAATAATAGAAATGAGATAGCATATATTGGAAGGTAAGCTTAGGAAGTGATTTGGTTCTTGAAATTTTTAATTGATTGCTAAGCGGTTGGAATAGTAAAATTGTATTTGGATTTAGTTGGATTGATTACTTATTGTTGGAGTGTCTTAGTTAATTATACTCAAGTGTAGGTGACTAATAATTTTTTTTGACAAATTGGATTGTGATTCAAAATCGTGTGCTCGAAAAAATGTTTGTAATAGGAGAATTGATAGTAGTGTAATCCTTGATTAAATTTAACTTGGTTTTTGGATCGATCTTCCGTGAGGTAACATTATTTTGCGTATAAGATGGAATACTTGGGTTAACGATCGAATCGCCATAAGGAATTGGTTGAAAGAATTGGGTTTTGGCTTATGGAATAGATTGAGTTTTGATGGTTCAAGATTCTATTATTAGACGGAAGTTGATGAGTGAGATAGGTACATTTTTTTGGATATGCTAACAAGCTAGCTATGGATGAAGATCGACCATTGTGAATTAGTTGATGATGACTTTATATTTGACTAAAAGTTTGGTGATGCTTGGTACAAGTATTTTAAGTAGATCAGTCTTGGCTGGATAGTATATTTTTTGTGGGTTTGTTGACTTCTATCAGTGAAAGAAGATTGATATTTGTTGGTTGGATCATGACATGGTTGGAAGTAACTTTAAATTGTAGATGGATTCTTTAGAATTTGACGCGAGACTGAAATTGAACGATGTTGAACGAAATTGTGATCATATTGAAAAGAGTACGATTGATGTATGTATAATAAGTGATTCACATTTGGTTGCTTTTTTTATTGAGAAAGTCTTGGGAGATAGAACGTGGATTGGTTTAATGGTAATTTTCGAGTTAGTGAGATTCTTCTACAACTGTATATTGAATTATAATTGAGACTGAGACTTTGATACAGTCATGTTTGGCAATTTGGTACATAATTGAATTTGATCTCTTGAGAACAGTTTGTGATCATTTAGGGTGTAACACTTGGTCTTAAGTGTATTGATATTAGTCGGATGAAATCTAGACGGTGTAATAGTTTCTTGAACTGCTTGTAAGAATTTGAGATAGATTTATATTGATGGATAATTGCAATATGGGTGGACCTATGGAAATTTGATCCAGTTAGTTTTGGGCTATGTTCCTTTTATTGCAGAATAAAATGTAATATAGTGCTTGGGTAGAATTGCCTTGGTCTAGATTTATTTTCCTGGTGTTTGTGTCTGCAGCTTAGGTTTGATAGTAATATCTTGCTTAGTGAGTTTTAGAAGTATAGTTCTGTGCGAGGCATGCTATTGATGGAGGCAAAGAATGTTGGTGAAGCTTTGGAAATTGTTGGATTGAATTTGGTGGTATAAGATGTTCAATTGATTTGACTAAGACGTGAATGAGCTTGTATTAAGGACGAAAAGTTGTGGTAGAGTCACCTTTAAGTTATGCGAGATATACTCAAAGTTGGATGAGAATGAAAATGCTTTGTGGAGTTCATTGAGTTCATATGTTTGAGTATCTTAGTTTGGCTATGGATTCAAAGAGTAGGCAAATGAGAGGAGAGAGTTGCTACAAGTGTATCTGTTATGTGCTAAAGGACTTAGAATAAGTATTAAATAGAGATAGAAGGTGTTTTATAATTGTTTTGGGCCTTGATCTGTATGTTTGGATGGTCATTCAGTCGTGTAATTGACATGAGAGTTTGAATCAGAGATGAGTAAGTTCTCTTCATTGACAAATGGATGTTGAGGGAGAGTTTATTCTTTTAAGTTTCGATGATGAAACTTTTTCTGAGTGGTGTATTATATATGCCCTACTCTGCGCAGTGCATTGCTGACTTGTTGGCTCGAAGAGCCTAGTTTGGACTTAGATTTATGCCGAGAAATCATTCAGAGTCTTTATGATCGGGACGAAGTCGATTCGTCAAATTGTGGGTGGTTTTGATCCTTCTCTCATTTACCTTCATGCATAATAAAAAGAACTATTATTAGTCCTTGTTTGTATATATTCCATAAAATTATTTGTGCTAAGTAAAATAACAAGAGATAAAAAGAGAGTAATCTTATTGTTGTTAACTTGGTATTTAGAATTATGGAAATTTTGTAAGTTGTAAAATTATTGAATTGTGAAAAAACGGTTTGAGATTGTTGAGTAGACAAGTATGGTAATAATCCCTGGATTGGGAAGCGACATGGATATGGTTTGGTACTACTGAATAGTAGGAATATTTTTGGACCGATGGATCACCAATCAGAATAACACTGAGTGAAAAATGAGATATCATGAGACTGAATTGTTGTGCATGTAGAGATTTCAAATGCTTTATTTCAGTTTCTATACCATGCGTATGTTTTATAGTTAAATTGTTCACGCATTTGTATGATATAGACAACTTGTGCACAAAGTTTGGATTTCCTCAAACAGGATATGAGGCACCGGAATCGATTCGATCTAGGAAAAAATTATGTAGAATGTGCTTCACGTATGAGATGTTACAGAATCTTCAGTGGGACTAGATACCCTGACTGGAAGAGCATATCACAATACCATGAATAGTCTAAAATGGTATGTCACAAGTGATCGGCATATAGTTAGGCTGCATACTACTGAAAATATGTTTGTAGGACTAATAAGTTGTTTGTAGGGACGAATTTACAACATATATATTTTACGAATGCTAACAATTAATGCAGGGACACACTTATGGCATATTTATATATTATAGTGGCCTTGGGTGAGATTTAATGTGTCAAGTGACACATTTATGTTTCATATATATTTGTTTATGAATAGTTAATTGATCCTAGAGAAAGTAGAAAGATCACATAATAATTTTATTTGTTCTCACATAATTACCGTGTTGGTTTAGATGAGTCGGGTTAAGACCGCTCACCAGTGCATTTTCTAATGTGCTGACCTACCTTCTTCATTAGTGCGAGGAGTCACTTGGATGTTTTGAGACATTAGAACTTGTTTGGCGATTTGAAATTGTTCGGCTGAAAGATGTTATCTTGTGTTTATAAAAGACATAATATATGAATATTGATTGTATTAGTTTCACGGCTTGTTCTTTTGGCCTAAGAACCCTTGTGGTATCGTGTATTGTAATAAAATTCAATGTTTGTAGTTAGGTTGTTCTTTTGGTCTAAGAGCCGTTGTAATTTCGTTGCAAATTATCAATAAAGAGAATCGTTTTTCATATATCGTATCTATTAACTTTTATGCTTATTTTCCGCTGCAATGACTTTTTCTAAGATATTTTATCGACCTTGTTTGTTCTTGTTTTGTACAAGTACAATATAGGCTTGAACGACATCACACTTAGTGGCAGCGACTTCTGGTTCTCCGAAATTGGGGCGTAGCAAATATGGCGGACATTGGAGAAGAAAATTCCTAATAGCTATATTGAGACTATTTAAGGATATGTATGATGGAGTCACGACGACTGTGCAAACCGTTGGAGGTGATAATAAAATATATCATATTACTTTTGGCTTATATTAAGGATCAACATTAAGTCCATACCTTTTTGCACTAGTTATCGATGGAATTATTATGCATATCCAAGAGGAGGTTATATGGTGTTTGATGTTTGCTGATGATATTGTGTTTGTTAATGAGTAAGTAGAGAAGTGTTAGATGCTAAATAGAGGTTTGGTGAGAAACTTTGGAATATAAACGTTTTAAAATTAGTAGGATAAAATCATAGTATATGAAATATAACTTCAACCAAAAGATAAAGAGAAAAGAGGATGGAGTACATATAGATGGACAAGAAATACCTTAGAATGGTAGTTTTCTGTAATTGTGATCAACTATTTATCATGACGTAGGGA
Organism: Iris pallida; assembly: GCA_029216955.1. Classification (NCBI taxonomy): domain Eukaryota; kingdom Viridiplantae; phylum Streptophyta; class Magnoliopsida; order Asparagales; family Iridaceae; genus Iris; species Iris pallida. Next base: position 2,624,660 of record JANAVB010032018.1, read on the forward strand.
TTGAAAAGGATGGTTGAATTGGATAAGTCTTCTTGAGTACTTTGTGATTGGAAGATACCTTTAAAGTTGAGAAAATTTGTAAGACGATTATAAGACCAACCATGCTTTATAGAACAAACTATAGGAAATTAAGAAACATGTCCATAAAAATATAAAATTAGTGTGGAAAACATGAGAATGCTAAGATGGATGACTGACAATATATTGAAAGATGACATAAGAAATGACTATTTGTGAGAAGTTAGATATGGTGCCAATTGATGACAAAATGAGAAAAAGTCGTCTTTGATGGTTTGGACATGTGCAATGTAGATCAATAGATGCTCCGATAGAGTGATAAACGAATAGATTCAGGTATCAAAGAAGGATATGCTTTTTGCTAGTGTTGTAGATACATTGATCTTAACAGAGCCTTAACAAAGCAGAAGGGAAGAAAATGATTCAAACCGACAACCCAAAAATCTGGGATAAAAGCTTTGTTGTTGTTGTTGTTGTATAATTTAAGCTGATACCAATCAATTGATGGTTAGAGGAAAAGGCTGAAGGATGCCTGGACCTCTGGACAGTGTTCCAGAATAAGAAGAGAAACAACATGAGTGTATCCTTTGAAGTCTTTGTTGTGGATGAAATCGTGATGAAACATTCCCATCTAAAAAACAATTTATATTATTAAAATCTATCAAATATAGTTTTGAACAATAATACCAAATGCTGGATTTTTGTTAGGTGATATGACGGACAAATTGCTTAGTAACTTTATATGTTGCTACTGATGCAACCTCCATTTTTCCAGTTGTGGGACCCACAGAAAAGTTTTACTATGCTATACATAGCAGGCAAAATTCCCTCTAGTTTGACGATGCTATACATACCACAAAATCCATATGGATTCACTTTCCATCAATTTTGCTTCTAGAATAGTGTTTATCCACACTATGGGTACGACTGTTGGGCAATTAAGAAACCTTTCTAACATCAGATAAAAGAAGGATATGGCTTTAGCTAATGCCAGAGAGAAGGTGGCCCTTAACAGTGGGGATATGAGAATTCATGTAGTTGACTGCAAAGATTTTGGATAAAGGCTTTGTTGTTGTGGTGGTTGTCCTAGTATTATATTGTAAAAATTATACATACCAGCGCCTATTGCAACCTTGGCTACCTTGTTCAGGGAAGTCGTCTCTCCAAATTTATTGATCTAATTATTACCCAGCTGAAAGGCATCAGCATGTTAGATTGTTCTGTAAAGAATATATATATTATTAGTTTGTTCTGGACTATTAGATGATCTGGTCAGCTTCAGATTTATGTCATCTGATTTATGCAAATTAACCATGTTGTGTACCCAGTGGAAATTCATTCTTAGCGAGGTAAAAGTACTATTTAGTGTGATTAGAATGATATATGAAATATGAAGATACTACTAGCTAATTACTAATTGAATTGCAAATGTTTTGGTTCTATTGACACTAATCATCAATTGTTGATTCTTGCACTATTTAATAGAATGGGAGGTTGTACGTAACAAACTGTTTCTATTAAACTAAGAGGTAAAAGCATTGTTGCCAACTTTCTTTCTTTGGAATTCTACTGACCGGGTCGAACCTCCCCTCCTTTTGGTTTGCAACTTATCCTAGGGTCTCCATTCCAAGAGCTCCCTAGTGATGTCAGAGGAACCAACCTGCCTGCTGTCGCGGGGCGGCTTTGTAGTTGAACAAGCGACCTGGACAATTATCCCTACCACTGCATTGTGTTTAGCAAATGCAGCAAATGGTTTGACATGCTATCATTTCATAAAAGTAAAAAAGAATTCGTAGAAGCAAAAGATAATATGTATTTTTGACTGGCATATATTTTCTTATCTGCCTGCACAACTTCATGCATATGGTATGCTTTGTAAAACACAAACTTTTGACTCCCTATTTAACTTGATGAACAACTACATTTTCTTTATTAACTTTTTTATCAGGGTTCATGAAAGTTGAAACTTCAGTTAGGGTATTAAGCTTTGCGGCTTGGATTCTGATATTTTGGTTAAAGATTAAATGTAACTTATCAGATTACAAACTCTTACACATCAAGATTACATGAGGATATCAAGAAGCGGAAAAGGTATAAAATAGGGAACTTCTAGAAGTTATTTCTCCTCCATGGAGGCACTTGCATAATATTAATTGTCATGGATTGAAATAGTTTAAAAAACTATAAGTAGGAGCTGCCAACTACAACTCTGCCTATAAAGTATCATACTCAGTGATAGCTACTGAGTAATTATTTTATAAACCAAAGAAATAGCCCCCCCCCCCCCCCCCCCCCCCCCCCCCCCCCCCCCCTACAGTATTGCTTTTTGCATGTGCGAGCCCTTTAGTGGTTATGAGTTAGTTCAGAGATCAGTCAAGTTGACAGACCAGCTCAGTAGATGCAGTTTGTGTGCCGAATGATCATGAAACCATGTTTGACAAAGCTTGAAGCGCCGTTTGTTCAACAGCATATATTGTGCATCTATTTTATGTTTTCCTTTGACCTGACAATCACGTTTCATCAGCTATTACCATATACTTGTCAGAGATTAGCATGTACACCAATTTTTGCTTCATAGTGATTTAAACTTCGTACTTTTCCTATTTATCATTCCCAGTAGTGATTGCGTCTGCTCTTTTCTTTATTACTCCACACATTTGTATGTGATCCTCTAAAGCAATCTTTTTTATCTTTCCCCTTCCCTCTATGTTACCTGGACTCGGGTACGGGTGTCGGGTACGGGTACATATCCAAGAGTCGGGTCCTTCAAACTCATAATTGAAGGACAGACGGACTCGGCTAAAAAGGATCCAAATTTTGGGTATGGATACGGGAATATGACTAAGGTTTCGTAAAAAGACAACCTGTAATTATAAATTACTAGTAAAATTTACTCAACTAGTTGAATAAGTCCCTAAGGGACTGTCCCTTCAGCTCCCCTACTACTTAACTACCAGTCTACCATATTAAAATAAACTATCTACACCATTACCACATTAAAATAAACTATCTACATCATTACCACATTAAAATAAACTATCTACTTCACTACCAGTCTTTCGATTGTCACCATGAAGGATCCGATTGTCACCATGGAGGATCGGATACGGATTCCATATCCATACCCATGTCCTAAAGGGTCGACACGGGTACTTCTCCTTAAAGTGGAGAGTCCAGGTAACATAGCCTTCCCTCGTACATTTTTGTTGATATATTTAGTAAGAGAATATATTATATTTAGTATGGGAATATCCTGAGGACATATTTGGGATGTCAGAATATGCCACATGATATTCCATTGGATATTCTATGATGTAAAGGCTATATAAAGCCTATGAGATTATCAATAAAATATATCAATCAATCTCAACATGGTATCAGAGCCACATTTCTACAAACCCTAATCCTAGACGCCACCAAAACCCTAACCCTAACCCCTCTTCTTTCCTCTCCTTCCTCGCTCCCGCTGCTGCTACTGCTGCGGTCACTGCTGCCGCGGCTGACTGCTGCTGCCGCGATTGGCTGTTGCTGCTGCGGCTGACTGCTGCCGCTGTGCGTGCCTCCATCGGAGGACGACGAAGACGAATAAGACGACGAGGACGAAGGAGATGCCGATGCCTAGATCCGATGAAATCAGATATGTTCGGATCTAGGAGAGAACGACGATGACGAGCGTGAGTCGTGGAGCAAGCGTGACGTGATCGGAGAAGAAGCATCGATGGAGGCGATCCTCAAGAAGCTGGATCCTGACGATGTGGCGACGTTGATGAAGTTGATGAAGGTGTCGGCTGGTGAGAGCACGACACGAACGTCGCCAAAGTTGGAACTACCCTCCAGCGATCTGAAGTTGGACGGACTAGTCACCTATCTGAGTTGGTCACGGCGGGTGAGAAGAACCCTTCCAGGAAAGAACCTGGAGGGATTCTTGACGGGCGAGAAGACAGAGCCGGACGAGGGCTCGACAGGACGCGACGAGTGGAAATCCACTCGTGGTGATTTACATCTGGCTTCTCAATTCCTTAGTCCAGTCTATTGCCTCCACAGTAGATGGAATTGAGATGGTGAAAGACGTGTGGGAGAAGCTGAGGAGAACCTATGATGGTGTGGGAAACAACTTACGGATCTTCCAGATAAAAGGAGAGATCGACGACACTGTACAGGGAGAGAAGACGGTGCAGGAGTACGTCACATAGTTGGAGCGTCTCTGGCTGGATTATGATCACTCCTCAAAACGGACAGCTGCGGGGACCCAAAGTGCAAGGAGAGACATGTGTGTCTGCAGGAGAGGACAATAAAATTCCTCAAAGGGCTGAATACTGCATTCGCACAGAGGACAACCTTACTCGCACAACCAGAGATTCCTAGTCTCGAGGAGGCTATCTCAGCCATGATCCAGGAGAAGACGCGCATCAGACTACAGGCGGGGACAGGTGGTCCCCCTGAAGCAAAGTCAGCAATAGCGGTTACTAACTCGGACGACACAGGATCCAAGGGAGAGCTCTGGCAACACAATCGGCAGTACTACAACTGCGGGGAGATGGGCCATCATCGATACGCTTGTACCAAACCACTTAAGGAGGAAGACTAAGGTGGTGGACGTGGACGAGGATATGGTGGACATGGTCGTGGTCGAGGAGGCCGACGAGGCGGCCAAGGAGGTTATTGGACAAACCTACTGGTAGCAGAAGGGAATGGAGGAGCTGGTGGCACCTTTATTGAGAAGGATCAGGCACTGCTGGACCTGCTAGAGAAAAAGCAGAGAGCATCCACCGAAGGAGAGACATCCATCCCATTCTTCGTTGGAGGCAACGTCGCTATGTATGCCCACACATCAGAAGGTACTGACGAGTCACTCGCTCTTGCATCTATGTCTTCCCTTAAAACGTCAGACTGGATTATCGACTCAGGAGCATCTCAGCATATGACCGGGAACGCTAGTGAATTTTCTTCATACACTCACCTAGCATCAGCAGACACCATTCAGACTGCAGATGGCACTTTCCAACCAGTAGTCGGTAAGGGTACTGTTAATTGTATAGGTTCAGTAAGATTATCCAATATGTTACATGTTCCATGCTTTCCAGTCAGTCTCTTGTCTATTAGTTCTATAATTCTCCAACTGAAATGCATTGTTTCTTTTGATATTCCTAAGGTGATCTTCCAGGAGAAAGGGACGGGACGAAGACTTGAGACTGGCACCTACATGAGGGACTGTGGTACCTAGATCGAGAAGGACTGGATTCAGCATTGGTATCTATGGCAGAGAAAGCTGGAATGGAATAGCTGCATCAGAGGACTGAAGATACTTTGATACTTTATCATAGGAGGATGGAACATTCTTTCTTTGATACTCTAAGTAAGTTGTAACCAGAGATGTATGAAAAATCAAATAAACAGAAATTAGTATGTGATGCATGCGAGTTAGGAAAACTTACTAGGAGCTCATATGTTGGTACTGGTCATAAGAGCTTTTTTGCTTTTGAGGTAGTACATTCTGATGTTTGGGGTCCATATGCTACTAACACTATGAATGAGTATAAGTACTTTGTTTCCTTTATTGATTGTGCATCTCGTGTCACCTGGCTGTATTTGATGAAAAACAAGAGTGATGTATTTGCTTATTTTCGGGACTTTCATAAGCATGTCCAGACTCGGTACAATGCAGTGGTGAAGGTACTGAGGTCTGACAATGGCACGAAGTATACCAACAGGACGCTTGCAGAGTACTTGTCAGCACACGACATACAATATCAGACCACTTGTGCATACACACCAGCACAAAATGGAGTAGCAGAAAGGAAGAACCGACACCTTCTGGAGACCGCAAGAAGTATGATGATCGACATGAATGTCCCACAAAATCTATGGGGGCATGCAATGTTGACAGCAGCTCAACTTATCAACAAGATGCCTTCAAAAGTCCTGGGATGGAAGTCTCCATGTGAAGTATTACAAGACAATAATAGTGGGATACTTCCACTGAAGGTGTTCGGGTGTATGTGTTTTGTGAAGGACAACAGACTATCAGTTGAAAAACTTGACCCTAGAACGGTCAAGTGCATTTTCATGGGCTACTCAGCGACTCAGAAGGGGTATGTGTGTTGGAGTCCAGTAGAAAAGAAGAAATTTGTTAGTATGGATGTCTACTTCCGGGAGCATGAGCCATATTACCGCCAGGAGGGAACTTCGCACAACACGCCTAATACTACTAGTATAAGGCGAGAGGGGGAGATGGACTTGGTCGTAACCGATTTAGAAGTTTGGCATAGAGACATGGTTGAGGAGGAACATGAAGGTGAAGCGGAACAGGGGGAGGAGATGAGAAGTGTTAGGCCTATGGCTCAGAGGGAGTTACTTACCTACAGCAGGAGAGAGAAGTAAACTGCAGGACCAGTACCCACAGTGCCAGTGCTAAGTCCCTTGCCTGCGTCTGTCCCTTCTCCTGAGACACCTACACCACCATCCTCCTCATCTACACCACCATCCTCCTCAGGTGATATCATTCCTCCTACTTCTTTTACACCACTATCTATATGAAGGACTACTCGTAGTAATGCGGAAAATCCTCCGGACAGATATGGTTGGGATCTTGCTAAGTTTGTTTCTTATGATCATATCTCTTCTTCTCATGGAACATTTATAGCATCTTTGGATAGTATTACTGTACCTAACAATTGACAGGTTGCCAAGAACGATCCAAAGTGGAAAGCGGCGATGCACGAGGAGTTGGGAGCTCTTGAGAAGAACCACACTTGGAAGCTGATGAGCCTGCCAGAAGGGAAAAGAGCAGTCGGATGCAAATAGATTTTCACTGTGAAGCAGAACCCAGATGGACAGGTTGAGCGCTACAAAGCTCGACTGGTGGCAAAAGGATGCAGTCAGACGTACGACATCGACTATGACGAGACCTTTGCACCAGTGAGGAAGATGAGCACTGTCAGGACCTTGATCTCCCTGGCAGCCAATGGAGGGTGAAAGCTACACCAACTGGATGTGAAGAATGCATTTCTTCATGGGGATCTAGTGGAGGAGGTGTACATGGAAATACCACCAGGATTCGGCACCAAACAGACAGAAGGCAAGGTCTGCAGACTGAAGAAGTCCCTCTATGGACTGAAGCAGTCTCCTCGAGCATGGTTTGACAGGTTCAGGAGAGCAATGATAGGTATGGGATATCAGCAGATCAATACTGATCATACTGTCTTCTTCAGACGAAGTGGAGGCCACATCACCATGCTCGCTGTATATGTAGATGATATGATTATCACATGAGATGATGAGCAGGAGATCGCCCAACTCAAAGGAAAGCTTAGCAAGGAGTTCGAGGTGAAGGATCTTGGCCCTCTTCGATACTTCCTTGGGATTGAGATTGCTCGAGATACAGAGGAAATTGTTCTTTCTCAAAGGAAGTACGCACTGGACCTGCTTACAGAAACAGAGATGATGGGATGCAAACCAGCTACGACACCGATAGACCAGAAGTTCAAACTGGATGCTGAAGCTGGAGAACCAGTTGACCGGGATAGATATCAGAGATTGGTGGGCAAGTTGATCTACTTGAGCCACACTCGACCTGATATCAGCTTTGCGGTCAGCATAGTGAGCCGCTACATGCATGACCCCCGGAAGGGTCATATGGACGTAGTGTACCAGATATTGAGGTACTTGAAGGGAGCCCCCGAGAAGGGACTGATTTTCAGAAAAAAAATAATCACGTGAGCATCGAGGGCTATTGTGATTCTGACTGGGCTAGCTGTGCTTACGACAGGAGATCCACATCGGGGTACTGCATATTTGTAGGAGACAACTTGGTCTCTTGGAGGAGTAAGAAGCAGTCAGTGGTGGCTAGATCAACAACTGAACCAGAGTATAGAGCTATGGCCTTGGGAGTCACAGAGCTATTGTGGTTGTGAAGAATATGCTGATGGAGTAAAGCTGGACCAAGGAGCCAAGATGAAGCTATCGTGTGACAACCAGTCAACTATTAGTATTCCCAACAATCCAGTGCAGCATGATAGGACCAAGCATATCGAGATTGACAGATTCTTCATCAAAGAAAAGCTTGATAAAGGACTACTAGAGCTGGGCTACGTACCAACCAAAGATCAGGTAGCAGACGGACTGACCAAGGGGCTTAGCTCTATCAGCATGATGAGATGATGTGACAAGATGGGCTTAGTGAATATCTTTCGCCTATCTTGAGGGGGAGTGTTGATATATTTAGTAAGAGAATATGTTATATTTAGTATGGGAATATCCTGAGGACATATTTGGGATGCCAGAATATGCCACAGGATATTCCATTGGATATTCCATGATGTAAAGACTATATAAAGCCTATGAGATTTTCAATAAAACATATCAATCAATCTCAACAATTTCTATCCTAAATTCCTAATATTTTGACAAGTGATTTGATGAATGCCTAAACTCTTAGTCAGAGGTCTGGAGGATTTCATTGCTTAGACCATGTGACAAAACTTTCTAGGTTTTATTGCAAGGCAATCTCTTCCCTATAGTCATCTTAGGTAGGAATTTGGTACCAACCTTTGGAGAACTTTATCAGATGACAGCTTCTCATGAGAACATGATTGATTCCCTATGAAGCTCTGGTAAATTTGAGCTTTGCTCCGACCATATCCATCTTTCTTCGCCCCATCAATTGTCAATATATTGGTTGTAATGGTGACATGGTACAATGAGTAGCTTTAAAAAGGAATAAACTCTGCACAGCTATTTCCTAATTACAAATTACTTCCCTCACTGTATCATTCTTCATCACTCGCTTGATCTCCATGGTGTGTATGTTACTTGAGGTTCAGGTTTTCGTTAACCACATAATTTATAAAGGGTTGACTTCTATATGTATTAAATTTTTATTATATTTTGAAAATCTTGGTGCAAGTTGTCAAGGATATTCTCTAGGAAAAGTGGTTTCTTAGTTTTGCTGATGTTGAAGGGTTGTGAAACTATTTGCCAAAGAAAATTTCTTATTTCTATTTTTACAGCGGTGAGAAGGCTCAGGATATCAACTGGTCTGAGCAAGTTGAGGTTAAGGGAAAAGTAAGGCTACAGGCATTTGAAAAATTTATTCAAGAGCTTCCTCGCTCTCGGAGCCGCACATTAATGGTATGATTTTCTAATGCTAATATGGTGATACTACAGCTCGAGTTCAACAGTTCTAATCAAGGTCTACTTTACAATCATGATATGATAAGCTAGTTCTTGTATAGTATTAAATTTGCAGTGCTCCTACTTCAGATACTATCAACAGCTTAGCTTCTTGTAGTCAAGGATAATTCAATCACAGTCTGTGATAGTGTATTACTTGGGATTCTTCGGTCAGGTCCAAGTTATTTTGAGCCAAGTAGAAGTTTGCAGTCAATATAGGGTAACACCAGGAGTAATGTTGGGAAAGCCATAAAGATACAACAAGCACGATTAGTCTAACCCCAAAATTTGGGGGCTGGTTCATAGTTACCTGGAAAATGGTATGGGTCCAGGAAAGGGGTACTCGTTTTTATTTATGGTACAAGAGAAGTAAGGTGAGTTGGTTTGCCAATTCGGTTTACGGTATGCTATAAAATACTAATGGAGTCCTAGGTTGAGGATAGTAAGTTGAATGTTGAACTCAATAATTCTCATCACGCCGAAAGAAAGCCTTATATAAAAAATGATAAAGTTCAGAACTGATTCAGTAAGATATAGGACTTGGCTTTTCGATGAAACATGCCAAAAACATGGTACAACACTGCCAACCAAAGCATGTAAATGAACCAGAAAAAGATAATAAACTGGCAAAAGACTCAACACCTTCGTACAAAATAATAAAATCATCATAAAATATCAAAACCTTATTGTTGGCCAATGATTATATCATGTTTTTGAATATGACTAATCGATTAGTTTTAACATTATGGTATCACTAATATTCATGCAATCACTATGATGTTGCTACTTAAACTTAGCATTGTCCAAATTTGTATTAAATGTTACCATATTTGCTACTATATATTGCTTTGTTTATCTAACATTCATTTGTAGAAAAGCAATAAGCAAGATCAGATATGGACATATGCAATGAAGATAATATATTGTGCAAAAGATGTCGTTATACTGCAAGATTTTCTGAACCACCTACGACATCTCCGGAGCCTCGCACTCACCGGTCAGCGGACGGGGGTCGAGGAGGCAGTGTCCCCCTAGGGGTTCGGAGGCGAAGTCCTCGAAAAATATTCAGATTTAATGATCTGTTTATCTTTGGACAATTGTCGTCAGAAAAAAAATCCATCATCGTACAAAGAAAGAAGACAAGCAAAGCCATGTCATTATCTGTTGTTCGTGTCTTTCTATTTTTGTTTAGGCTAAACTACAACTTAATACCCTCAACTATTACAAATGTTCAACTTGATACCCTGAACTTCAATATGCGTCAACTTGATACCCTAAAATTTAAAAATGACCAAATTACCTATGTCCTCTCCTCTCACTCCCCCCTCCTCCGCCGGATGTACCCCTCGACGGCTGACCCCGACTCCCCCACCCCTCTTTCTTCGCCGCGCACGGGCTACTGCCTCCACCACTGCGAACGGAGAGAGAGGGGGGGGGGGTTGGGGGTTGGGGGCGCGGCGCTAGAGAGGGGGGCACGGGGATGCAGCTGCAGGGAGGGGGGCGACGCTGGGGAGGGGTGGCTGCGGGGGGCGGGGGGGTGCAGCTACCGAAGGGGGCGTGACGCTGGGAGAGGGCCGCGGGGGTGTAGCCACCGAAAGGAAGAGAGGGAGGAAGAGACGAGGGTAATATAGTCGTTTTTAATTTTTAGGATATCAAGTTGACGCCTATCAAAGTTGAAGGTATCAAGTTGAAAAACTAAAGTACTTATCAAGTTGTATTTAGCCTTTTATTTATGTATTTGATCTTTATTTGTCTAGGACTCATGTATATCGAGTCACACTGTATTAGAAAGCTCAAACCAAATCCAAACCATAGTCCAGTTCAAACTAGACCTAATTGGCCAAAAACCGTTATGGTATTACAGAGACCGAACTCGGGCCAAATTCGGCCTCTGACCTAACTCGGTCCTTGTGACCCATCAACCCTAGTTTCTTGTTCCTCTAGGAGAATATGGTGCAACGTTAAAAATATGAACGTTATAGGACACCGAATTCTGCCTGAGTTCTGTCCCCAGAAAATCTATAAATAGGAATTGAAACCTTTATAGTTTTTCACTCATTCACTCATACTTTCACCTGTCTATTGAAAGGTTTACAATATTTTCATTTCGAAGATCAACTCCCAAGCCTTCTAGTGCCATGTGCAATCTTGGTTAGAAGTCTGCTAGATTTGTAAAAGCTTGGTTTTTAAGTTTATTTCCATTCAAGTATTTGTAGTCGGAGTGCTCTTCAGATCAAAGCATATGGTTGTTGAAGTCGGCAAGCTTTTCGGATCAAAGCTCGTGGTTGTTGAAGTCGGCAAGCTTTTCGGATCAAAGCTTGTGGTTGTAAAAAGTCGGCAAACTCTTCGGATCAAAGCTTGTGTTGTACGCTATTTCACAAATAGTGGATTAACACCGGACAAGAGTACCTGAGATTGGACTGCACTCCACGAGGGACACCAAAATATATCGTGGTGTTAGCGTTTGTGACTTCTGAACTCTGTTTATTTTCTATTCTTGCTTGCTATATTGTTAGTTGGTAATTACCCCTAGTTTTATTGGGTAATTACTGTTGCACTCTATTCACCCTCTCTAGAGTTGCCCTTCACTTATTATCCTCTTCCGATGAGCAACATGCAAAACAAAGTGGTGCCTCACGAGTCATGACTCATGAGAACCTGAGACAACAAAGAAACAAGTGCAGTACGAACTGCAGAGTTTCAAAGTTTAGAATGTTTTTGTTATTATGGAGTCTCAAATTGATAAGAAATCTCAAGTTTTTTCCAAATTTTCTATGCCATTAAAAGAAACTTATGTAAAAACAACTTTATAGTGATATTTCAGTGATAGATTCAGATTTTTGAATTTAGCGATCCATATCGAGTACCATAACAATCGACATAACAGTCGAGATCGCAAATGTACCAAAAATTGGAACAGGGGTTTAGTGGGGATTTGGGATGTACCCGATATCTGGTTTCATGAATCTTCTTCTGGTCATCTCTATTAAGGGCACGGCCAACAAGAAGGAAAAAAAAGAGATTAAGAAAAAAAAGATGGAAACATCTTCATGACTAAACTAAGAGTCCAATTTTTTTTAACCATACTCATCAAATGAATTTAGTCGAAAACTAAAATAATGAAAGTTTTATTTCTAAACCAAAAGTATCTGAGTTGTATTTAAAAGACAAGGTCACATCCAAAGAGCTTCACTTGAAAAATACAAAGTACCAAAGAAGTGTGCGAAGTACCCAATTTTCAAAATGAAAATACAAATAAATACTGGTTAGGTATGCAGTACACGTACGCAAGAGTACCCAAGGAATACAAGTACCCAATACATTTATGGCTTCCTAAATGGTGTAGCCGTGCATCATAGATCATGTCATAATACCTAAGTGACCGACTATAAAGATTCTGAACTAATAGGTAAGACGATACAGTTTTCGTAGGGAATTGCATTCATTTCTATGACACATTAAGCCAAAGAGTGATAGGAAATGACAATCTTGAACTTATCATCGTTGTTCAATTTTCAGATCTCTATTGCTATGGGATTGAGTTCATAATAAATGATTGGCTTAATTGCAACTTGATACCCTCAACTATTCCTATTTTTCAACTTAATACCCTAAACTTTTTTTCGGTACAACTTGATACCCTGAATTTTTTTTGGACAATAATGCCCCTGCTCAAAACTAAAAACTATCCCCCAACCCACCCACCCCCCCTCAAACCCCCTCCAGCCACCCCGGCGCAGCCTCCCGCCACCCCCGTAACCTCCAGCCACTCCGGCCACCCCTCCCCCCGGCCCACCCTCCCTTCGCGCCCCACCCCCTCTCCCGTTGTCCCCTACCCTCAGCTGCCCCCCTCGCGACCCCCCACATTCATTTCCCGCTTGTGATATGTTGAGTTCCGACGGTGACGTCGGGGTCAAGCGCCGCGTACGAACGAGATGGCTGCAACCCCCTCCCCCTCTCTCTATCCGGGCCCCAACAAAGCAGCAGTGTTGCTTTTGGTCCCTCCCTATCTAGTTCTCCTGTTGGTGGATCGACTATAATTGACCCAGACCTCATAATCCCACCCCCAACCACAATTCTTTTCACCTTGACATAAGACTCTACTCATTTCCATCGAGCAACCAAACAGTAGGCATCCATAAAAAGTCTAACTATATATGTGTTATCTGTAGCTTCTCAAAGATCATGTATGCAAATATTGGTTGCCTCATCTTCTTTCTTTTTTCTTCACTATTAGCTGGGAGCGGGGTTGGGTGGTGCGTTAGACCGGTGGGGGCCGGAGGCGGGAGGGAGGAGGGGGACGGGGGCGAATTTTGTGGGGAAGGGGTGGGAGCTGATAGAAGAGGGTTGGGGAAGGCAGGGGCAATTTAGGGTTTTTTAAATTTTTGGGTATGAAATTGAAAATGTATAATAGTTGATGGTATTAAGTGGTTAAGTAAAAAAGTTTAGGGTATCAACTTAAAAAATCGAAATAGTTGAGGGTATTAAGTTGCAATTAAGCCTAAATGATTACTTTTGTAATAGCTTGAATTTTTGCATAAAAAACCCTGCAAAATAGCTTGTCCAAATAAACAAGTCATTTTCATAAGTTCTATGCTGCCAATACCAACCCTCCCAGTTCCCTCTACCAGTGTTATTTAACATTTCAATCACTGATTCACTATCATTGGGCCAGCTTGAATTCCGAAATACCTTAACTACAATTCTTATCATCAAGATAGATCTAATATAATTTCTCACAGTTATGCTATGTCCATTAAACTTTAAGAATCATATTTATATTTTAGCATTAGGCAAACTTTGGCTTATTGTTTCTGTTAAGTTCAATATACTATAGCTTTCTGAGGCCTTTAAGTTTTGATGTTTTTAATCTGACCTTTATTTATCTGTACACAATAGATCACTCCATATTAAGAAATATCCATCCTGATATATCTGGACAAGTTCTAATAGCTTATGTATGTTGCCAGGTTATATCTCTTTGCTGGAAAGCAGGATCTTCCGAAGCTGGGTTAACTGGTATTAAGCAGGTGAGGCCCAAAATTAATATACACACTAATATATTTATTTAGTATCTGGATATATCATTCCTATCATGCTTATCGTACTGTACGATACAGGTTGCAAAGGGTTACAAAGATGGCGAGAAGGTTGGGTTTGCACAAATCTGTCAGGGATTTGATCTGTACATCTGTCCTCTCAGTGATGCTATTATAACAATACTAGCAAAATATGGCTTCTTCAAGGGCATGACGGCTGTTGTAGAAGATCCGGATTCCTTAATTGGTTGTATCGTGTGGCGTAGAGGGAACACCTCATCTAATCCAGTCTCTAAAGTCCAGGATAGGAAAAAAGTGCTTTCACAAGATCTTCCACTGAACTCACCCGAACCTTCTGTCGTAGAAATGAACTCTCCAATCATGACAGTACAGGAATCAGAGAGTAAACAAGAGAGACCTCCCAACTCTGTCATATCAGAAAAAACTAGATCCATTCCTCTTGAGAGTGCAGGACCTAAGACAACTGAAAGCATGATTATCAAGTCAAACAATGGTTCTTCAGATGGTCTGCCCGAAATAGCTGTTTCAGTGCCATATCATTCTCCACTAGTTCAAGTACAACTCTCTTCTGGACAGAAATCAGATTCAATTCTCTATTCCGAGATTCCTATAACCCAAGCTGCTGAATCAAACCAAGCTGATGCTGAAACAAAGCAGAAAGTTATTCCTCGACCGCCTCAAATGCTGATTGGAGTACAGCAGCCAACACACACCCATTTCAGCATTGGCTTACATAGCCTTAACAGCTATTATTCTGGCCCTGCCTCAGAGCAGAGAGAGCAGCTATCATTAACACCAAAGTCTGATTCAAGCTTTATACAGAAACCTATCCGAAGTGATTTAAAGGCTGAAGTAACACAACATATTCTGCCTGGACCGCCTCCTTTGTCACCCGACCTTCTACTGAAAATTATCCAGTCCAAGAAAAATGCTGGCATGGTTAGTAGATGAATCCACTTCATATCCTTTCTCACTACTTCTAAATGAAAAGCTTACTGAGTCGTGGATCTCTTCGCAGGTGCCTACTGGTGTTTCAGAAGTGCACAGGTCGATTGTCGGAATTGGAGAGCCAAGGGACCCTGTCCTTGGGTTTGAAACTAAGCAGATCTCCTCTTACTTGGTTGATGATGATGGCGATCTGCCAGAATTCGACTTCAATGCTGCATGTGGGGTTTTAAAAGCCCCGGCAAGCAAACTCTCTTGTTCCACTCATGAAACCCATTTCCATGTTGATTCTTTCAAGAACCAACCTCCAGTTGACAAAGTTAAGCATGAGGTGCCGCATCCTATAGCAAAGCCAATGGAAGTTATGCACAAGCAACAAGATTCATGCTTTACAGGAAAACCATGGACTCCTTATCAAGGAACAACAAACACCCAGCCTACAAGAGATGGGGAGCTCAACTCTGACTACAAACCTCCACAGGTTCAGACTTTAAGCCAACAGTTTAATGTGAAAGCTGACAAGGATTCAAAAATGGGCCAAACTCTTCCACGAAAGTGCCGTTGGGGTGACGATGATGACGACATGCCTGAGTGGTGCCCACCGGACATGGAGCACCTGGACAAGCAAAGAACGAACATAATTGCCACAATGCCCCTACCTGTTCTTAGACCAGCATCTGAAAATGCAGCAAAACCGCCCGTGGTTCCTGCCCCACCTGAAGCATTTTATGGTCCATTGCCACAAAGCCAAGGAGCTCATGGGCATCATCCTAGATTGTTGGGGCCTTCCCCTCGCTTTGCGGATCCTTCAGCACCCTTGAATCCGAGACCTTCCATTGGCTTCAGTCAGCCTGGTCCAAGGCCTCCCCCGCTGCCCCATCCAAGCCGCCCGGTGAGGCCTCTGCCGGCCAGTTTCAGCACTAGATCTTTCAATGGTAACCAGCAATGGAGGCACTAGTCATGTAAACTTACTGTAACTAACTTAATAGTATCAGGGACTGCTGGCGGTTGATTTGGTTCATGGTGCTGCTACTGCTAGCACTGTGAAAGTTTGAAATCGTTTCCTTCTGTATATAGATACAAGTAGCATTTTGTGTCTGTAGTATGTTTACCGTCTTCAAATTGGAAGCATTTCATTCTCTACTCAACATGTATTGTAAGCCTTAGTTCTGTACTCAATATCTTGTGTTTTCTTCATTCATTTCAGTCAAATGCATGTTTTTTCTCATTCATGTAACTTATAACTGGAGTAGGTAATAAAGGTTTGATGCTATACGTGCTGAGTCTTTTGATCGGCTGATCTTTCTCAGTTTCATATTTGTGGATACATTAGCATACTATACCCGAAACTTCATTCTGAGTTCGAATTGACTGGTAAAGAGACCGCTAATGAGGCTGCTAATGTCAGTATCGGTCGATATTGGATCGGAACATGACAAACTGTATCGATATGGGCTGTATGCTCTCTAGTTTTGTTTCTCTGTGGGGACTCTTCCTCGACTTTGATGGTAAGTTTCCTCCTCTCATATTTATTCTTCTTATCTCAAATTTCCACCACATTTTCTCCGTTCCACACATTTCCCCAGACCGCGCTATTCAAGCTAGCCGAATTATTCGACTAATATTTAATAATATTCCCCTGAAAAAAATAGGCTAATTATAAGGGCACAACCTTTTTTACTCGGGGCTAGCCAGGATTAGGGCTAGCCAGGTTGGGAGGAACTTTTACTAGGGCTATCCAAATATTCCACTCAGGGGGCTGTCCAAAGCCCACAGCCCCCCAAACCCAAAAAACCACTCTCATTTCTAAATTTCACTCTCTCTCTTCACAAACCCTAGTTTTCTTCTTCTTCTTCTATCCATCTTCTTCTTCTCCACCATTTCCATTCTAACATCTTCATCAAAATCCTAATTTTTTTCTCATCATCATCATCTTCTTCTCCACCATTTCCATCATCACCATCTCCATCAAAACCTAGTTTCTTCTCTTTCCCAATTTCGATGGCACCCAAAAAATTAAATAAACCCTAAAATGTATGAAAATAAAGGTTAAATACTTCTTTCCTCACAAAAAATGCATGGAAATAAATCCTAAAATGCATATTTCACTCTATTATCAAGATTAAAATAAACCCTAACATGTTTTTTTCATTCGGGAATGTCGACTTTAGGACTGCCAGAAATTGTGGCAGTCCTGAAAGGAACTTGCTGTACAGCAAGTATCTTTCAGGACTGCCACAATTTCTGGCAGTCCTCAATATGTCTAGGACTGCCAGAAATTGTGGCAGTCCTGTTGTAGAGCATGTCCCTTTCAGGACGGCCACAATTCATGGCAGTTCTTATTACTTCTAGGACTGCCAGAAATTGTGGCAGTCCTGTTATACATCGAGTCTATTTCAAGACTGCCACAATTCCTGGCAGTCCTCATTACTTCTAGGACTGCCAGAAATTGTGGCAGTCCTGTTGTACATCGAGTCTATTTCAAGACTGCCACAATTTCTGGCAGGCCTCAATACTTTTAGGACTGTCAGAAATTGTGGCAGTCCTGATATGAATCCAATTATTCTACAACTAGGATTTCTTCCATAGTTTTCTTCTAAAACTAGGATTTCATGCATAATTCTTCTATTAATAAAGAAAAATTGGTTAATAGACTAATAGATTAATAGATTTGATAGATTTGATAACCCAATTTCTTCTACAACTAGGGTTTCATCCATAATGCCCAAACAAGAAGAAAATAAAATAAAATAGGGTTTGGAGAAAGAGATCTGAAAAATTAGAAGAGAGCAAAAAATCAAAATAAACTAGGTTTGCAAAAATTGATGTTCTTGTTTTTTTTTTTTTTTTTCTTCTTCTTGTTCTTCTTCTTCTTTTCTTCTTGTGAGGAATGGAGAGAGAGAGGAAGAAAACAAAAATTATAACACTTATCTTTTATACCTACTACTTGGATAGCCCTGAGTAATTTTTTCAGTGGCAAACTTGTAAATAATAGAAAACAGTCACTTGGACAGCCCCGAGTAAAAAAGGCTGTGCCCTTATAATTTGCCAAAAAATATTTACAAATAAGCTCAATTTGGTTGGCTGGTTTTCAAACTTCCCTACACTCCTTTTCCCCTTCCACTCATGGCCTCATCTTCTTCTCTCCTCTCATCTCCTCCTCATCCTCTCAAACTCACAACCATGGCTCGTACCGTCCTGAGCAGTAGTTGTAGTACTACTCAGCAGCCATCACTTGCTCTATGGACTGATGGAAGAAGAAGGATGGGGAGGAGGAGGAGAGGAACTATGGTGATTGTTAACAGTAGCAGTGGAGAGGGAGAGGAGGAGAAGAAGCCTTCCTTTAACCCATTTGGTTTCGTTACGGATAACCCGTCTAGCCGGAGCGCCATCCAGCTGCCTGAAACCCCCGCTGAGGACGGAAATGTTGGACAGATGCTCAATGTATGGCCCCTCCCTCTCCCTCCCCTCTTCTTGCTATTATTTGTTTGTTTTCATTTTTCTTCTGTTGGAATGGGTTTTGTAATTATTTGGGGTTGGAGAGTTGGAGGAGTGCATTGGAGGTTAGGATTTTATCAGTGTTCCGTTAAGTAATCATCTAGCTTCCACATAACAACCAGTACTGATTAATGGAGTGAACGACAAACTCATGCACCCATCAAACTCCCATTCAGGCAACACCTTAATCCTAACACCTTCCAGCCGCCGGGGCTCGAATTGCTGACCTCCCCAATAGGTGGGGTTGCGTGCTTACCACTTGACCAAGCTCGGATGCTAGTTTTTCCTAGCTACTAGGCAGTAGATATGGCATATAAGGGATGGAACTTACTGTTGGGTATTGGGTCATAATTCCAACAATCAAACGTGGCAAAAATTCTAGTTTGGTCGACCAGATTGATTTCGTCAGGCTCTGCTAGCAAAATCCCAGGAAATATTGTCTGAAATCCTGTTCCTATTGGAACGATTATTCGCTTGGACCCTTAAATAGGAAGGCGATTACTGTTTTTCATGTTGTGGTCTAGGACACTATTTGACTGGATTTTCAAGTTGGGGTCTAGGACACTATATAAGCGACGTAGGGTTTCCCTGGGAGTTATGTGTTTGTACCTGGGTGTTGAGCATCAACAATATACCGAAAGATAAAGAAAGAGGGAAATGGAAAAATGGGATTCATTCTCAAATCTTCCTAGTTATAGTATCTACTATCTAGGCCGTTCTGGGTGTAATATGGGATTTCTTGGGTGTGTGATTTCTCTTGTATTGGGGTTATGAAGTTTTAGTAGATCTTGTAAATGCATAATAATCTTTGTTTTAATAGTGATGTTGTTGTCATGATAGTTTTTGCCATTTAGGATTTTCCACTTTATTTCTTTTATATACTACAATCCTTGTTTTAGTAATGATCTGGCTATCCTGGTTGTTGTTCTTGGTTAGAATTTTCCACTTTATTCCTTTTGTACTTCGAGGCTATTTTGATCTTTGTTTTCTCTGGAAGAGTTGACCACTGGTTCTTTGTTGGTGTGGTGGGTTCTCAAGTCTTCCTGGTTGTAGTATCTAGGTCTCTCTTGCCACTCTTGGTGTAATCTCTGTGCTTTATTGGGTGTGTGATTTCTCTTGTATTGGGGTTATGAAGTTTTAGTAGATCCTGTAAATGCATAATAATCCTTCTTTTTAGTAGTGATCTTGTTGTCCCGATGGTTTTTGCCGGTTAGGATTTTCCAGTTTATTTCATTTATACACTCAAATCTTTGTTTTAGTAGTGATCTCGTTGTCCTGGTGGTTGTTCGTGGTTAGAATTTTCTACTTCATTCCTTTTGTACCTTGCTGCTATTTTGAATTTGAGCTTTGTTTTTCTGCAAAAGCTTACCACCGGTTCTTTGCTGGTGTGGTGGTCCCCCCTCACGGGTGCAATTCTTGAAAGGGATAGATATAGTTTCCCTGTAGTACTCGTTGGGTTAAGTCTAAATATGATCTTGAAGTTTTTATAGTTAAACTAGATGAGATTTGGCAAGGTTTAATATTTAGTAGTCATTTAGTCCTTAAATTAGGATTGGGGTAAGGGAAGGCTGGAATTTGGAATGAAAATTTGGTTGGAACCATAAATAAGAAGGTGCTCGTACCTGGGGTGTTGGGCATCCACAATATATCAAGAGAGAAAGTAGGGAGACTTAAAGTGGAATTGTTTTTTCATGTCGTTTTGGGTGTAATATCAAGAGAGAAAGTAGGGAAACTCTTTCAAACCAATTTACTTTATTCCTATTTTTCAAAAGAAAAAAGTTTGACACTAGCTTGAGACATTTTTATCAGAAGTAATGGATAATTGGGTCCTTCTCATATGACCACTACTCTTTAAACCTTAGTGATGAACAAGTGGGACCTATTCTTGAACTTGAGAAGTAGGTGCAGTATCATTCTAATCTTATCACTTCAAGTAGTCTTGAAAGAATAAAATTTAATCTGGAAATTGCTGAAATACCCAATTTCGGGGTGGGAGTTTATGAAAAATTCACCCGCAGGGTAGGTTTTATAAAATACCCAAAATTATATATTTTCACGTTAAATATTCCAAGATTCCCTTTAGATGCTCTATATTTACAAAATTGCCATTTTGATAATACCATAACTACCCCTTCGCACAAATTTGGTCATATATATGTATTTGAATTCACAAACTCAGATTTGGATTGCGATTTTCATCTTCTTCTTCTTCACGAGAGATCTGAATTCCATTGCTCTCATCTTCAGCAGAGATCGTAAAGATCGTTCGTAGTTCACTGTGCTTCTCTTCAGTCAAACTTCGATCATCGCTCATCATCATCATCATCTTCGTGGAGAGATTTGAAATTTTTCGACGATTAGGTCAATTGTGGAGAGAAGATCTTTTTCTTCTTCTCCATTAGAGTTAGCATCGTTTTGAAAGAAGAAAGAAAAAATCTTGAATCTTTATTACTGATTTTTTTCTAAAAAAAACAAAAAGTTAGGTTTCTGTCAACTGTTCTCCGTCATTTTAACACGGAGAAAGGTCATTTTCCGTGATTTTAACACGGAGAATGACCGTTCTCCTGTATTTTAACACGAGGAATGGTCATTCTCCGTGATTTTAACACGGAGAATGACTATTCTCCTGTATTTTAACCTAGAAGCAGCTATATTTTCTTTGAATACACTGTTAAGATTGGCTGGAGGTGAAAGACTATTCTCCGTCATTTTAACACGGAGAATGACCGTTCTCCGTGATTTTAACACGGGGAATGACCGTTCTCCGTGATTTTAACATCGAGAATGACCATTCTCCTGCATTTTAACACGGAAAGTGGTCATTCTCCGTGATTTTAATACGGAGAATGGCAATTCTCCTGTATTTTAACACGGGAAATGACCATTCTCCGTCATTTTAACACGGAGAATGACAATTCTCCGTCAATTTAACAAGGAGAATGGCCATTCCCCGTGATATCCGTGATATTACTACGGAGAATGGTCATTCTCTTGTATTTTAACAAGAATGACTATTCTTTTGCATTTTAACACAAAGAATGGCCAGTTGAAACTTTGGAGGGCCATAACTTTTGACTGGGAGGTCGAAACGAGGTCCGGTTTGTCGCAAAAGGAGCGTATTTCCGAGGAGCCTGAGATAAACTGTTTCACCGTTTGACGGACTTGCGAAATTTTAGAATCGCAAAAAATGATGTTTATACCTCTATTTTAACACGAGGAATGACCATTCTCCGGTTTGTCGCAAAATGGCCATTTTCCTGCATTTTAACACGGGAAATGACCAGTTGATGCTGCTGATGATGATGAAGTGGGAACTGATGACGACAACATGGTGTGAAGATTGCGAATGGAGAGTCACTGACGAGTTTTTGAAGTAAGGTTTGAAGATTTTGGAGGGAAAACTAGATTCGAAAGTGAGCAGCGTATGGAAGATGAGGAAGAATCGAAACGGTTTTTTTTTTTGAAGAGTAGGTTTCGTGGGTGTTTTCAATAAATTAGAAGAGCAAAAAGGTCATTCCGAACTCTTTTATATATTTTTCGCTAATTTTGGGCACGCGATAAAATGTTTTGCGGTGGATTTTTCATAAAACTTTTGCGGTTTTTGAACATTTCATAAATTTTCCCAAATTTAATTGTCACCATCAGGGACTACTATGTCAGGTCCTACCTGAATGAAAGACTGCAAGTAATCCAGTAATTTATATGGATTTGAACTCGAGATTAGTCCTTATAGAATACCCATCTATGCCCTTGAGAAGTGATTGGTGTAGAGGGATATATACTGCTAAAACAAATTGGATGAGAGCTAATTACTACTGTTTTGCCAGGACCAGCTTTCAAAGTTTCTCTGAGTATATTGATGTTTTTGACTTTTATATTTGAGCCATTAAGATAATATCTTGGTAGATGTAAAGGTGTAATTCGGTCCGGTTCGGGCCGGACTGCGTCCAAAAAAATCGGACCCAACCGGACTTGGTCCGGGCCAGCCCGGACCAGAGGCAACAGCGGACTGGGCCTGGCCTGGCCTGGCCTGGCCCGGTTCGTGGGATATGAGCTCAACCCGGCCCAATGACCTGACTTGGGTAGGGCTGGGCTGGGCCGGTTCAACAGGCGGGCTGGGTTGCGGGCTCGGGCAGGCTGGTCCAAATTTTTTTTTTTTAGTTTTTTTTATTGGATTTAAAGTTTTTTTTTTTCAAAAATTTTATATTCTTTCCTTTCCTTTTCTTTTATTTTAATTTTATGTTGTTATTTTGTTCTGTTTAAGTTTTCTTTTAATTTAATTTATTTTCTTACTTTCTTTCTAAGCTTTAATTTTATGTTTTAATTTTTTTTATTTTTTTTGTTTTATTTTTTCCTCCTCCTTTATCCGGACTTGGGACCCGCAATGCAAGCTTTGCTTGTCATAGGAAGAGTTAAAAAATTTTGTTTCAAGTTTATGTTTTTTTGTTATTTTTTGATTATTTTGTTTTTTTATTTTAAGTATTTTTTTGTTCTAAGTTTTTTTTTGTTTGTTTTTTGTTTTTTTTCTTATAAGTTTTTGGTTTTGTAAGTTTTTGGTTTTGTTTTTTGTTTTTTTCTTGTAAGTTTTTGGTTTTCTTTTGTTTTTTTTTTTTTTTTGTTTCTTGTTTTTAGGTTTTTTTTTAAGTTTTTCTTTCCAAGTTTTTTTAAGTGTTGTTTTAAATTTTTTGTTTTTGTTTTTTTTTGTTTTTTGTTTTTTGTTTTTTTGGGTCATACCTTTGAGTCATTCTTCTTCCTCCTCGGTTCCAGAAGCTTCACCCATTGTCAGCGATTCGAAGTCCAGCTCGTTGATGTCAGCAGCTTCATCTCTCTTTTGGATTTTTTTTTTGCTAAAATTCAATCTTGAACACATACACAAGCTTCCAAGATATCTGGCTTCAACCGGCTCCTCTTTACGCTGAAAATCCTTGATTCTGCACTAAAACATGACTCCGATGCTACTGTAGACACCGAGACCATTAGTAGATCACGTGCCATGGTAGAAAGTACAGAAAAATTTTTGTTGTGTTTTTTCCACCATTCTAAAAAGGTGAAGTGATTTGAAGATTCCTCTTCTTCTTCATAAGAACTTATATATAAAGACAACTTTTGAGTGAGTTGGGAAGAGTATTTTTGTTTCTTCCTTTTTAGTATACGACTGGCGTGGTCGACTATGCCAAAGCTACTACTAGTACTCACTTGACCCGAAGTGAATGGAAGTTCATCAATAATAATCATATAAAGATTCTCTTTCACCCGAAGTGAATGAAAGTTCATCAGCAATAATATATTTAGTAAATTCAGTTTTATGACGGACAACTGAATAGGAAAACGTACTCATTGAAGAACCCGTGGCGCCTCCAAAACTTATCTGAGTTTGGGTCGCCGGAATTGAGCTAGGGCCGTAGCAGGTATCGTGGTGTCTTGATATGGTACCCGTGCCACCTCCCCTCTTTCATTTGTATATGTGGAAACATTTCTTGCATTGTGCCGCGTACAGAACTGGTTCACCTTTCTGATCTAAAACAAGTGAGCCGTCAGGTTTAGTTTCATTAAGAATAACAAAAAATTTTCAATACTTCGATTTTTGCTTCCTCTTTACAACATTTTGGATAGTGCTAGCAACTACAGGAGGTGAACTAATTAAATCCTCAGGATTAGGATTTTGCTCAAAAAAAGTATTATAATATTCAAAAGTATGTCCAGCAATGTCGGTAGGTTGGTTTGAACCTTGTCCGCCATTTTAAATAAATAAATAAAAATAGAGAAACAATTAGAAAGAGGAAGGATACCGAAAATAAAATAAATCGAAAATTATTTTTTTCTCAAAAAAGAGAGATGGAAGAAAGAAAACTATTTTGTAAATGTGAAATAAAGAAAAACAATTAGAAAGTTGTAGAGCGCCGGAATTGCTTGGTTTGGGAGCTTGATCGGGAAGTCGTAGAGCGCCGAAATTGCTTCTTGAAACCTTCTTGTGAGCTTGAATTTTTTTTTTGTATGGAATGAATGGTTTGTGTTTGAAAATTGAGATTTATGGCCTATTTATAAGAATTTTTTGAAGCCAAATTACCTCCCACCCTCTAAATAGAGTTGTTGTAAAGGTTTTTTGGTCATTTTTGGCAAAATGACCAAAATACCCCCTAAAACGGTCATAAGACGATCAAATAGTGGGGGCATTTTGGTAAATGGGGCCCAAACATTCAAAAAAAAATAAAAACATTCAAAAAAAAAAAACCAAAATCCGGTTCACCCGGGCCGGGCCGGGCTCGGGCAGGCTTGACCGGGCCGGGCCGGAGCGGGCTGACCGCCGGAGCGGGCTGACCGTTTGATATTAAAAAAAAAAACGGACCGGTCCAGGCCAGGCTCGGTTTATTGAACCCAGCCCGGACCAATAGGATGGCGGGTTCGGGCGGGCTAGGCTAGCTGGCGGGCCAGGTCGGGCTTTATGGGAGCGGGCTTGGGCGGGCCCGGTCCGGTTTGCGGGCGGACCGGATGATACCCTGAGGTAGATGGCATCTACTATTGGTCTAAACCACCGCATATCATCTAAGCCTCTCATTTTTTTCCCAATCAAAACGAGATTGGCCAAAACTTGATAATTAGGTTTCAATTTGATGTCATGTGATTTTTTGTCGTAGAGCTGCTATAAATACGAGTTACCATGCAGTATATAGTGATTTTGTTTATTTTATTTTTTATCTTGAGAAATCTTTGATAACTAAGAGGTTCGGAGGTCTCTCTCATTTAGGTTGGGCAATCAGTCAATTATACAAAGGAATACTCAGATATTGTCATTATGAGTGAGAGAAGAGAACTTTATTTCAATTGTCTTCGGTAATTGTTTTCTATTTTTCACCAGCACATACATAACAATGTGAGGTCATGCACTTATTTCCCTTGTTATGTTCGATTTATAGAGAAAATATTATTTATGTATCTACATTGTTAGAAATAGCAAGTTACCTGATGTCGTTACGTTCAGAGCTGGACAATTGAAATAACGGAAAAGATTAATTCCTTTTAGCACATTCTGAGTACCTTTGTTATGTTAATTTGGTGATTTCTATGGCAAATCTAAAGCTTAATTACTTACCTTTCTCACTGTTGAATCGAAACCTGATGTTATTACGTTCAGAGGATAGAAGACAAGGGCAAAGACTTTGGCTCATTTGTGAAATCTGGAAAGCTTCGGTGGTTTGTGAGGGAAACAGGTAACTTGCTATTTCTAACATTGTGAACCTACAAACACACAGCACGTGCACATAAAGACAAAGAAAAACACATTCGCACATGAAATCACGTACTCAAATACACAATTTATGTTATAACAGTTGCATCTTCAACAAAGAACTCAGTAAGAGCGCATGCATACACACAGAGACTTCCACAGAAAAAAGTTTAGTCAACGTTATCAGAATTAGATTGTTTGGATAGTCCAAATATATCCGAGTCTATAGCATGCAACATCCATACGACTTGTAATGCCTACCTTCCTTCCAACCATCTCTGTGCCCCCTTTAATTGCCAACTTCTGATCCTCTTAAAAATCTCTATTTTCATTTCTAGATTGAAACTGTTACATCTCTAGCCAGATCTCCCCCATTTTTTCTAACTAAAGATAAACTACGAGCTGTCCCCGACTCCACTCCCCCCTATGCCCCACCCAGTTTTGAACTTGTTATCTTCCATTGCCTAGGAAGGTTCTCAACCATGATGGTATCCACGCTTTGGGATTATTTATATATAGGTTACAAAATCCGATACAGAATTGCAGTACGTAATCTTTTTATCAAATCTTCATATAATGCACGTGATGTAGTATAAAGTTGTCCTAACAAATTTTTGTATGAGTACATGTAAGTGTCTTGTGGAATCTTCTAGAGCAAGTAGTAGTTTACCTGCCTTGCTCGGACTTCCTTACTGCGCTGAGATTGATACCAATCCAGTCCTTAGTGAATAACCAAGTTTATTCAGTTTATTGTATAATCGTAACATGTTCCCTCCCATGTAGTGTGCTTCTGAGAATTTAAATTGATGGCAAGGCTGATTATCTTTTCCAGGGTCACCGGACAGTCGACGTGGGACCATCATATTTATTCATGGGGCTCCAACCCAATCCTATAGTTATCGAGTAGTAATGCCTCAGGTTTGCAGGGTCGGACATTTTCTTAGTTACAATCAGAACATCTTGTATCGCGCTCTGTATCTTGAGCATTATTGCATTCATTAGATGGCAGATGCTGGCTTTCACTGTATTGCACCTGACTGGATAGGCTTTGGTTTTAGCGATAAGCCCCAACCAGGGTATGGATTCACATACACAGGTTTGTGAATTTTGAAATTACTTACTTTTATTTTCCTTTGGTATTTGATTGTTAATTTTTATTATGTATGCACTGCAGAAGAGGAATATCATTTGGAATTTGAGAAGCTTCTTGATGTGCTGAATATTAATACTCCATTTATCTTGGTGGCTCAGGTTCTAAAATTAATACTGTCTTGAGGTTTATTGCACTTAGCTGTACATAGTTATATATTGAATTCTATTACTAAGTTGATGGTAATTTTGTGTTCCTTTGGGTTGTTTAATTTTATCTATAGTATAGTGGCTTTGGAAAGTATTAAGCATGTTATCTAACAGTACAACATAATACTTGTACACAATATTAGGGATTTCTTGTAGGTTCATATGGACTGACTTGGGCTCTAAAGAACTCTGACAAGGTTTCCAAGATTGTGATTCTTAACAGTCCATTGAGTGTTTCGTCTTCTCTACCTGGTCTATTTCAGCAACTAAGGTTAGCAGTTTTGTGCAGTACTGCTAATTCAAATCTACTTCCATCTGTAGATAGTGCTCTTTTTCTATGTGTTAAGGCAGTCAGCTGAGATGTGCTTTTACCAATTCTATGGAGAAATTAAAAAAACTGAGAAGGAACTTTTTTTTTGTGAGAGAGAAGGGAAGTCGTGCACGAGACTTGGATTCAAAACTTTATCTAAAAGCTGCGGTTTAAAAAAAACTTCTGTTATTCTTAACACTCTTTATAAGCATGCAACTTCAAGTACAAACATTCTATCAAATGATGAAGGTTGCAAAACTGAATTATTAATGGATAGACTACAGTATTTAAGATTCTCTAAATAACAGAAGTAGTTGTTTACTTTGCTAAATTTCCCTGTAGATGCTATAAGATTTCAGTAGACTGATATGGATGTGCACAACTCTTTTTTTTTTCCCTCAGAATCCCGCTATTTGGTGAATTTACATGTCAAAATGCTGTTATGGCAGAGCGTTTTATTGAGGCAGGTAGCGCGTATGTATCTCAAATCTTTCTCTTCGTTGAATTAAACAAACGATCTTTAGGTTGCTAATGCTGATATAATCAGAATGCTTCTATATGTTGCATAATATTCCTCTGATGCAGCAATTACTTTTGGTTTGAAAGTAGAGGGGTTTGAAAGTAGAGGGTTACTGATGTTAGCATTTATATCCAGTTAGCAGATAATATAAAACTAATGGAATTCCTCTGTCCTCATAATATTTAATGACATCTCCAGACAAATTTAACTAAAGTATCTTTTGAAACTCATCATGGAATATCTCAGGAAAAGTTCTACTTGACTGAAGTACCTTTTGAATAACTATAGGCTTTGATGTTGAGTGCTCCGAAGATGCCCTCGTCATCATCCAAGCCTTTCCCCATCATAATATGTTCAGATATGGAGTATAAGAAAGCTCCATAAATGAATTGGCAAAGCTTCTATGACTAATGTCGACCTGCTGGCAACCCTCTATCTTGGTGCTAAATTCCAAGCTAGGATAGCTATGAGCATGAGAGGAGCTACAAGTCCAGGTGGTGGGTAAGAAGACCTACCTTCTGCCCGTGCAAGCTCATGCAACCAATTAGGCCAAATTCCCCTAGACTCTAAGGGCTCCATACAAAGAGGTAAGATGATACAATCTGCTACAGGGAATTGCATTCATCTCTACGATACAATAAGCCAAAGAGTTCAAAGGAATTCATTCCATAATGTATTTTAAGTAGATAAATGGAAAAAAAATGATTTTCGGCTAGTTGTGGAGATCCTTAAACTTATGTCCTTGAATCATATGCCTATGTTCTTATTCATAGTAATGTAAGTAGTTCTCTAATTCTTACATCTTGAGCGGTAGTGTCGAAATTTTTCACTACATGACAGACTAATACTGAACCAAAAAGTGGGCTCATCTAACTAAAAATGACAAATATCTGTGACATGATGTAACAGCTTAATGAATAACTCCGAATCTATGGATATGATATTTCTAAATATGTTCTTAACTTAGAATTTTACCAATAACTGCCTATTTTCTCTATCACTAATTGTGATGTATTCTTTTTCCTTCTTCTATTGGAAGGGTAAAAGTTTGATTTTACTTGTCTATATATTATGTTTCAATGTATGAATGCTTAAACTCCATGTGAGCTAACGTGTTACTATGAGCTTTACTGGAAAAAAAAGATCATATCTATCTCATTGCAGGTATGTATTGAAGTTGGAAAAGGCAGATGTATATCGGTTGCCATACCTGGCTAGCAGCGGACCTGGATTTGGTTTGTACTTATTACTCTCTAGGACCCTACGATTTACTGAAACTATTCTCATTAAATTATACTGTTGTTAAACATTTTGTTGATAGTACTAATGAAGTAGTGTAGGACTGAAAGAAAAAGGACATCAGAGAGTCGTACCATTTAAAACATCTTAAAAGTTTACATCTAAATATTAAAATATACTATATTAAGATACTATATATCACATGTCAGGACCTAGACACAACTGTGACAGGGAAGATGATCTAAGTTTTTAATTTCTAAGTGCAATACTGTGATTATATTGTTCAAACCCTCTAGTATTGCCTTGAATTTAACTTTCTGCTTTCTTCTTGCTATCTGCAAATGTAGAGTTGTATCTCATATGGTCATTGGTGTTGGAGTGGATGGGGTTCCCAACCTATGTGGAGAAGACCCCGGAGTGCGACGAGCGCCGTCTGTGTGTCAGAGAAGCTCGGGGAGGCGACGAGACCATTCGGAGACGAAGAAGAAGCTCGGGAGCTACTAGAGTACATTCTGGAACAGGGGAGGCAGTGCCCCAGGCAGAGTTCTGGCCGAACTCTGCGCCCTTTGTTCCAGAACTGTTGTCACGAAAACACAGAGTTCTGGCCGAACTCTGTGTCGACGGGCTGAGGCTGATTTTAGGATATTTTTATACCGTTGGATCGTATTCTACGGTCTAGGTTTTGCTGCGGATTAGGAGGTTTATACATGATTTTTCCTAATCCTAATCACAACACAACATTTAGGAAAATAGAGAAAAGAGGCAAGAGTGCCATTGCAACTTTGGGAGAGAAGGAGGATTGAAGGCCGTTTTCGAAGGAGGATCGTGTTCGAGTAATCTCTACTCGTCGTCTTTGTTCTTCGTAGCCTTGTAATCAATTATTCTTGCTTCCAAGTGTTGTGGGGATTCGTATTGGATCGGGAGAAGTTTGTAGAGGGTGTACTCTTTTATTTCATTAGTGAAGGCTTCTCATGGGTTGGACTCCGATCGTCTCGTGGTTTTTTTTCGCAAGGATTTTTCACGTCAAAAAATTTCTGTGTCTGCGTGGATTGTGTTTGGTGTTTGGTTCGTGCGTTGTATTGCTCGGTTCTCTCGCATGTACTCTCTAGTTTGGGGAAAGATTTTCGCGCTTCTTTTCCAACAAAGTGGTATCAGAGCCAGGTTCTGAAATTCAGAAGGGTGTTAGGAGTTGACAGAAAAACCAGAGAGGAGAGATGGACGCGAAGCCGGTGCGCTTGGTGAACCTGAACGGCACCAACTATCATTATTGGCGGAGCAAGATGAAAGATTTGCTGTTTGTCAAGAAGCTACATCTGTCCGTATTTGCTTCCGAGCGACCATTTGATAAATCCGAGGAGGACTGAAATTTCGGACACTTACAGGTGTGCGGATATAATGTGTACAACCACGTTGCCAATACTGAGCACGCGAAGACGTTATAGGATAAGCTGGAATCTTTGTACGTGAAAAAGATCGGAATAAACAAGTTGTTCCTGATCCGGACGATGATGGATCTGCGGTACAAAGATGGGACGTCTATTACGGATCACTTGAGTGATTTTCAGGGCATGATTGACTAGCTATCTTCGATGGGAGTCAAGTTCGACGACGAGGTTCAGGAACTATGGCTGCTGTGTACATTGCCAGGCTCGTGGGAGACCGTGCGAGTATATATAATCGCTTCTGCTCCAGAAGGCGTGGTCAGTCTGGAGTTTGCCAAGAGCGGGGTGCTGAATAAAGAAATGCGGAGACATTCTCAGGGCACTTCATCCACATCCCACCACTTAGAGGCGTTAGTTTCAGAGAGCCGCGGGAGGGACAAAAGCAAGGGTCCATGTGGTAGCAGAGACAAGAGCAGAGGGAAGTCCAAGGGTCGGTACGTACGAGGACTCGGAGTGTTACCACTGTGGCAAGAAGGGTCACATCAAGCAGAACTGTTTCGCTTGGAAGAGAGAGAAGAAGAGCTACAAGGGGAAGCAAGATGAGAACACTACAGCGGCGGCTTCGATACATGGAGGCGATGTGATCGTCGTAGGTGATGAGGTTATCACAAACCTCGCCTGCTGTCACGTCCCGAGTCGACAAACCGTTCGTCCCCAGTGTTATTTTGCCGAATCGATCGTCCTCGCTAAGGCGTGATGCCGTACGAGTCTGGAATTTGCACTCGTACAAGGCAAGAACGTTACGTTGATTTTTATATTGAAACGCCAAGTTGAAACTTCACAAATCACATCAAATTGAGACGCAGTATAGGAAGATAGAAATATGCTTTTCATTCATAGCTTGTAACGAAGTGCAAGTCGTAATTACATTAGATGCCGTTGCGGCTACATTGATTGAAAACAAAAGAAACATACTCGACAAGCTGCATGAACTAACACTTGCCGTTCCATATATTCGCCCCTTTATACATAAGCCTTCGATTGAATTGGCTTCAAAATACTTCAAGATAGGAAGAGCTTCAAAACGCCTCTCCGCACTTCAGCTTCAGTTTAGAGCATGGTTTAAAGTATCGGCCGATACCGATCCGATACGGCCGATACCGATACGGTTTAGCATGTCCCAATCCGATACCAACTGATATTTGATACTGACCGATACCGACATTAGGGGTCTCTTTTTTGGCCAATTCGGCAAAGAAAATTAGACGAAAAAGACAAATCAACAAGGATTTAAAGCATATTAAGGTTATAAAAGCATGTAAAAGAAGAAACTCAATCTATTGTATGTAAACCAATCGGTAAGGTGAGTACTATTTCATTTAATTTCAAAACTAATAAGAAATAACACTAAAAATACTTAAAATTATGCCTAAATGTATAAAATATATGTTTTCAAATGTAAATAATTTGTTAATAATTATTTGTTTTCTGCTATCAAAAAAATCTGATACACCGTTCCGAAACTGCCGATACTACCGATATCGCCGATACCAATACTCATAGGAATAGTCCGATACCGATTCCGATACCGATACTGTGAACCTTGGTTTAGAGCTCCCGCCGCACCTGGGGAATTGGGAGAGGCTCGTCTAAACTAACTCTGATTGTTAAGGTAGGCGTGCTTTAGAGTTGTCTTTCTATTTAGAACTAATGAGTTAAGTTCATATCGATAGCCATCTTTGAAGTAATAAAGCATACAGTAAAAACATAACATTTTATCACATTTCTTATCACGGCCGTGCTCGTCCCTGCATAAAAAACAGAGATAATACAAACTACCTGCATAAGACAATAGGTGAGCATGCTACTATCTTATATGTGCGGTCATTGATGAATTTGATTATTCTTCCTAGGTCGATTCGGTTCCGATGTCCCGGATACCGCGAAAAAAATTCAACTTATGCACAAGCTGTCATGACCATGCCAATACGTGAACTGTTTAATATATGTGGACAGATTTGTATAGCGCGGACAGTATTAAGTGACATTATCATTTCTCCCAACTCATGCAACGATTTATTTTCCCCAAAGCCGTACTCCCGATTTAGTGTCCCGTAGGCACCAAATTGTCCGAGGCATCATAACCCATGATCGACGTTTTATATTATTTTGCAGCACGTGAAATAGTCTATATTTTTACTAGAACCTTAAACTTTTTCGTTTATGTGCGAAACTTATATTTTCAGAGTAAATTACTCTAAATCGATACGTTTTTCCTGAGTTCTTAACCTTAGTGGATTGGCATGCATTTAACTTGGTATCGTCGATTTGAATGAATTCGAGGCAAAGGAAATTCGTTTGCGGGACAGTAGAAAAAAAGGGACCAAATCACCCACCAAGTTCTTTGATCGTGCCGACCGTCGAAGCGCTTCGTAACGTTCAAGCTTCAGTTACGCGAGCTCCTGCAATGGCACCAACACTTAGTTAGGATTCCTTCTTTATTCCTTCGCTTCGAAATTCGTTACTTGTATTCAGAAAACGACGCGAAAGCACTTCATCAAAACCAAGCGGCAAAAGCTCCAAGAAAACCATACATCGGTCCGGTCCCGTCGAAGGGACTCTTATATAGAGCTCACTCGCCGAGATGCAGCCCGCTGCATTGTCACGACCCAGAACCAGAATACTGGAGAGCGGGGGCGGACACAGCCAGCTACGTATATAGAAGTGTATTCCACCTCCATATACGGTCACGGCTGTCTAGATGCATGATGGTTTATCTACAAGCCATCAGTCTCTTATGGTCAAGAACAAGCCTAGTGTCTCAATCTCAAGCAAGTAATAATAGTCACAAGATGTTAGACCATCGGATATTCAATAGTAAGGCATCCCATACATTTCATATACAGATGATCATGAAGCTAGTCGTACAAAATGCGAAGACTAGCAAGAGTTTCAGTCATACATGATTAACCCTAGGATTTGTTAATCATGTTACAGTCCGTAGGCAGACAAGAAATATAAGTATTCAACACGAGCTAACACTTGCTCGGCAGCTAAATGCTTCAAAAGAATAATTTTACAATAAAGTAGGAGAGCAAATAAAACCCACTCGTTGTCAGGGTTTCTTCTAGTGTTCACCATCTGGCTGGAATGCAGGTAGAACCTCGGGTGCTGCTCCAAAATCTGGCCATACAAAAC
This sequence comes from Iris pallida, assembly GCA_029216955.1. Classification (NCBI taxonomy): domain Eukaryota; kingdom Viridiplantae; phylum Streptophyta; class Magnoliopsida; order Asparagales; family Iridaceae; genus Iris; species Iris pallida. Next base: position 2,658,525 of record JANAVB010032018.1, read on the forward strand.
CAGCTGGGTCAGACCCCAGAAAGAGCAAGTGTCACAAGGGAGGCTTCACTTAAGAACTAAAACCAGCATATTAGCACATAAAGATCATAGATGAAATAATACAAGACATGAGTTAGAAAAAACAGGGTAATAAACGATAAGATAACTAAAGGACTATTCCGGTAACCAAGTTACAACCTGTAAACCAAACAAGGACCGGGGTTATAACCCTTCACCTGAACAGAACTTAGCCTCTAACCAATTATCGATAAAGTAAAGCATTTACAAGCATGTCCAGAGATAACCATGTACTGGGTCTAGACAAGACTAGAGAAGATGGGACTCCATTCAATCATTCACGGCCAAGCAAGAGTACGGCTTGATAGTTAACTAGCTTGGGTTATCACAAGCCTAGTTACTAGCAAGATGCAATGAGATATTCCTACGGCTACAAGCCCTGCAGACCATCCACGTTATCCAGACACAAGGTTCATGTTAAGAGTTTTCTTGACTTGTTAGGTGACTTGGATGCAACACATGACAGTGTGCATAGTAATCGTTTCATGTAGTACCCTACTTAACAGTGAGCTGGAAATGTGTCCTACTCGTCGGCAGGCTACAAGTCCATCAGGAAGGCGCCCAAATAACGGGATTGCTTGTAGCCGAAATATCTCTCTATATGAACTACTTGATCAATCTAGTCATTAACCTAGTCAGATTCAGTATGAATCCCTGACCGTGGTAACCAGGGATACAAGTCCTAGACATGATGCGAGATAAGACTGGTAGCTTATGCAAGCACATTCAATACAATCACCCACGGTGTTCAAGAATTTACTAGCATGTCAAGTTAGCCGTCGCAACAACGTTCATGAGTTACATGTCAAGATTACTTGTCAGGGGTGCACCACAACGGGTCACCATCATGTAATGGCATGTCATGTTCTTGTCTGGAGTGCGCCACGACGGACCACTATCATGGTTCATTACATGTCATTCATCAATTCGTGTTCACACATCATGGTTGTGATCATATAGCATATCATTGCACAAGCTAGCTTGTAAGTAAGGAAGAGACATAATCCTGAGTGCGTCCAACAGGCCACCGATGTGATAAGTCAAAGGACATGGCAGCATATAGAGGTAAGTACATGTCATGACAAAAGAGAAAATGCCAAATCATTGCTAAGCCGTGCCACGGCTTGCACAAGTCGTGCCACGATTATCTATTTAGCAAAAACATAGAAAGCCGTGCCACGATTAAACAAAATTGCGCTAATCGTGCCAAGTCGTGCCAAGTCGTACTGCGACTTGCACAAGTCGTGCCGTGTTGAGTCGTGCCATGCCTAGCCATGGCACGCACGAGTCATGTCGTGTCATGAAGATCAATCGCGAGAAAATCGCATAAAATCACAAGTCGTAAAAGATGCGATAAGCCGAAACATGCAAAACCAAAGCATGAGGATCATGGGCATCCCTATGCCCAAGTGAAGGGGACTTATGCGCCCACATGGGGGTGGCTATGCGCCCAAACATGGGTGCCTACATGGCCAAGGCACTTGCATGGCCAAGTGCCAAGGAATGGAGAAGGAGTTTGTGCATTACGGGTGAAGGCTATATGCCATACCCAAGTCATGCACCCACACTGGCTTCATGTTTGCGCCCACTAGGAGGGGAATACACTCTATGCGCCCAAGCATGAGTGCCCTATGTGCCCAAGCATGGGTTGGACCCATGTGGCCAAAGGCTAAGGGTGAATGAATGCAAGGAGACAAGTCGTGAAGTCTTATGCACCAACACAAGACTATGCTCCCACATGTGGCACCCTATGCGCCCACATGGAGGCATATGCGCCCACATGAGTGGGGGAAATGCTTTGGGCGCATGACAGGTTTATGCGCCCAAGTAGTGCACTGTTCGTCTTCCCGACGAATCCGGGAAGAACGAACCATGGCCGAAAACTTCAAAACTCCGCCATTTCTCCATTCGGAGTCCAAATTCGGACTTCCTTAGGTCAAAGTGGGGTAGAACGAAATTTTCTACCACTTGGAACCATCAAAACATGCAAAAAGAAGAAGTTTAATAGATCAAAACTCCAAGAATCCGAAAATAGCAATTTCCTAGATCTACAAAAATCCATGCATCAAAATAAAAATCTCCAAGTTCTAAAGTGGTAGAGAATCATGTTAGGAAGCCATTGGAACCATCAAAATGGGTTCTTGAGTGAGAGCAAGGTGAACTTGCCTATGGAGGGGGAGGTTTTTAATGGAGGAGAAGAAGAAGAAGTTATGGAGAGTAATGAAGTGAGAGAAAAGTAGGTTGGGTTTATAAATGGGGATGGTGGTAGGTGGGGGGGTTAACATGTTGAACCCAAAATAAACCAAGCCAACCAAAATAAACCAAGTTAAACCATGATGAACCCAAGCAAGATTAAATCAAAATCAGCTAGCAAGGCAAGACAAGTAAAAATACTGGACAGGATCCCGTACACGTATACTGAAAATACGTATACGGAAAACGGAGGTGACATGCATCTAGGACTTATTCCAACAGAAGTCATTCCATTAGTTGGATCGATTCTCGTAACATCCGTCCAAATCGATTTGATCGATGCCGCAAGGTGTTATCGTTTACCAAGTTCAGCGATCGAGTCAGATGGCCATCTAAGTTCTCGACCGATCTGACTCGGCGCAAGCATATTATAAAGTCCGTCGCCTATCGAAAGCGGGGCACTACATAATATACCACTAAGAAAAAAGTTTTATCTCGAAACTTAAGAACAAGGGTCTGACCTTAAATTAGGCAAACAACGAAGGGTAGTTCTCCTTCATCTCTGCCTCCGTTTTCCACGTCGACTCTTCAACTGAATGGTTCCGCCAAAGCACGTGGACCAAGGACATCGACGATTTCGTAATACCTTCTCCTTATGGTCCAAAATTTGAATAGGCTCCTCCGAGTAATACAAGTCAGTACGTAGCTCCAACTGATCGAAGCTAACCACGTGACTTGGATCGTGCACGTATTTTCAAAGTTGTGAGACGTGAAAAATATCGTGCACATCAGCCAGGGCAGGAGGTAGTGCGGTCCGATAAGCAACCGTTGCAACTCGCTCGATGATCTCGAAGGGGCCTACAAATCTCGGGCTCAATTTGCCTTTAACGTCGAACCGCATCACACCACGCATGGGCGTTACTTTCAGAAATACATGGTCCCCGACTAAAAATTCCAGCAGTCGTCGGCGAAGATCTGCGTAGCTCTTTTGTCGACTTTGCGCGATACGGAGTCTATCTCGAATCAAGCAGACCTTTTCGACGGCCTGCTCCACCAGTTCCGATCCAAGCACTTGTCGCTCTCCGACTTCGTCCCAGCATATTGGTGAACGATACTTTCTCCCGTAGAGCGCTTCATATAGAGCCATCTGAATGTTCGACTGATAACTGTTGTTATACGCAAACTCCGCAAGCGGAAAATGTATCCCAACTAGTTTTTAAATCGATTGCACACAGACGCAACATATCCTCTAAGATTTGATTTACCCTCTCCGTCTGATCGTCTGTTTGGGGGTGGTACGCCGAACTAAAATTTAGTTTGGTCCCCATCGCTGCTTGTAGGTTCGTCCAAAAACGCGATAGGAATCGTCCATCTCTGTCCAAAATTATTGAGGCCGGTATCCCGTGCAGTCGAACAATCTCGTCGATATAGATTTGCGCTAACCGATCGACGCTCCATCCTACTTTAATTGCGATGAAGTGAGCCGACTTGGTCAATCTATCAACAATGACCCAAATTGCATCATTCTTCCACGACGTCTTCGGAAATTCCACAATGAAATCCATTGAGATGTTGTCCCACTTCCACTCGGGAATGGCGAGGTTCTGCAGCTCTCCGCCTGGCCTTTGGTGTTTCACCTTCACTTGCTGACACGCCATGCACTGCGACATGAAAGTAGCCACGTCTTTCTTCATGCCGTGCCACCAAAAGTTTGTGTGCAAGTCCTTGTACATCTTGGTGCTTCCAGGATGTAACGAGTACTTCGCATAATATGCCTCCGTCAGAATTTCTTTCCTGAGTTCGGCAGTTTCAAGAATGCAGAGCCTTCATTTTAGTCACATCGTCCCGTCTCCGTCTTCCGCAAAGTCAGTCGTCCTTCCTGTTGAAATCAGCTCGCGCATCTTCTTCAGGAATGAATCGTCCTTCTGTGCGGTCTTTATTTTGCTAAGCAGGCTCGATCCTAACTTCAACTGAGCTAGGTAAAGGTGTCGATACTCAATTCCGAGTTTGATACCCATCGCTTCAAGGTCTCGTCGTATCTCATTATTTATGGCCAGTGATCCCATGAATATTCTGCTAAACGCGTCGACTACAACGTTTTCCTTGCCCGACGTATACTCGATCGTTAGCTCGGAATCTTTTATGAGTTCGAGCCAATGTCGCCGTCGTAGGTTGAGTTCTCGTTGCGTAAACAAGTATTTCAAGCTTTTATGATCTGTGTAGATTCTGCAAGCCACACCATAGAGGTAGTGCCGCCAGAGTTTCAATGCAAACACGATCGCCGCCAATTCTAGGTCGTGCGTCAGATAGTTTTTCTCGTGCTGCTTCAACTGCCGTGAAGCGTAGGAGATGACTTTATCTCTCTGCATGAGTACGCACCCGAGACCAGTTTTCGATGCGTCGCTGAATATCTGAAAGCCTTCTGGACCATCTGGAAGTGCAAGGATTAGAGCTGAGACGAGCCGTTGTTTCAACTCTTGAAAGCTGGATTCACAGTCGTCACTCCATTCAAATACTACTCCCTTCTGGGTGAGGCGAGTCAGAGGCGATGCTAGTTTTGAAAAGCTCCGCACGAATCTTCGGTAATAGCCTGCTAAGTCCAGGAAACTCCGAATATCGTTAGCCGAGGTAGGTCGTTTCCAATCTACCACCGCTTCAATCTTCTTTGGGTCCACCGCGACACCTTCGGCAGAGATTACATGTCCGAGGAATGTCACGCTACTCATCCAGAACTCGCATTTACTCTGCTTGGCATATAATTTGTTTTCACGCAGAGTTTGCAATACCGTCTTCAAGTGTTCTACATGCTCTTCTCGGTTCTTTGAGTAGATAAGGATATCGTCGATGAACACGACTACAAATTTATCGATGTAGGGTCGGAAGACTCGGTTCATCAGATCCATGAAAGCGACTGGGGCATTCGTCAAACCGAACGTCATGACTAGGAATTCATAATGACCATATCGAGTGCGGAAGGCAGACTTCGATACGTCGTCGGACTTGATCTTAAACTGATGATAGCCTAAACGAAGATCGATTTTTGAAAATATTGACGCGCCTTGCTATTAGTCAAACAAGTTGTTGATTCGTGGCAAGGGATACTTGTTCCGCACGGTCGCCTTGTTGAGTTCTCGATAGCCGATGCATAACCACATCGATCCATCCTTCTTCTTCACAAACAGTACGGGAGCTCTCCATGGAGAGACGCTAGGGCTAATAAATTCGCGGTCTAGCAACTCTTGTAATTGTACCTTCAGCTCCTTCAGTTCTGCTGGAGCCATTCGGTAAGGCGCCTTTGATATCGGCCGTATATTCGGAAAGGAGTCGATGCTGAATTCTATTTCTCGATCCGACGGCATCCCGGGTATCTCGTCAGGAAAAACGTCGGAAAAATCTGCCACAACATCAGTCTGCATTGTGGTTGTATTATCCTTCCGCGTGTTTCGAACTGATGCCAAGTATCCCGCACAGCCGGAACGCAACATACGCCTCGTCGAGATCGCCGATACCATCATTGCCGTCTTCGAGACTGTATCGCACGAATATGAGAACTCTGTCTCGCCAGGAAGATGAAACACCACTCTCTTCTCCGCGCACTCGATCGTTGCATGGCAAGCGCCCAACCTATCCATGTCCAGGATTATATCGTACTCTTTGAGGTCTAGTACGACGGCTTCCAAGGGTAGATTTCTTCTCCCGATGCAAATGTGGCCATTCCTACAAATAAAGTTCGCAGGCATATCGACTCCCGACGTAGTGCTAACGCGAATGTCCATATCTAGTGATTGCATGGTTATTTTATTTTCTTTCATAAAATCAGCAGATATAAAACTATGCGTCGCACCTGAATCGAATAGTACTCGAGCAGGTATATTTTTGTAGAGTAATATACCTGTTACAACAGTATCGGACACGAACGCCTCGTCCCGAGTTAATGCATAAACTCGGCCTTGAGTTCCATGGCGTTGATTCTGCGGGTTGACGGGTACCGCATTTGTGCCTTGTAGTGTAGGTGCTTTATATTGATTCAGAATGTTCCTTGGTGGGTTGTGTTGATTCGAAACATTTCTCGGACATTGCGGCTTTGAATGGCCCTTCTCGCCACACCCGTAACATGTTCTGTAGAAACAATCGCTTGGGCGATGCCCATGCTTGCCGTAGATATTGCAGTGTAATCCTGGATACGGGCGCCGATTCTCGGATGTGTTTAGACGCTTGTGTACTCCCGATCCTCCAGCGTCGTTAGGAAGCTTGTTGAAATTGTTGCGGACGACAGGCACTGCGCTTTGCGACATACGGCCAAAGATCCGTTCGCTATCAAGTACGGCTTCGTAGGATTCACGATAAGTTCGGCATCGTTGGTTCATGACGTCCCTACGCAATTCATCGTTGAGGCCTTGTTGAAAACGCTCGCACCATTCTTCTTTGTTGGGTAGGAAGGTGCCAGCAAATTTTGCAAGTTTTGAGAAGCTTGCATCATAATCTTCAAAAGTTATATTCCCTTGCCTCAACATCATGAACTCATCCCCCTTCTGTCGATAGATGGCGCGAGGAACGTACTGCTCAAGGAAGGCTGCCTTGAATATTTCCCAAGAAATCTTGGTGTTGGGATCGGTTTCACAGATTTCCTGTTTCTTTGCCGCCTACCAGTCGTGTGCTCTCAGTTGTAGCTGTAGCGCCGCACAGACCACCCTCTGGGAACCTTCGATGCAGAGAAGATCAAACAAGTCCTCCATTTCTGCAAGCCATCCCACTATTACATTGGGCTCTGCTCGGCCATCGAACTTCGGCGGGTTCATCTTGCGGAACTCCTTTGCCTTGAACAGGGGAGAAGAGTTTATCATTTGCGGTTGGACTTCCTCCTCGACTTCATCTTGAACATCTTGTCTCTCTTCGGATACCACGACCGTTGCTTTGGTATTGCTTCCCATCTTGCTTACGATCTGCGTTAGGTCGACCATTTGCTTCTACTGCGTATCAAATTGGGCTTTGATTTGCATCTGAAGCTGTTGCTGCTGCAGTTCCATCAACTGTAGCATTTTCTCCATGGTCGTCTCGCTAGGGCCAGTACTCTTGGTGCTCGACGTACTATCCACGTTTTGGGTTGTTGTGCCGGGATTGTTCTTATTTCTCTTAGTCATTCCTACAAAACAGAATAAATCCGTTAGTATTTTTCAAAAATATCTACGGGCTTACCTGTATGGAACTTTTATTTCACGCAGCATGTCGACAAGCATTCAATCGAGCCATCGCAACGAACATTCCAACAATAGAACATCTTTCGAAAATTCGAGGAAACATTTCTGTGCTATGATACCAATTTGTCACGCCTCGAGTCGACAAACCGTTCGTCCCCGGTGTTATTTTGCCGAATCGATCGTCCTCGCTAAGGCGTGATGCCGTACAAGTCTGGAATTTGCACTCGTACAAGGCAAGAACGTTACGTTGATTTTTATATTGAAATGCCAAGTTGAAACTTCACAAATCACATCAAATTGAGACGCAGTATAGGAAGATATAAATATGATTTTCATTCATAGCTTGCAACGAAGTGCAAGTCGTAATTACATTGGATGCCGTTGCGGCTACATTGATTGAAAACAAAAAAAAACATACTCGACAAGCTGCCTGAACTAACACTTGCCGTTCCATACATTCACCCCTTTATACATAAGCCTTCGAACAAATTGGCTTCAAAATACTTCAGGATAGGAAGAGCTTCAAAACGCCTCTCCGCACTTCAGCTTCAGTTTAGAGCTCCCGTCGCACCTGGAGAATTGGGGGAGGCTCGTCTAAATTGACTCTGATTATTAAGGTATGCATGCTTTAGAGTTGTCTTTCTATTTAGAACTAATGAGTTCAGTTCATATCGATAGCCATCTATGAAGTAAAAAAGCATACAGTAAAAATATAGCATTTTATCACATTTCTTACCACGGCCGTGCTCGTCCCTGCATAAAAAACAGAGATAATACAAACTACCTGCATAAGACAATATGTGAGCATGCTACTATCTTATATGTGCGGTCATTGATGCTATGCATCATGAGGGACTTTAATATGGCATTACGACGTGCCTGTCAGCTTGGGTTGCAAGTCCTGCTGCAGGTCCCGCAATACCTCGCGCCGAAGCACGAATTTGATTATTCCCCTAGGTCGATTCGGTTCCGATGCCCCGGATACCGCATCGAGGAAAATTTAACTTGTGCACAAGCTGTCCATGACCATACCAATGCGTGAACTGTTTAATATGTGCGGACAGATTTGTATAGCGCGGACAGTATTGAGTAACATTATCATTTCTTCCAACTCATACAATGATTTGTTTTCCCCAAAGTCGTACTCCCGATTTAGTGTCCCGTAGGCACCAAATTGTCCGAGGCACCATAACCCATGATCGACGTTTCATATTATTTTGCAACACGTGAAATAGTCTATCTTTTTACTAGAACCTTAAACTTTTTCGTTTATGTGCGAAACTTATATTTCCAGAGTAATTTACTCTAAATCGATACGTTTTTTCCGAGTTCTTGACCTTAGTGGATTGGCATGCATTTAACTTGGCATCGTCGATTTGAATGAATTCGAGGCAAAGGAAATTCGTTTGCGGGACAGTAGAAAATAAGGGGCCGAATCACCCACCAAGTTCTTTGATCGTGCCGACCGTCGAAGCGCTTCGCAACGTTCAAGCTTCAGTTACGCGAGCTCTTGCAATGGCACCAACACTTAGTTAGGATTCCTTATTTATTCCTTTACTTCAAAATTCGTAACTTGCATTCAGAAAACGACGCGAAAGCACTTCATCAAAACCAAGCGGCAAAAGCTCCAAGAAAACCATACAGCGGTCCGATCCCGTCGAAGGGACTCTTATATAGAGCTCACTCGCCGAGACGCAGTCCGCTACGTCTAGGACTTATTCCAACAGAAATCGTTCCATTAGTTGGATCGATTCTCGTAACATCTGTCCAAATCGATTTGATCGATGCCGCAAGGTGTTATCGTTTACCAAGCTCAGCGATCGAGTCAGATGACCATCTAAGTTTCCGACCGATCTGACTCGGCGCAAGCATATTATGAAGTCCGTCGCCTATAGAAAGCGGGGCACTACACCTGCGATGACAATTCTTGGCTGGTGGACTCAGGGGCTTCAGCGAACGTATCTCATAACAGGGCACTATTTGCCACTTACACGACAGGTAACTGTGGAGTGTTGAAGATGGACAATCGAGATGTGTCGAAGGCGCTTGCCATTGGAGATATGCATTTGAGGACAAAGACAAGTGCAGTTCTTGTTCTCAAAGATGTTCGTCATATCCCTGATATCCGTTTCAACTTGGTATCGGTTGGAAGGTTGGATGACAAGGAATTCTTCAGTCTCTTCGGGAATAGTCAGTAAAAGCTTTCCAGAGGTTCGATGGTGATTGCCAGAGGACGCAAGAAGTCTGGTCTCTACTATATGGAGGGGAGCGCACAGGGGGCACAAGAGGTGAACGCAGATTCTGACACGTCTACCGAGTTGTGGCACAGGCGGTTTGGCTATATCAGCGAAAAGGGGATGAGCTACTTGGTGAACAGGAAAGTGATTCTAGGGCTCAAGTCTACAATGTTGGAGAATTGCATGCACTGCTTAGCAGGAAAGCAAAATAGGGTGTCTTTCCAAAGTCATCCAAGTTCAAGGAAGCCGACGTTGCTCGAGTTGATTCACTCGGATGTCTGTGATCTTATGAAGGTAAAATCTATTGGTGATGCTTCTTACTTTGTAACTTTTATTGATGACTGTTCCAAAAAGGTTTGGGTTTATGCCTTAAAGACCAAGGATCAGGTGCTGCCCACTTTCAAAGAGTTTCAGGCCTCTGTTGAAAGAGAGACGGGCAAGAAGTTATTGTGTGTTTGGTCCGACAACGACGGCGAATACATTGGTCCCTTTGATGCTTATTGCAAAGAGCAAGGGATACGACACCAGAAGACTCCGTCCAAGACACCTCAACTCAATGGTGTAGCGGAGTGCATGAACATGACACTAATGTAGATGGTGCGGTGTTTGTTGTCAAAAGCAAATTTGCCAGGCAGTTATTGGGGTGAGGCTCTTCTGACAACTGCTTATGTTTTTAATTTATCTTCTAGTGCTCCTTTGCAGGGTGATGTGCCTGCCAAAGTATGATACGACAAAGAACCGTCATACAATCACCTGCGAGTGTTTGGTTGTAAGGCTTTCGTGCATGTACCGAAGGACGAGAGGTCCAAACTTGAGCCGAAGACGAAGCGATGCATTTTTGTCGGCTACGGTTGGGTTGAGTTTGGCTATAGACTCTACGACCCAGTGGGAAGAAAGCTCTACAGAAGTAGGGATGTAGTATTCGTCGAGAATCAGACCATGACCAACACTCAGGATTTTGAGACGCCTTCTGAGGCTGAGGAATTGCCTGAGTTAGAGTTATTTCGCTTCGAGCAGTTTCCAGAGGACAACGCAGATGATCCAGTTATAGGGGAGCCAGTACATGGAGTTGCTCCCAACCTTGATCATCAGCCTGCTGATGGTGGTCAGGGTATCCCTCAGGAGGATGAACATGCCGAGGAGGTAGTTTCTGAAGAGGAGGCTGTTGGTATACAGCCAGCACCAGTGGCTCCATTGAGAAGGAGCGACAGAGAGCGTCGACTATTTACGAGATACTCGCCGGGTGAGTATGTGCTACTGACTGACGGGGGAGAGTTCGAAAGTTTTGAAGAGGCTATGGAAGACGAACACAGGTAGGTGTGGATGCAGGCTATGCAGGAGGAGATGGGTTCCTTACACGCCAATTCTACTTACGAGCTGCGGTTGCCAAAGGGCAAGAAGGCTTTGAAGAATCGATGGATGTTCAGAGTGAAGCAGACGGATGATGCTACTCGCCCTCGATACAAAACGAGGCTGGTAGTTAAAGGCTACGGTCAGCGAAAAGGCGTGGATTATGATGAGATCTTTTCGCCAGTCGTCAAGCAGTCATCTATTCGGGTGGTGCTAGCATTGGCAGCCAGTTTTGACTTGGAGGTCGAACAGATGGACGTGGAGACGACATTCCTCCATGGTAATCTTGAGGAGGAGCTATACATGGAGCAGCCAGAGGGATTCTGTGAGAAGGGCAAGTCACATTTGGTCTCCCGGTTGAGGAAGAGCTTGTATGATCTGAAGCAGACTCCGAGGCAGTGGTACATGAAGTTCGAGTCGTTTATGGAGGATCATGGTTATGCACGGACGACGTCGGACCATTGTGTATTTATGAAGTACTTTGCCGAAGATGATTTCATCATTTTATTGCTCTATGTTGATGACATGCTGTTAGTGGATCGGAATGCCACTAGGATAGCGGAGTTGAAGCGCCAACTGGGCGCGGCCTTCTCTATGAAGGATTTGGACGCAGCAAAGACTATTCTTGGGATGGAGATCAGTCGAGAGAGAGTCCAAGCTGCTACACTTGTCCCAAAAGAAGTACATTCACCGGGTACTTCAGCGTTTCAGGATGGACGGGTCGAAGAAAATGAGTTGTCCCCTTGCGTCCCACTTTAAGCTCACTGAGGAGTAGTGTCCATCTATTGAGAACGAAAAAGAAGATATGGAGCGGGTTCCATATGCCTCAGCTGTTGGAAGTCTTATGTATGCTATTGTGTGTACGAGGCCAGACATCGCTCATGCAGTTGGCACAGTTAGCAGATATCTTTCAAATCCTGGAAGGACACATTAGAGTGCGGTTAAGTGGATTCTGCGATATCTTCATGGCACTGCCGATTGGAGACTTTCTTTTGGTGGTGACGAGCCGAAGTTGGTTGGATATACTGACGCTGTTATGGCTGGAGATGTAGACACGGGACGATCAACTTCGGGCTATGTGATGATATTTGCTGGAGGAGCGGTATCGTGGCAGTCGCGGTTGCAGAAGTATGTTGCCTTGTCAACGACAGAGGCAGAGTACATTGCGGCGACGGAGGCTTGCAAGGAGTTGCTGTGGATGAAAAAGCTTTTGCAGGAAATGGGGCTGAAGCAAGAGTAATATACTTTGCTTTGCGACATTCAGAGTGCTATTCACCTTGTGAAGAATCAGATCTTTCATAGCCGGTCCAAGCACATCGAGACTCGGTATTATTAGATACGGAATGTGGTTGAGAAGAAGGACGCGGAGCTTGAGAAGGTTCATACAGATGATAACGGAGCAGATATGTTCACCAAGATTCTACCAAGGAAAAAGTTTGAGTTCTGCAGGCAGATCGTCGGGATGACGACCTCCTCCACATAGTTGTGAAGGAGGAGATGTTGGAGTGGGTGGGTTCCCAACCTATGTGGAGAAGATCCCGGAGTGCGATGAGCGCCGTCTGTGTATCAGAGAAGCTCGGGGAGGTGACGAGGCCATTCAGAGACAAAGAAGAAGCTCGGGAGCTAACAAAGTACATTCTGGAACAGGGGAGGCCGAACTCGGTCCTCTTGGTTCCAGAGCTGTTCTGTCACAAAAACACAGAGTTCTGGCCGAACTCTGTGTCGACGGGTTGAGGCTAATTTCAGGGTATTTTTATACCGTTAGATCGTATCCTACGGTCCAGGTTTTGATGCAGATTAGGGGGTTTATACATGGTTTTTCCTAACCCTAATCACAACACAACATTGAGGAAAATAGAGAAAAGAGGCAAGAGTGCCATTATAACTTTGGGAGAGAAGAAGGAGGATTGAAGGCCGTTTTCGAAGGAGGATCGTGTTCGGGTAATCTCTACTCGTCGTCTCTGTTCTTCGTAGCCTTGTAATCAATTATTCTTGCTTCCAAGTGTTGTGGGGATCCGTATTGAATCGGGAGAAGTTTGTAGAGGGTGTACTCCTTTATTTCATTAGTGAAGGCTTCTCAAGGGTTGGACTCCGATCGTCCCGTGGTTTTTTTTCCCGTAAGGATTTTCCACGTCAAAAATTTTCTGTGTCTGCGTGAATTGTGTTTGGTGTTTGGTTCGTACGTTGTATTGCTCGGTTCTCTCGCAGGTACTTTCTATTTTGGGAAAAGGTTTCCATGCTTCTTTCCCAACAATTGATACTTATGATTGTTGAAGACACTGCTCTCTTTCATTACTTTGGGCTGAGTAGACAAATGCTCCAAATATTAGCTCGCTAAGTTTCAGACAACCAAAACTTATATTGATTCTGGATATTACTTCTATTCTAGCTATTGTTTTCTTATGCATGTTTAGACTTAAATTTGTTCCATATATGGTGTAGAAGTATGTCCACAGAATAGATTCTCACCTTCAATGGGCGTCTTTCCTATACTAAAATGATGCCCACTTAAGTCGATGTTTTTCGATGCCCTATGCAGCACTGCTCGAAGCAGCAAGGAAGGCAAACTTTAATGATATCTTAAACCGAATAGCAAGTGGATTCTCATCTAACAGGTAAAACCCTAAGTACCATATCGTTGTTCATATAATTTGCCTATTATTCCAATAGATAAATCTCATGTCTTTGAGTAGGTCAATCATAAAATACCATTGTATTCTGATTTGGTAGTTGTGTTAAAGCCAACGTTGATTGCAAGTTTTGGTTTGGCTAATTTGCCATATACTTTCCACTTTTTACAATCTGCAAGTATTTTTTGTAAACAACTTGATACCATAAACTTTGTTTTTCTCACTTAAAAGCCATGCACCATCATTCTTTTTTTGCAAAGTGAGGCTAATGGTAAGAAAAAAAAGGACCATAATACCCCATTTGCAAAAATAATCCTAATAACAACTACTATGCATTTCAAAATGTAATTAAAATATATAAATTTAATTATGGGCGCGGTTATCCGCACCCCATGACCTACTGAGCACACCCAAAAAAAAAAAAAAAAATTCTTTCCTACCCCTCACCCCTGCTCCTCCCCCGACCCCGACCTTGCTCCTCCTCCTCCCCCGACCCCTCCTCCTCCCTCCTCCTCCCCCGACCCCGGAGGAGGAGGAGGAGGGTCGGGAGGAGGAGGAGGGGTCGGGAGGGGAGCGGAGGGTGGTAGGGGTGGAGGGGTAGGATAGGGAATTTTTTGTTTTTGTTTTTATTTTTTGGGTGTGCTCAGTAGATCATGGGGTGCGGATAGCCGCGCCCTTTAATTATACTAATATTAATTCTTATATAAGATTCAATTCTTAAAATTCTCCCTAACCCTATAATATACTTATAGACACTAAACAATTATTTTTTTAGAAAACTTCTAACCCCTAAAAGTTCAATTTTAACTCTAATTCAAACCCTAGATAATTCCTAAAAAATAAAAAATAAAAAACCTAACCCCCTCATCCTCCTTCCCTCGCAGTCACAGCCACCGCCCCCTCAACATCTCCCTCCAATCCCTTGCCATCATCTCGCTACCACTCTTGTACACCATCGCAATATAGCAACAACCACAATAACAAAGGTGATCAGGAATGACGACTACTGTTGTTCTGCGAAGGTGGGCTGGAGCGGCGGCGAGAGGAGGGAGGGTGTTGTTGATTTAAAGGGGTGGGGGTTACGACGACGACGGGATGGGTGTGGGGCGGCGGCTGGTAGGAGAGGATGATGATGATGAGGGCATTTTGGTTATTATTTTTTTTTTTTTAAAGAGAGAATTTTGGTTTAGGATGAGTAAATTTTCATTTGTCTAGAGGCAAAAATCTCCTAAACCTGTTAAGTTCGATGACATGTTAACCGTAGGGGTAACTTGAAAGATGTTACAAAGCTCATGGTATCAAGTTGTTAAAATATATATTTTATGCTATTAGATTGTAAAAAGAGAGGAAAGTTTGCGGTATTTAAGTGCAAATAGCATCTCTCTCTCTCTCTCTCTCTCCAAACCCGGGATGGCTGGACGAAGGAGATCCCAGCAAAATTTGATCCCATAGTAATGCAATAAAGGTCAAAGTTGAGAGGATAGGATTTGGATAATAGTGACCGATTAACATAGACAATTGATCAACATTAGGAACATCCATAGCAATCCCCCATAAAACCATACATAAAGAATGTAGATGATCATAGGAACAAGAGAGTACCGTTCAGCAGCAAAAAAAAAAAAACCCACATCTCTTTCTTTCTTCCTTTACCTACACTCCCAACGACACCCCCACCCCAACACCCCCTCCCACCCCCCCCCCGCCCCCCCCCCCCCAAGAAAGAACCCACATTTCTTACTTGAGACTTTTGAATCTGGTATCCAGTTTCTGTCCAAAAGAATATATAGTTTTTGTTGAGTATATTGTGTCAATGCATAATATTTAATCAATATTTCATACCATCCTAGCCTTTGGTTCAGGAGATGGTGAGTCTATTTATTTTGACATTGGTGAAAGATCTCAAAGTGTCAGGTACAGAAGATTAATCTTGAAATTTCTATCTTAAAAAGAAAAAAAAAAACTGGGAACAATTAAACTATACAATTTACTGTTAAGTTTGTCTCACATTAGGTTAAATGTCTGGGTTTCTGATTATTTGAGTCCTCTATAACGCTCACATGTAATGTATTTTTCATATATCCCTCGGTACTTAAATTAGTATATGGACAGATCAAGTTCAAAGTAGTTAATTCATGACTTGTAATCGTGCATCCACATATATATTATCTACCTAATTTTCTTTTTCTCCTTGTTAGTCAACTCAGTATCTTTTCATTTGAACTCAAGTAGCTTTAAAAAAAAATATTACACACATTTTGCCTATTGAAGTACCTAAAAGCTTGAGCTCATAGGTTGTGGGTATATCAAGGCAAATTAACACTAAGTGCTCCCTCTAGCTGAGCTATTCAACCAGCTTTCACTTCAATTTCTCAAAACTAATTTTCCATTGGTTATACCTAGGAGATCGAAGTAGATCCAAATCATTTGTGTTTTCCATTGTGACACTTGCCTAATGTTCCCAAGTTTCAGAGTTGGTTTCCTTTGTTCCTAACAATGGTTGTGGACCATGCTAGCATATCGATTTATCTCGATAGGAGAGTAGATCAGATTGTATGTAGTCAACAAGCTCTAGCCCAAGTGGTCAGCAGACTCAGCACTTGAAGGCATAAAAACTGATTGAGAAACTGGTAAGGGGTTCGATTCCCCAAAGTGCAGACCATAGTTACCTCTTTGCAAAATAAAATAAAATAATTGAATAAATAAACAAATAAATAAAATCATATTGTTGTAATATTGTAAAATTCTACCAGGTGAATATTTGACTATAACATAGAGTGGTGATAATAGACAACTATTAAAAGGGTAGGAAAAAGATACAAGGAATCTTGAGAAGATGGCAGAACCTACCAGGAGAACCGACCAGGAGAAAACTTGATACCATTCGGAGTTATATTTATAAACGATAAACTGAATATTGATGAGAACCCATACCATGGTTGATGTTTAAAGACGTATGGATCGTAATAAGCATCTGGGTTCTGAATTTCAATTATCTTCAAAAACTTCTCCTACCCACAGAATGTGCACGCACTTTTAACTCTATACTCTTCATTGACAAATAAATCATCAGTGAAGGAAGAAAATGTTTTGATTAAAACCTTCATCAGTAAAGAAACATGAATGATTCTACCATTTACTCTGAAAGTAATGTTATAACTACTGCTGGTTGATATATATTGCAGTTTCTAAGATTAGACCACCCAGCAAGTTTAACCCAAGCTTAGCCCCTAATTTTGCCGAAAGTATAAACATTATATTCTTCTTACAATAGAGAATCAAAGAGTTAATCTATAATTTGGAGTTCGCTATCCTTCTCTTCATTAAAGTAGTTCAAAATCTAAAACTGCAGTTGGGATAAGCCAGTATTGCTTGCATGGGGGATATCGGATAAGTACTTGAGCCTGTCAGAAGCCGAGGAGTTTAAAAATAAAAACCCTGCTGTTGTCACACTCAAGCCGATTGAAGGAGCTGGCCATATGCCACAGGAGGATTGGTAATGTCAAACTCGATTATGTCATCTTTTACATTCTCTGGTGCTCTTCTTCTCTAAATACTTGGTGCTTCCTTAGTTCTTATGACATGGTTGAGTGCTCACCTAGGATTTCATTTCCTTTTAATCAGGCCAGAGAAGGTTGTTGAGGCCCTTCGATTTTTCCTTCTCTAGTGTCTGAACAAGCCAAACTTGTTAAAAAACCAGGTAAACCTTAACTTTCAGTGCACCTCAAGTGAGTCGAAGTTAAGATCGGTGCTCTCGGTGTTTCATGTCTTGTCATAACCTTTCTTAGGCTTGGCTTTCAGCTGGTCCTGCCTATTCTTTTACAAGTAAATCTTTCAGTAAGCTGGCTTGCAGTATTATATAATTGGGGTGGTCATATTAGTTTCGAGCAGTGGTGCTTTGTAAATTATGTATATTACTCTGTGAATGTATAACAAAAAGTTAGCGTAATGCTCAGATTCATTACTTTCTGTTTATTTCGTCTCCTCTACCTGAATTGAATTGAATTATTGTATATTAGTTCTTGTATAAAGTTTCAGAATTAGTCACATATATGGTAATTGATGACGAGGGGAACCATGACAAGCAAAACCTGCTTTGGTACCATTTTTGTCAAGCAAAGAAGTTGGTTTCATTGTAGATTTAGATTCAGTTTCAATTGTTTCTGTATGCATTAGAAACATATACACATTGAAGTGTCAAATGTGTTCTCTATTATTCGTTTGTGCATAAAGCATAGAGGAAAAAAAATTGTTACTCTCAAAATTATCTACAACCAAAACAAAGTCTTTATCCGAAAGCTTTAGGGTCGGTCGTTTAATTTTTTTTTTTTTTTTTTTTTTTTTTTTAATTTGAATCCTTTACTTCATTTCAGCTTACCAACACTAGCAAAAAACATATCATTCTTTAAATACATCAATCGATGTCCATTTAGGCGTACCTCTAGTCGTAGCGGTACCTTTAACTACTATTGTATCGCTTCTTTTTACTAGAGGATCTATTGGTATGAATTGCACATGTATTAGCTAAGATAATTTCTCTAATCTTATTCTCAGTTGGTGTAAACTCTACATTTCCACACGAATATAATTATTTCTTATCCTATCTTTTAGTATTGATCGTCATCCATTTTAGGATTCTCATTTTTGTATACTAATTTGTGAGCATGTTGTTTCCTAATTGTCCAACACTCTACTACACAAAGTTTGGTTGTGCGGTCTTTAGAATTTTCCTTGCAAACTTCCAGAGGAAGTAACACAAAGTGAACTCATAGGACTTGATCAATTCGCTTCTTAAGGGTCTTTACCATTTGGTGTAACTCGAGGATTTAATTTTTATTCAAGACATCCTAACAGTTATGATAGATAATATTGACAAAATCCTTAGAAAGAGGATATCGATTAGAATTGCAGGTTGATATTACTACAAACTGTTGGAATTATTCAATAATAGAGGCCACACATGTAAAATTAAGAAAATTTTTGAGTCGCACCCCACTCAATGTACACATATGAGTGGTGCACCCCACTCGATTCACCATATGCATAAGTAATCCCACTTTTGACGGATTCCGTCCATATTGGACGGTCAACTGGGTTGACTAACAATTTCCGACCAAAATACCCTCATCTTCCTCATCATCAAAGCTAAATTCAATCCCCAACCCCCCCGCCGCCGCCGCCGCCGCTGCCCCCCCCCTCCCCTGCCCCGCCGCTGCCGCGCCCGTCCACGCCTCGCCGCTGCCCCCTCCCCCGCCCACGCCTCGCCGCTGCCCACCTTCACCACCACCGTGACCACCGTCCCCCTTACCGCTGCCCCCCCTCCCGACCTCGTCGTTGCCCCCCTCCCCCTACCCCTCCCCGACCTCGTTGCCCCCCCCTCCCCCCCGACCTCGCCGCACCCCCTCCCTGACCTCGCCGTTGCACCCCCGACCTCGCCGATGCTCTGCCAGTGCCGTGCGGGACGAGGGCGCGGGGGGGAGCGGGGGCGGAGGCGCGGGGGAGGGGGGCAGCGTCGTCGGCGGCGGGGGGAGGGGGGCAGAGGCGCGGGGGAGGGGGCAGCGTCGCCGGCGGCGGGGGGAGGGGGGCAGCGTCGCCGGGGAGCGGGGTTCTGGACGTTGAAGGGGGTTGTTGTTGGTGGTGTGGTGGTGATGATGGTGGAGATGGTGGTGGCAGAGATGATGGTGGTGGTGGTGGTGGTGGCAGATGAGAGGGTGGCCATCGGCGAGGTCGGGGAGGGGGGGTGGCAGCGGCGAGGTCGGGCGGGGGCGTCGGCATGGTTGGGCGGGGGCAGCGGCGAGGCGTGGACGGGCGCGGCAGCGGCGGGGCGGGGGAGGGGGGGGCAGCGGCGGCGGCGGCGGCGGCGGCGGCGGAGGGGTTTGGGGATTTGAATTTAGCATGAGGAAGATGAGGGTATTTTGGTCAGAAATTGTTAGTCAACCCAGATGACCGTCCAATATGGACAGAATCTGTCAAAAGTGGGATTACTTATGCATATGGTGAATCGAGTGGGGTGCACCACTCATATGTGTACATTGAGTGGGGTGCGACTCAAAATTTTTCTAAAATTAATTGTATTGGACTATCTAAATAATTAGGCCAAATTAAAGTGGTTTATTTGAAAAATTGGCTGAAGGGTATAATTGTTATGGAAATAATGTGTATATACTGGAGATAAATCTAATTTGATGAGGGGCCAAATTAGAAATATCAAAACACACACACACACACACACACACACACACACACACATATATATATATATATATATATATATATATATATATATATATATATATTATGGTCCCTAACTTATACGCCACCAAAGAGAAGGTTTTGTTTTGTTTTTTTTTAATTTCTGCATCCCCATCAACAGAAAGAGAGGGACAAAGGATTCAGATTCCTCTTTGTCATCAAGGGTCATAGCAAGTTGGAAGATCGAACCCCATAAAGGGACGTCTGCTTCAAGATCCATGAAGTCAATCAATGGATTCAGGTACGCTTTCGCATTTATTTTGTTCTTTATCTCATGAATGAACAGGCAATAATTTCTAACAATTGATATCAGAGCCTTCTTGTTTGATTTATGTGGTCGAAGTTTTAGAATACAATGTTTTGATGTTGTTCAGGAACCCTAGATATTTCGATTAAGTTTAATTTAGAGTTCAGATTGTTCAATCAAAATTTTATAATCCACAAGTTTAGATACATTCTTTTGCTCAATGTTCATTTTTTAAGATTTTCTTACATCTGGTTTCCGAACCACTTATTGTCAAAATTTACGAAAAATATTTTTTGCGAAAATATCTCACAATAGTACAGACTTTTGTAAAGTTTATGCTTTCTTATCTGTTCATAGCCGCCAACATGAATTGATTTGTTGTTAGTAATGTAGTATGATATTGTGAAACTACATTAAGTTGTCAGTTTTTTTTTTTTTGGGAAATATATGATTGAGATCTTATTCTTGGTTTTAGATGACCAAGATGTCTGACTATTGAATGCCCTCCTTCAGAGAGAGATATTTAGAGTGTTCTATGTTCATGCCACGTCTAGTGTGCAATTAATGTACATATATTTTTAGATTACATCAGTTTTGTTCGATGAAATGCCTCCGAGAAATATCAGTGCTTTGTTTGCTCGAGTAAAGCAAAGTTTATGGTGACGCGCAAATCTTTTGTGTATATGCCGATTGAGTCTTTTGAAGTGGTGATGAGAACCAGTGCTGAAAGGGCTTTAGTTTAGTCTCATACAATACTTAAACAATACATATATATTGCTTCACTTGATTGATTCAAACTCGAATCAAAACAAGAGTAGATTCTTATGACTACATTGGACAATATAGCTAAACCTAAAAATCTATGCGTATGGCACCAATAGCAATATCATTTTGAAGTAACTATGTTTTCAGCCTCTCTATTAGATAGGCTAGTAACTATAGAGAAAATAACATGCTATATTTTCATTGTGCGGGTATCTGTGGTATAGAATGACATATAAGAACCTTTGTTTCATTCACCTATAAGGCATGTGATGATAAATATATATTGGCAAACTTGTTGGTCATTAAGGCTTATTTTTTTCCTATAGCTCAGACAATGCTAATCAAGAGAGGACAACACATGTAGTTAGCTACCACTAACGCGACTTTTGTTGCCAAAATAGCTTAATAAGAAAAATATAGAACTTCATGACATTTTTTTTTACGTCTTGGAGTATTTGTATTATGTCTTATATGTTGTTGTTGTTCTCTGGATGCATATCCTTAGTAGATTATTACATGAATTTTGTTATGTTGATAATATCTAATTTTGTCAAATTAAAATTTATGTCTATGCTTTTGATTACTTTATTTAAGTAATAATCTTATAAATATGCATGTACATAAGGTTTTAGACATGATTCAGTTTTGTAAAATTTAGTCAACATTCAAATTTTTGGTGCCTTTTGTGACTATAAATAGTTGTCTAATATTCTAAATAGAATCATTGAAACAAAATATCGCCAAAGTGACCTCTCTTGCGTAAATAGTTTATGAGGGATGTTGGATGTTTGTGTGTACATTCATGCGTGTATTAGCCGGCCCAAAAGAAGATTAATACTTGTCCGAATTGCACACATACTTGTGGAGATAAATGTATGACAATTATAAGGTTTACATGTGGATAGACTTATTATTTGACATGACTTATTGTCAACTTTTGATCATTACACCAAGAGTACGTACCACTTGCAGTTAATATCACTGTCCAAAGACTTGATATTAATGATGTACTAGGTATCTTGAGATGGGGTTTACCATTATTTGAATTTGTTTGACCATATTTTATTTTTTGGTTATTAATTAGAGCATGTCTGTTTTGTTGTTTTGTTCTCTTTACAGTTAATGTTGCTACAATATCTGCCAATAAGAATTCAATTTCCATGTTTAATGTGATAAACTTTAAGGGCAAAAAGAAAAGAAATATAGAAGTTGCTAAAGGTCGCTCAAAAGAAACAATAATATAAAACTAAGGGTTATTTCTTTTGTGACAAACCAGGACACTGTAGGAACGAAATCGTAAAGCACAATACTCTAAGGGAGGGTGAATAGAGTTGGCAGCGGAAATATGCTAATTAAAATTTGTTAGCAGTAAGATCACAGAATAATAATCACAACTAAATAATGTAAAGGCAGAGATAAGAAAGCAAACGCAAAGACAGCGATGTATACTGGTTTTCCTCTGTTGAGGACTAATCCAGTCGGTAGAACTCTTGCTACCAGTTGAATCCACTATTGGCAAAACCGCAAGTTTTCTTACAAAGTCCTTGTAACTTCTACAACGCGAGCTTTGATACGAAGAACTCGTCCAACTTCAATTGTGAAGAGGTATTCTTCAATCAAGCCTTCTGATTACAATCTCTCAGAAACTTCTAGACCGCACCGCACTGGCAAATCGACTAGAGGATTGTAATTGGCTTGGGATCTGAAATTTAAAGCTCAAGAAAACTCTTTGGAAGACAGAAAGCTTTAGATAGAGAGAAGATTGAAAGTGAATGAGTGAGTTGAAATGATCGAAATCCTTCTCTATTTATAGGAATTCCAAAGACAGAATTCTGACAGAATTTGGGCAGAATTCGGGCAGAACTCGATGAGGAAATCTCGGTCAAATCTGCAACTGCAGGAGGACCAAGTTCCAGAGAATTCAAAAATCAAAACGGCCACTAACCGAACTCTGGCCGAACTCTGGCCGAGTTCTGTCAGGGTTAGGTTAGGTTAGGTTTTTAAAATCAGTTTTTGGGGATTTTTGAAAACCTTTTTGAAAACCTTTTTGAAGCTTTTGTTTAAAAGAATGTTTTTCAAAACAAAGGACATTTTAAAAGTATTTTGAAAACATTTCAGAATAGCCTATTTGCCAGTACGACTCGGTGTACAACGTATTCCTAGACTCAATAAAATAAAAAATACATTGCTTAAAGAAATACAGACTCGAACAGGCAAGCATCGCTTCGGTCTTGAACTGAGTAGATAGCTGTTCTTGATGATGTCCAAGAGTCCGATACATCTTGACTAGCTTCATATATCCAGACAGAGTTTGATCAATTATTAAAATCAGTTTGACCATATGACCAATGGGCCAACAATCTCCCCTATTTTGATAATTGACAAACTACGAATGATATAACATTTAAGCTTGAAATAAAATCAAAAGTAGTTCATGTCCTGCATTTTCTCAAAAGAAATGTTAGATCTTTTATTTTTCTTCCCCGTTGTTATTTAGCAAAATAATTACAAAAAGAGAAAAATTTTCCCGCAATCAATGCATAAATAACAAACAGTGAAGAAACACAAGAAAATAATCATGATAAATGAGAGAAATAGTAAAAAAATTGAATGACATCACAGGCATGTATTTGTACTCAGGCAGTTTATAATAAACAAAGAATTATATCACAGACAGTTATTAAAGCAGAAAAAGATGCTAAGTAAATAAACTGATGTGAACCATAAACTACGAAATCCATAAAGATGAAATGATGTTCAGAAGACATCAATAAAATATCCAGTACAAGTCCTGATAATAAAGTCTAGAAAGATATAAAAACTTGGAATGTCGGAGCATTTTCAAGTATACAGTAGATAATGTCTAAGTCTCAAAAATCAACTAACATATCACAACTCCTCCTCCTCCTCATCATCATCATCAGCATGACCAGTATGTCCAGAAGGACCAGCTGCAGAGGTACCCGCGCCAGAAGGGTGAGGAGGAGCGCCAGTGTAAAACTCACCAACATAATCTCGAGGAGCACGGTCAGAACGGTACCAATCATATGCGTTACCGGGCTAAAAATAGGCATGAACAGCCTCATCCTCACAGCGGTAACTAGAGAAAGCTGGATCTCTAGGAATGGAACCGGCAGAATGTCCAGTCTGGGCGAAACGAAGATCAGCTAAAGAATTTGCAATCGCCTGATAACGGGTGACGTCGCGGAACTCACGTTCGCGAGCCATATCCGTCATCGAGACGTGCAAATCTGAATGGTGCTGGTGTATGCCCTCAAATGTCATAGCATACTGCTGAGGAGGTGGAGGAGGTGGAGCAGTAGCAGGAGCAGTAGGAGGAGCAGATGCAGTCATACTGCGACGAGATAACTTGAAAAACTTGGGCTCAGGATCTTGAGTACAAGTTGATAAATCAATGTCGAAACGCTGGAAGATGCGTGGGAGAATCATCGCATAAGAGATATTTCTATCTCTTGCATGACAACGTCCCATCATCTGAATAATGGTCTTAGGGGCAGAAAATGGAATCCCCTTAAGAATGTGATACATAACAGATAATTCAAGAGACGTGACATCATCCTTCGAAGTAGACTTCGGAAGGAGAGTGGAGTAAATGATACGGTGTAATTCATAATTAAACAAGTTCAAGTTGTTTGCCTTGAACTTTCCAGAGCGAACTCTATCAGGTGCACAGAGTTCCGCTTTGAAACTAGTAAGTGTCGTACCGTCGAGAAAATCAAATTCAGTGATATCAACAAGCGGTTCACCTTCGTTGGGAATACCAAGGATCTCCGCTAAGAGAACATCATTGAAATTGATATCTAATCCTCCAACACGAGTGCTTACATCTGTCACGCCCCGCTCCCGTAGGAGCGATCGTCCTCGCTAAGGCGTGATGCCGCACGAACCTAGATTGCGCTCGTGCAAGGCAATTCCATAACGGCCGATTACAACGGCGGCGACGGGGTCGTCGCACAGAAGTCCCAAGCAGAAACATTGAATACATTGCAACGGAATTTAAAGAAGAACACATGAACACAAGACATTCAAAACAATCTCTTTATTGATATTGAGTACAAGATTACATTTGTGGGCGCAAGGCCAATTACAAGTCTCTCAGGCTCACTTTTCTCTCGTTTACAAGTTACTCTGCTCTCTCTCTTCTCTTGATACAATACTTGAATCCAGCGGAAGCTTCGGAAGGCGATGTCCATACATTATGTCCTGTATAAGTCTTCAGATCATGCGACCGCACGCTTTGACTCGCCAAGGAACTCCGTGCCTCGACGCATCCAAGCGAGCTCCGCGCCACGAGCTTCTACCTGTGCCTGCACATAAACACTGTGTGGGTGTCAGTACCACTGTACTGGTGGAGTGAGCTTCTCGTCCACCCATACAAAACCTACACGTTTCATTTACTTTGTGCAACATAAACCCTTTTTCTATTGTCTTTCTATTCTTGCCTTAGGATCTGTTTTAGGACCGGCGCCTTAGCGCAACTTGTGTATCAAAACCATCCCGTGCTTGCAATGTCAACGTTAACTCATACTTTGTCTCTAGACCACTTCTCGTGCCAACAACGTTAACATATCAAGTCGTGTTTGCCTTACGGCCATAATCAGAGACGCAGCTACACGAAAGACTCTATTTCCTTGCCTCTAGACCTTTCTCGTGCTTGCATTGTTGACGCACCGACTTATATAATCTTTTGTGCCAAACTCTGGGACGTAATGACTCGGTCGTGCCATAACTCGATTCGTGCTTCAATATCACCGAGGCAGTACCTCCTCGCTTAGTCTCGCATACACTTGTGTTTTTGATAACGCGACCGTGCCTCATAACTCAACGTAACTTCACACAACATGCCCTACGGCCCTTTTTGACTTAACTCGCAACTTAACAGTCGACGCCACATCTCGTGCCGAAGCACGTCGCCTTCGCTGTAGCCAAATCTTAGGCTCAGACATTGTGTCTTTTTAACTCATACATATTCAACTCAATCCAAAGTCACCTACGCGGATTGTCGCCCGTGCCGACACATCTATATGAATGGTCACTGGCCTATCCAGCCATATTGGACATAAAACTTACTATGTCAGTTGTTAATAATTTATATTAAGTGTTTGTTATGGGATTGGCCTAACCAGCCGCCTTGGACGTAGCCTGGCAGTACGGGACCCTTTCAACGCAGGTAGCGAGCCCCGATGAAAGTCCCCGTCTTACCGATCGCCTTACCAGCGTTGCCTATTACCCAGCTCGGCTACAACCAGTTTCTTCCTAGGCCGAGACGGTCCCGTGGCCCCGGAATTCCGCTCGAAGAAACCACTCATTGTCGACAAGTTGTCCAAGTTCATTAGGGTTAACATGGTGTATTTTAGGATACCGTTGGGGCTTGTTATGTGATCAATTCATTTACTTGGTTGTTTTACTCTTTCCACTTTTCGTACTTCCTTTGCAGAGCCCCTAACCAGGGTTGCCTCGGCGACTCACCATCGCTTAGACTTAACATTTCTTGAACTCAGGGAACGGCTACTGCATAGCCTTCCAACTTAACTTGAACATAACGTGTTTCCTTAAGTATCGACCGACCGTGGATAACTTTCCACTGAACCAACCGTGGCTCGTGCCTCTAAACCAACTCGTGTTCTAAGCAACGCTATCGCTCAAGTCATACTTCATATGATGGGCCTTGGGGTCGTGGGACTATTTATCTTGACAACCGCAGAATGAGCGGGACAGCACGTAGAATAACTTAGGTCAACCGGCATAACTTCGCCTAACTCACTCAAGCCTACAATATAACCCGAGGGACGAGCAAAGGCTATGCCAAGCCTTGCGGGACAGGATCGTGCATGCTTTAGCAAGCATTTGTGCGGCGACGCCTATGACTTAGGCTAACTCTCAACTTTTGTACCGCAGACCAACTTTCCTTCTCCCAAGCCACGGGACGAAGGACCGAGTGTCATTTTCAAAGCACGCCGTGCATCAACTCTAAGCCGATCGTGGGACGTTTTCCATGTTCTAACTCGATTCAAACCGTCGGGATTATTCCCTTAGCTATGTGGATGCGTAGCTTTTATTATCAAGCCTAACTTGTGCAAGTTGAAAACACGATTTATTATGTGAAGGCAAAGATGAGGAGAGTTCACCGAAACTACCCCACCTGAGCGATGTCTCCGAGCAAGCCGTTGCAAGGCTAAGGCCGAACGCCGTCGGCATTTCGATTCCTCCGATTGACTTTGCGGGACGGGGCACTACAACATACACCACTCAGAACAAGTCTCGTCCTCGAGACTTTCCTGAAGGCAAGTCATCCTACCCTTTTTTTATTGGCCAAGACTTAATCGTACGCACACACCTACGCGTTTCTTCGATTGCGAGCCACGCTCGCACGACTATCAATCTTTCCTTTAACACGGTTTCAAGATCTCGACACACTTCCATCTTTTCAAGCCTTGCTTGAACTCGTCGTATCACTTGGCTGGATCGTGCACGCATTCCAAGCGTCCCCAAAATACATGCATTCAACCAAGCCGCATGATAAAGAATTTGTCATTCTCACTCGAGTCGCATCGTGCACATATCCAGGCGTCCCTGAAATATGTGCATGTCAGCCGAGTCTCATGAGCAGGGTCTCCTATATTCGTGATCCACGCCATCCATCCATGCCAATCCTTAAGATCAATCATTCCGATTGCTAACACTTGAAACATGGCGTCTCGCCTAACCGCTAGGCTATTTCTTTTCGAGGCTAAGTCAATGTCAGGATTGGAATCATAGTTCCCCAACAATAATGCCAACACTGACCCCAATCCTAGGGTCAAACCAGAGTCGGTCATACGGGGTCTTCTACCCAAGCTCGTATCACTCAGATTTCTAAACATCGAGCACGATCACCTAATTCGCATTACGGCACGCGTTACGTATATTCGAATCCCTTCAATTCACCAATTCTAACCAATTCATGTATTCGATCACGAGGTCGTCTCGCTCGACAATACGTTGCGCCCCAATCTCACGCGAGTCTGATAATCCGCGGTGGTTCATGAATCACCATGCAACGCTCCTGCGAAATAATCATTCTCATCGGGACGTAACTCTTGTTTGAGTTTAACTCATTCATTCTCGATACGCGGATTGGACCTACTCAATCCTCAAGTTCAATCGACAAGCACACCAATTCAATCTCGAGTCTATCTTCGCGTCAAACCACAAGTCGAAGCACAAATTGTCGCACCGTGCAAGTTCGACCACTCCCGCTGTATGAATCACCATACCAGCGCTCATGCAGAGTGATCGCCCTAATCGGCGTGACGCATGTGCGAGGCTGGAGTAGCACTCGCATAAGACAAGAACATCAATGTTGTGGTTGTCGACGAAGCAAATCCAAACATTCCAGTTTTCATCCAAGCCAAGTTCGATAGTTCGATCGTCATTCGTTCAACTTAGAAAATTCTCGAGCCAAGCCTATCCTTTTCTCGACACATTTTAACATCTCGATTATAACATCCATCGAAACAATGACATCTGCACGATCGTCATTTGCCGAGCCAGAGTACCCCCGAGTTATCGTATATCAATCTTTGATACGCCTCAATACCATCGACGACATGCGTAACCTGACGATCTTCCTTCGCAACCAATTTCGAGTCGTGCGACTGATGCTATTGTTCGAACTGGACACACCACAATTCCTCGATATTCAAGATCAATTTCGATCGCTATTCCTCAAGCTCGTTTCAAGATCGTTGTTCAAAACTCAAGTCACATTTTATTTGCATCAATCCGATATCGTACGCGCGATCCTCTAAGTTTCCTCGATCAAGACCATTCATTTTCATTCTTCGTTCCGAATCGTTTTCTAACTCGCATTGCTCATTCACAAGTTGTCCGAACGAGATGCTCGTTCGGGACATTCGAAGTCACGACCAACTAAGCGTGACGCGTTCTAAGGCTTTGCGCGATCGCATCGCCTCGCCGCCATACTTGTAATCCTCAATATTTACTCGAACAATTTCTAAGACGAACCATACACCACTCGGATTCGAGCCACTCGACTAGTCGTCGACACTCATTCTTATTCTTCTCCGAACCTATCACATACACAACTCGGATTCAAGCCATACGATCTAGTCCTCAATCACGTTCCCATCGTTCGCTAAGACATCCCTCAGATTCATTCGACGAATCGCTAGCGTAGTCGCTCACGTCGTATCGACGCACTAAGTCGTTCGTACTATTTCTTCGAAATCCAAATCAATCTCTCGTGAACGCCTAAGCGTTATTCCGATAGCGTTCCTATCGATAGACACTCTAAGTGCATTTCCGTTCCCGACCGAACAATACTTAATATCGCTCGTGACTCGTTTGCACCAAAAAGTCGAGGTGCGCGACGCGAAACACAACTTAGCCAAAAGGCCGTGTGTATAGCCATTCCTGTGCGGACTATATTCCGAGTTTGCACGCTCAATTGCTAATGTCGATGTTGGACTAATTAGGCACGCCCGCGACTTGCTAAGGTCGATGTTGGACTATTCGAGCATACGTGCGACTTTGCTAACATTAGCACATGTTTTCTATCGAGTCAAGTTTGCAACGTTCGACACAAAGGTCCTATCGACGCATTTGGCAACGGCCTACCGATGCATTAGATTGAACGCTTGTACGAGCTTTCGAAAATATTTAGACTTATTGTATGGACATGCCGAGGGACATTTGAGAGAGAGCGCACCAACGATGACAACTTGCGGAAGCAACAGAGTTTTGCGAAAACATCAAAGTTAAAGAATTCAATCGACGGTCCAAGGACGTAAAGCCGTGCTCTGATACCACTATGTCACGCCCCGCTCCCGTAGGAGCGATCGTCCTCGCTAAGGCGTGATGCCGCACGAACCTAGATTGCGCTCGTGCAAGGCAATTCCATAACGGCCGATTACAACGGCGGCGACGGGATCGTCGCACAGAAGTCCCAAGCAAAAACATTGAATACATTGCAACGGAATTTAAAGAAGAACACATGAACACAAGACATTCAAAACAATCTCTTTATTGATATTGAGTACAAGATTACATTTGTGGGCGCAAGGCCAATTACAAGTCTCTCAGGCTCACTTTTCTCTCGTTTACAAGTTACTCTGCTCTCTCTCTTCTCTTGATACAATACTTGAATCCAGCGGAAGCTTCGGAAGGCGATGTCCATACATTATGTCCTGTATAAGTCTTCAGATCATGCGACCGCACGCTTTGACTCGCCAAGGAACTCCGTGCCTCGACGCATCCAAGCGAGCTCCGCGCCACGAGCTTCTACCTGTGCCTGCACATAAACACTGTGTGGGTGTCAGTACCACTGTACTGGTGGAGTGAGCTTCTCGCCCACCCATACAAAACCTACACGTTTCATTTACTTTGTGCAACATAAACCCTTTTTCTATTGTCTTTCTATTCTTGCCTTAGGATCTGTTTTAGGACCGGCGCCTTAGCGCAACTTGTGTATCAAAACCATCCCGTGCTTGCAATGTCAACGTTAACTCATACTTTGTCTCTAGACCACTTCTCGTGCCAACAACGTTAACATATCAAGTCGTGTTTGCCTTACGGCCATAATCAGAGACGCAGCTACACGAAAGACTCTATTTCCTTGCCTCTAGACCTTTCTCGTGCTTGCATTGTTGACGCACCGACTTATATAATCTTTTGTGCCAAACTCTGGGACGTAATGACTCGGTCGTGCCATAACTCGATTCGTGCTTCAATATTACCGAGGCAGTACCTCCTCGCTTAGTCTCGCATACACTTGTGTTTTTGACAACGCGACCGTGCCTCATAACTCAACGTAACTTCACACAACATGCCCTACGGCCCTTTTTGACTTAACTCGCAACTTAACAGTCGACGCCACATCTCGTGCCGAAGTACGTCGCCTTCGCTGTAGCCAAATCTTAGGCTCAGACATTGTGTCTTTTTAACTCATACATATTCAACTCAATCCAAAGTCACCTACGCGGATTGTCGCCCGTGCCGACACATCTATATGAATGGTCACTGGCCTATCCAGCCATATTGGACATAAAACTTACCATGTCAGTTGTTAATAATTTATATTAAGTGTTTGTTATGGGATTGGCCTAACCAGCCGCCTTGGACGTAGCCTGGCAGTACGGGACCCTTTCAACGCAGGTAGCGAGCCCCGATGAAAGTCCCCGTCTTACCGATCGCCTTA
The DNA here is from genome assembly GCA_029216955.1 of Iris pallida. Taxonomy (NCBI): domain Eukaryota; kingdom Viridiplantae; phylum Streptophyta; class Magnoliopsida; order Asparagales; family Iridaceae; genus Iris; species Iris pallida. The sequence continues at coordinate 2,689,673 of JANAVB010032018.1, forward strand.
CCAGCGTTGCCTATTACCCAGCTCAGCTACAACCAGTTTCTTCCTAGGCCGAGACGGTCCCGTGGCCCCGGAATTCCGCTCGAAGAAACCACTCCTTGTCGACAAGTTGTCCAAGTTCATTAGGGTTAACATGGTGTATTTTAGGATACCGTTGGGGCTTGTTATGTGATCAATTCATTTACTTGGTTGTTTTACTCTTTCCACTTTTTGTACTTCCTTTGCAGAGCCCCTAACCAGGGTTGCCTCGGCGACTCACCATCGCTTAGACTTAACATTTCTTGAACTCAGGGAACGGCTACTGCATAGCCTTCCAACTTAACTTGAACATAACGTGTTTCCTTAAGTATCGACCGACCGTGGATAACTTTCCACTGAACCAACCGTGGCTCGTGCCTCTAAACCAACTCGTGTTCTAAGCAACGCTATCGCTCAAGTCATACTTCATATGATGGGCCGTGGGGTCGTGGGACTATTTATCTTGACAACCGCAGAATGAGCGGGACAGCACGTAGAATAACTTAGGTCAACCGGCATAACTTCGCCTAACTCACTCAAGCCTACAGTATAACCCGAGGGACGAGCAAAGGCTATGCCAAGCCTTGCGGGACAGGATCGTGCATGCTTTAGCAAGCATTTGTGCGGCGACGCCTATGACTTAGGCTAACTCTCAACTTTTGTACCGCAGACCAACTTTCCTTCTCCCAAGCCACGGGACGAAGGACCGAGTGTCAATTTCAAAGCACGCCGTGCATCAACTCTAAGCCGATCGTGGGACGTTTTCCATGTTCTAACTCGATTCAAACCGTCGGGATTATTCCCTTAGCTATGTGGATGCGTAGCTTTTATTATCAAGCCTAACTTGTGCAAGTTGAAAACACGATTTATTATGTGAAGGCAAAGATGAGGAGAGTTCACCGAAACTACCCCACCTGAGCGATGTCTCCGAGCAAGCCGTTGCAAGGCTAAGGCCGAACGCCGTCGGCATTTCGATTCCTCCGATTGACTTTGTGGGACGGGGCACTACAACATCAAACGTGTTTAATATGATATTGCAGTAAAACAGTCTAATGACATTGGTTGCTACGGGAAAACAGAGTTTAACAAAATACTGTTACCCTAATGCCTCAAAGAAATGGTGATGATCTGGAAATACAGTCCACTTGATGGGAGCGCTTGTGCATATGGATCTCATGGAAAAATCTTCATACCACAGTAGGGCTTGATCTAGGGTTTGAAAGTAAAACCCGTCGAACGCGCCATCGCTAGATTGGATTGGCGAAAAGAGGGAATCCATAGGTGGATTCGAAGATGAACCTTCCTCACTTGGGTTGGTTGTCTTCTTCCTCTTGAAGGGGTTAAATCCCTTAGGTGCCATTTGTGCAATAAAAGGAAATATGTACGAAAATAAATGGAGGGGAAATGAGGAGTTATACCTCACGAAATTTGAGTATGTTGTAGAGAACGACGAACTCCACACGAATCCAAAGTTTGGATTGATTTCACCATTTGGATTGGAAGAAAAGGGTTGGTGAAGAACTAGGGTTAGGGGGTTCTCTCGCGCGGCTGCTGTTGCTGTTGATGTAGTTTGGAAACAATGAAGAAGAAAGGCTCTCGGGTTCTGGTTATATAACCTGATACCTTCAACCGAACTCGGGCCGAATTCGGTCCGAAGTCTGGCCGAATTCGCCTGGGTTTGATTTGAAATACTTTCTTTTTCATTGGCTCATTTCAAATATTTATTTCAAAGATTAGTAATTTTGAAATTAAAATAATATAATTAATGTTATTTTATAAATTAAATTTTGTTACATAGCGACTGTTTCAGATTAGCTGTAGGAGTACTGTCCCAGCTGGCGGAGGTTCACCGGGGAACTCTTAAGTACCGCTTCGCTTCAACCGTAGTTGTGGTGACAGACAGACTCTTTATTGGCTTGTCTCTAACACAGTTTTTGCATATTGAAATAAAATCATAAAATAAAATCAATTAACATTATTGATGTCCAAAATTCCTAATTCTCGACGTAAATAATTGTAACAATCTTCTGCTAGAGGTTTTGTGAAAATGTCAGCTAATTGATTCTCAGTATCTATGTATACAAGGTCAATATCTCCATTTTGATGATGATCTCTAAGAAAATGATGTCGAATCTCGATATGTTTTGTACGAGAATGACATACAGGATTCTTAGTCAAATTAATAGTGCTCGTGTTATCACAGAAAATGGGAATATGTGTATAAAATAAATCATAGTCTTCCAAGGTTTGTTTCATCCACAAAATCTGAGCACAACAACGTCCTGCGGCGATATACTCAGCCTCTATTGTTGATAGGGCTACAGAATTTTACTTTTTACTAAACCATGAGACTAAAGTCTTGCCTAAGAAATGACATGTGCCACTGGCACTTTTTCTATCAACTTTGCATCCAGCAAAATCTGCATCCGAATAACCAGTAAGGTCAAAGGACTTAGTTTTGGGATACCACAAGCCAACAGAAGAAGTGCCCTTAAGGTATCGAAAGATATGCTTAACTGCGCACAGATGTGATTCCTTTGGATTAGCTTGAAAATGTGCACACAGGCAAACACTAAACATAATATCTGGACGACTAGCAGTTAAATAAAGTAAACTACTGATCATACCTCGATACTTACGTGTGTCGATCGGCTTGCCTTGTTCATCAATATCAAGCTTTGTTGAAGTTGCCATTGGAGTGCAATAGGTTTGACATTGTCCAGATTAAACTTCTTTAGCAAATCTTTTGTGTACTTGGCTTGATTTATGAACGTCCCATTATCAGTTTGTTTGATTTGCAGTCCGAGAAAGAATTTCAGCTCTCCCATCATGCTCATCTCAAACTCATTCTGCATACACTTAGAAAATTCTTGACACAGAGATTCACCAGTAGATCCAAATATGACATCATCAACATAGTCTTGTATTAAAAGAAGCTTACCATTAAAGGACTTAATAAAAAGTGTAGTGTCAACCTTGCCTTTTGAAAAACCGTTGTCAAGTAGAAAAGAGCTTAGACGATCATATCAAGCACGAGGGGCTTGTTTCAAACCGTATAAAGCTTTCTTCAACTTGAAAACATGATCAGGGTTTTTGAAATCTGTGAAACCTAAAGGTTGTGCTACAAAAACTTCTTCTTTTATAAAACCATTTAAAAATGCACTCTTGACATCCATTTGAAATAATTTGAAATTATGAAAACATGCAAATGCACATAACATACGAACGGATTCTAATCTCGCAACTGGGGCATAAGTCTCATCGTAGTCGATACCTTCTTCCTGATTGTATCCTTGAGCTACGAGTCGAGCCTTATTACGAGTCACTAAATCATTCTCATTTAGTTTATTTCGGAATACCCAACGGGTGCCAATGACCGGATGATCAATAGGCTTGGGAACAAGTTTTCAAACTTGATTCCGTTCAAATTGGTTTAATTTCTCTTGCATAGCATCTATCCAAAAATTATCACTACATGCTTCATCAATAGTTTTGGGTTCTAGCTGTGAAATAAATGCAACACTAGAAACAATATCTCTACTGGATGTACGAGTACTTACACCTTTGGTAATGTCACCAATTACCAAATCCTTTGGATGATCAGCCGTAAATTTTAATCTTTTCGGCAGACTCTGAAGGTAGCTGGTTCCTGGATCTTCTCTAGGAGGATCAGCTAGTGCCGAGCTTGGTTGAGAATCAGCTGTTGTTGAGATTGGTACAGTTGGATCTTCGTCATTGTCATCGATAGTCATTTGATTAAGTTCATCAAAAGTGACATTGATTGATTCTTCGATGATCATGGTTCGTTTGTTGAAGACTCTGTATCCTTTGCTCTTGGCCGCATAACCTAAAAATATACCTTCATCGGCCTTTTCGTCAAACTTTCCCAAATTGTCTTTTGTATTAAGAATAAAGCGTTTACAACCAAATATTCTAAAATATGAAACTGATGGAATTCTATCAAACCATAACTCAAATGGTGTCTTCTTCGATTTGGATCGAATTAGAACTCTATTGAGAACAAAACAAGCTGTATTGACAGCTTCAGCCCAGAAATATTTGGGTAGACTAAACTGGTTTAACATTACTCTGGCCATTTCGGATAGAGTTCTGTTCTTACGTTCCACAACTCCATTTTATTGTAGAGTCCTAGGGCAGGAGAACTCGTGTACAAAACCGTGTATGTCACAAAATTGCTCAAACTCTGCATTCTCGAATTCGCCACCATGATCGCTTCTAATACGAGTGATCATGTAACCTTTTTCATTCTGTACTTTCTTGCAAAAGGCGACAAATTCGGATAATGCATCATTCTTGCGTGTCAAGAAGTATACCCACGTATATCTAGAGTAATCATCTACAATTACAAAAGCATAAAGTTTACCTCCGAGGCTAGCAACTCTGCTAGGACCAAATAAGTCCATATGAAGCAATTGTAGAGGTCTAGTAGTACATACTGCGTTTACTGACTTGAATATAGATCTGGTAGCTTTGTTCTTTTCACATTGACTGCATACCGAATCTTTCTTGAATGTAATGTCTGGTAAACCGCGTACTAGCTTCTTTGTGGATAATCTTGAGATTGTGTCCATATTTGCGTGACCGAGTCTCATATGCCACAGATGACTCTCATCACTTTTAGCCATTAAGCATCTACCTGAAATGTTAGTTTCTTCCAACAAATAGAAAACATATATGTTGTCTTCCCTGATACCTTCAAAGATAGTACTACCAGTTGAGCTATCAACTATAGTACATTTGTCTTTGCTAAAGTTGATGCCATAACCATGATCAGCTAAATGACTTATGCTGAGTAGATTATGTTTCAACTCGGTAACCAGACAGACATCCTTAATTACAGGATAGGGAGACTTACCAACATCACCGATACCAATAATATACCCTTTCAAGTTATTACCGAAGGAAACATAACATTCCTTCTTCTTCTTCTTCGACAGTGTTGCAAATAATGTAGCGTCACCGGTCATATGCCGTGAACAACCGCTGTCGAGGATCTATTTGCTTTTAGCATGTGAAGGGTGTTCCACCTACAAAACAATTTGCAGATGAAACTTTTGGTACCCATTTATTGTAGGATCCTTAAATGTTAGCCTTTGGTATCCAAACATAAATATTTAAATCAACAAGCTTTCTGATTCTACATGCAGGTAAAATATGACCAATGAGGCCACAATAATGACATTGTGCATGTTGAGTGTTGAAAGCTGAGTGGTGTGCATGGTTGGTAGGTTTGGGTTTTCTAGTATAGAAGAAAGCATATCTATAATCCTGTTTGAGCTTAACCTTTTGGGGTAAAGGTTTGATAGGGTTAGGTCTGACAGTTTTTGGTTTGGGAATGTTTCGATTTTTCGGTAAGTGACACGTGTTAGGGAAGGAAGCAGCACTCTCAGGCTGTTTTCCTAACCTAATTTCCAATATTTTGGAAGTGTCATACAACTTAGTATAATCAGAAGTGAGTGTTTCCATTCTGATTTGTGCACTTTGAAGACTTTTCTTCTCTTTAGAAAGTTCTTCTTTGAGTTGGTCAATAACTTTGTCTTTCTCTTCAGATGACTTGGTAGTCTCGTGTAATAAGAGCTTGATAGAGGAAAGCTCACCAGACTCACTAACATTATTTCTAACCTCAGCTAATAGGTCGATAAGTCTTCCTATTTCTCCTTTGTTCTCTTTGAGTACCTTCTTAGAGGTCTGATATTTTCTACGCAGTTTCCTGTAATCACTTATCAATTCACTGAAGGCATCTCCTAGTTGCTCAAAGGTGAAGTCATCATATGTATCAACTACAGGTTTAGTAGGTACCTGATCGGATGCCATAAATCATACGTTTGCAGCATCTTCTGATTGTTCTTCTTCTGAGTCGCTGGCTTCACTTTCATACCATATGCTGGTGTTGGCATATCTCCGAGATGTTGATCTCTTCAGGTTTCCTTTTTCATACCTGTTGCTCTTCTTGCTTGATGATGAGTTTGTAGGACAATCCTTCTTCATGTGTCCCTTCTTCTTGCAGCCATAGCAGACAGCATCATCTTGATACCAGTTGTTATTGCTGTTGTTTTCTTTGGTTCTCTTTTTATATCTCATGAATCTTTTGAATTTCTTTGCTAGGAGTGCTTGATCTTCAGCATCAGATTCACTGCTGTCTGAATCACCTTCAGCAGCTTTTCTATGCTGAGCCTTGAAAGCAATCGTCTTCTCCTTTGGTGCAGGCTCTTCAAAATCTTGTAGCTCCAGTTCATGAGTGAGTAGCTTACCCATGAGTACTTCGAGGGACATAGTTGTGAGGTCGTTCCCTTCAATGATTGCAGTATCCTTTGGAATCCAGTTCTTGGTAAGTGCTCGCAGGAGTTTGCAAATCTTTTCATGGCTACTGTATTCTTTGCCTAGGGAGGACAAAGGATTTACAATATCCAGGAATCTTTCGAACATCTGAGTAACTGTTTCGTTGGGCTTCATCTTGAACACCTCATACTCTTGAGTAAGTCTGCTGACCTTTGATTCTTTGACTTGAGTCGTGCCTTCATGTGTGACTTCAAGTAGCTTCCACACTTCATTAGCCGTTGTGCAGATAGACACCCTGTTAAATTCAGTTCTGTCTAAAGCACAAAATAGAGCGTTAATAGCACGTGCATCAAGACTGGCCTTTTTCTTTTCCTCCTCTGTATATCTGTTATGGGGTATTTCAACTAGAACTCCATCAACATTTATACGAGGTGGCTTTTGATAGCCATCAATAACAATAGACCATAAATCAAAGTCAAAAGATTTCAAGAAGAAACTCATCCGTGTTTTCCAATAGGTATAATTCGTACCATTAAACAGTGGAGGTCTGTTTGTGGCCTGGCCTTCACTTGTGAATTTCACAGTTGCCATGTGTTGTGCTGTGATCTATATAACAATTAATTAAATGAATAAATAATTATAATGTTACCTTGCTTTACCTGTAACACCCGCTCTGATACCAATTGTAGGAACGAAATCGTAAAGCACAATACTCTAGAGGGGGTTGAATAGAGTTGGCAGCGGAAATATGCTAATTAAAATTTGTTAGCAGCAAGATCACAGAATAATAATCACAACTAAATAATGTAAAGGCAGAGATAAGAAAGCAAACGCAAAGACAGCGATGTATACTGGTTTCCCTCTGTTGAGGACTAATCCAGTCGGTAGAACTCTTGCTACCAGTTGAATCCACTATTGGCAAAACCGCAAGTTTTCTTACGAAGTCCTTGTAACTTCTACAACGCGAGCTTTGATACGAAGAACTCGTCCAACTTCAATTGTGAAGAGGTATTCTTCAATCAAGCCTTCTGATTACAATCTCTCAGAAACTTCTAGACCGTACCGCACTGGCAAATCAACTAGAGGATTGTAATTGGCTTGGAATCTGAAATTTAAAGCTCAAGAAAACTCTTTGGAAGACAGAAAGCTTTAGATAGAGAGAAGATTGAAAGTGAATGAGTGAGTTGAAATGATCGAAATTCTTCTCTATTTATAGGAATTCCAAAGACAAAATTTTGGCAGAATTCGGGCAGAACTCGATGAGGAAATCTCGGTCAAATCCGCAACTGCAGGAGGACCAAGTTCCAGAGAATTCAAAAATCAAAACGGCCATTAACCGAACTCTGGCCGAACTCTGGCCGAACTCTGGCCGAGTTCTGTCAGGGTTAGGTTAGGTTTTTAAAATCAGTTTTTGGGGATTTTTAAAAACCTTTTTGAAAACCTTTTTGAAGCTTTTGTTTAAAAGAATGTTTTTCAAAACAAAGGACATTTTAAAAGTATTTTGAAAACATTTTAGATAGCCTATTTGCCAGTACGACTCGGTGTACAACGTATTCCTAGACTCAATAAAATGAAAAATACATTGCTTAAAGAAATACAGACTCGAACAGGTAAACATCGCTTCGGCCTTGAACTGAGTAGATAGCTGTTCTTGATCATGTCCAAGAGTCCGATACATCTTGACTAGCTTTATATATTCAGACAGAGTTTGATCAATTATTAAAATCAGTTTGACCATATGACTAATGGGCCAATAGACACATAAGGAAGAAATGTACAAAGTACCACGCATGGCGTATAAAAAAAGTATATTTCTAAATTTGGTCTGTTCTGAGGTTAATTTAGATTCAGTACCTAGGAACACATGGTGGTTAGATTCTGGTACTATTATCCACATTAGTGTTTCTAGACAAGGTTGCCTGAGCTACCGAAAACTAATTGATGGTGAAAGATACATCTATGTGGGTGACGACAAGTTGGTAGAAGTGGATGCAATTGGACAATTTAGGTTATTATTAGGAACCAATTATTATTTGGATTTGATAGACATTTTTATTGAACCGTCTTTTAGACGGAATTTAGTTTCAGTTTTCTTATGGGACAAATCTGGTTATCATTGTTCATTTGGAAAAAATAAGTTTAGTCTATCTTTAAATTCAAATATTATTAGTAATAGTTCTCTTAAGGTTTATGATAACCTATATTCATCTGAAACTATTGCATCGTATAATAAAACCTTGCAAATGGAATCATGTGGTACTAAACACAAAATTAACAGCAATAAAATATATATGTATATATAGCCTCATTATGACATAAGCAATGATATCACATCTCTAGAAATAGAGTTGAATGACTTGTGTCTGATGGAATTTTTGGATTCCCTCGACTTCACAGACTTTAATGTCTGTATTGAATGTGTAAAGGAAAACAAACCAAATACTATAAACAACTACTTTATTGGTTATGCTGACAGACCAATGGGTTAATAATTATACGATCCCATATAAATGAAATATTTTGAGACGAGAATTGTAATATTTTTTGAGGACGTTGAGTTTGGGGGAGAAATAAAGGTAGGGATATTGTCATTGAGAAGGAATCAGTTTCGATTCCTACTATCACTTTTGATGATGTGCAAGTTACTGTACCAATCATTAATTAAGAAGTGAATACAGAACCTCAACAAGACAATGTCAAATTAAAGTCGATGTTGAGCTACCTCAACAAGTCAAAGTAGCGGCACCCCTATTCAAGATAAGGTAATTATTTCTTAGGAACAAACTCAACAACCTCAAGAATCAGTGCCATTAAGATGATCCACTAGGGAAAGGAGAAATCTAATTTCGGATAATTTTTTCATATTTTTCTAGGAACATGAGGAAGACTGTGGAATACTGGAAGATGATCTAATCAACTTCCGTCAGACCATGGAAAGTTCCAATTCTCAAAAGTGGATTGAGGCATTGAATGAGGTGTATAAGTCTATGCAAGACAATAAAGTTTAGGAACTTGTCCTATGACCAAAAGGTACGAAGGCCATTGGTTGCAAATGGACATTCAAAACCAAGAAGGATTCGAAGGTTAATGTGGAGAGGTATAAAGTACGTATTGCAGCTGGTGGTTTTACTCAAAAGTTAAGGATTAATTTTAAAGTGATATTCTCTCCAGTTTCTTCGAAAGACACTTTTAAAACAATCATAGCACTTGTTGCACATTTTGACCTTGAGTTACATCAAATGAATGTCAAAATGGTGTTTCTCAATAGTAACATTGACGAAATAATTATTTGGTGCAATCAGAAAACTTTGTGTCAGAAGACCCAAAGAATATGATTTGTAAACTAACAAAATCTATTTATGGACTCAAGTAGGCTTCGCATCAAAGGTACTTAAAGTTTTATCAAGTGATATCTCGTTTGGTTTTTTAGGTAAACACTATTAAAGATTGTGTGTATCACAAGTTCAATAGGAGTAAACATAATTTTTTGGTTATGTAGGTTGATGACATACTGCTTGCCAAAAATGATATAGGTATGTTGCACAACACTAAACATTTCTACCAAATAATTTTCAGAAGAAATATCTTGGTAACGTTTCTTTTGTATTAGGAATCCAGATACATCAAGATTTTTCTCGAGGTATTCTTGGATTATCACAAAGATTTTTTCTAAGGGCACTACCAAGTTTACTTGGGGGCAGTCCAATTTTTTTTATAAATATTACAAGTTTGCCATCAATTTTTTTACTTGGGGGCAGCCCAACAATAGGTATAGAAGATAACTTTTCTATTTTTTTCTCTCTCCCTCCCTCTACTCTTTTCCTCACTCCCTCAACTCTTTTCTTCTCTCCCTCTAACTTTTTCTTCTCTCCCAACATTTCAAGGTCCTAGAATTAAGACCTAGTCCAAAAAATTTCCCAAAATTTTCTTCCTTTTCTTTCCAAGAATTATCCCCAAAAAAATTCTCCTATCTCAATAATGTTTGGCACAATTTTTTTTCCCAAATTTGTCTAAGATCAGCTACCAAAAAATGTTTCCACTCATACTCAAAATCAGAAAACATAAACATAAATATTAGGTTTAGAATCATTATAGGGTTCATGAATGAATTTTTCGAACATGGTAATTCTCACATATTTCTTGAAACCATAACCCTAGAACACGACAAATCGTTGTGGCCGTTCGGCTGCTACAGTTTCAAATAGGACTGCCAGGAGCCTGACAGTCCTACATTAGTGTTGGACCGCCAGGAGCCTGGCAGTCCTAATTGAAACTCTCTGTTAGGAGAGTTTTCAATACAAACTCTCCTCACAGAGAGTTTAAATTAGGACTGCCACACCCTTGACAGTCCTACACTAAAGTAGGACTTCCAGGTTGCTGGCAGTCCTACTTTAGAGTAGGACTGCCAGGGGTGTGGCAGTCCTAATTTAAACTCTCTGTGTAGGACTGCCAGGGATGTGGCAGTCCTAATTTAAACTTTCTGTGAGGATCCGGTTGTTGAAATGCAATAAGTAGCATGTAGCAATTAATTAACTACATAATGCTAAGAGTTCTGTCATCTCAAATTCATATTGTGTGGCTTCTTGTTGGAAGGGAAAAGATGTTTGTTAGCTCTAATATCGACAATTGTTCAAAGGAAAATCAACCTCTGCACATTTTGTAAATTCATGGAGAAATATTAAATATACATTTTTGTTGGAGGCTGACAATAAGAAAATTGGAACTTCTAGATGCCCATTCTATACATGTATGGATTTTACAAGATTCAATTAATTTTTTTGTTCTTTAATTTTTCTTTTACTGTTATATATATATATATATATATATATATATATATATATATATATATATATATATATATATATATATATATAACAGTAAAAGAAAAATTAAAGAACAAAAAAAATTAATTGAATCTTGTAAAATTCATACATTTATATATATATATATATATATATATATATATATATATATATATATATATATATATATATATATATATATATATAGGGTCGTTCTACAATACATCCCCTGGAAAAGGATGTATCGATACATCCGAAATTTGGACCGTTGGATGTTGATCCGATGGTTCGGATTGAATAATAGAGTAGAAACATCATTTAATGCTGATTTAGACTTTTGACCTGTTGGTAACTTGCTTTAGCAGGTCATTCTTCACTTTAATTTTTTCAATGAACACCCTAAATTAACTCATATTTACTCTCTCTTTCGTCCATCCAATTTAATATTTCGTAATTTTTTTTTTTGGTTACAGGCCGTGGTGGTGGTGTTGGTGGTGGTGGTGGAAAGAGAAACGAAGATGAAGAAGGAAATAAGAATCGGTCCGGATTGCGTCGAATGTCGTCGAGCCCTCCTAGAACAATGATAAGTACTAGCTGCGCCGAGAAGAATCGGTTCGGTTCGCGTCGGACGTCGTTGAAACCTCCTCGAACAAGAAGAAGTACCAGCGGCGCCGCTCTAATTTTACTTTCCATGCCATTTTCAGAAATATTATTTTTCATCTAATAATTTAATATTTTGTTAATAAAGCTACATGTCATGGTGGTGGTGATGAACTGAGAAAACCTGCTTCTGAGGTCGGGCGGATCATCTGCTCACATATTAAAAAAAATATCTATATTGATCGGACAAAATATTTTTTACTTTTCTAATGATAATATTTTCGAAGAGAATATTTTTTTTGGACGGTGAATGGCCATTCTCTTTGCTTTTAATACGACGAATGGACGGAGAATGGCCATTCTCTTTGCTTTTAACACGGACAATGGCCATTCTCAAGGAAAATGGCCATTCTCAGTTCTTTGAAAACGGAGAATGGACACTCTCTGTGCTTTTAACAAAGTATGGTACATTTAGGACTGGAAATGTTCAAGTATCTCATATTTTTTTCACCAAATATTTACAGTATTTTTAATATCATTTACCAAAGTATATTTATTTAATATTAAATCATGTTCAAGAAAATCTGAATATCATTTTATCAGGCTTCCACTGTATGGCTGCACAAAATTTCTTGCGAGTGTTTGAATATAATTAACCTACTATCAAAGAGACTTTTTCTTACATTACATTATGCATTACACTGGCATCGACTTCATACTGATGGCATCGATGTACCGATGGCAATAACAAAGGATGAACATGCAGGATTACAATTATGCTTCAGCAATAACAAGGGATGAACATGCAGGATTACAATTTTGCTTCAACAATAACAAGGGATGAATAGGCACTGGCATCGAATTCATACTGATGGCATCGATGTAATAATTTTTTACAGAAAGCAAAACACATTACAAGCAAATAAAGTTTTAGTGATCCCAGGAATGTATCCGTAATGAGGCCATTTGTAAACCCTAGGAATGCACCCAGGACTTATAAAATCTGTGATAGGCATCTGCAAATCAAAAGAATACACCAAAATATCAATATCATCTATGAAGGCCAACTGCCAATCCAATAAACGCTTCAACCAAAAAATTATAATCAAATTAAGTATACTTCATTCCAAGTCCATTAAACTGCATAATTCACGTTACAGTAATTTGTCCAATCCACGTTAGTAATTCAACATAGAACATGCATAATTCACAATACAATAATCCAAATAAATATCAGACCTAGTCTAAATTCAAGACCATGTTATATTTTCCAAACAAATTACGAAATATGCACTTAGTACAAGCGAAAAGTTTAGTCTTACAATATTTCAAACACAAAATTTAGTTGACCGCCATGACCAACAAATATTCAGAACCATATTACAAGTCAAATATTACTTCTAAATTGAAATAAAAGATTCAAAACTCAAACGATGAATCTTCATAGCCATCTCCATCTTCTTCTTGTTTTTTTTTTCTTCTTTTTCTTTCTCAAAATATCCTTCACCTACACCTTGAGGGACGGAATAAGAAAAATTATAGTCAGTATAGACTAACTGTATATGTAGAAATGACATCCATAAACATAAATAGAAGTATCAAAGTGATGGCTAGCATTAAAGTGTCAATGTGCCCAGTGTGTATTTTTACATAAGAGTTTGGGCTAGTCCCATTTACCTTCTTCACGAGGGAAGGAAAATCATATTCTTGGTCAGCAAATTCAACCTCTATCTGGTTAATCTTATCCAGAATCAACTTCTGGTTGTCGGATATAGTCTTCATCTCTTTGAAGACATTCTCAAAGTTTGTAGCAACAAAATTGTATAGATCATCAACCTTGTCCTTATTGTTTTTGATTCCATAAGTTGATGGTTTTCCAGATGTTGATGGTTTGCTTGCAGCTGCTTCCCGTTTTCCAAACATTCGAGTGAAGGTTAGTTTTCTCATGGGGCCTTTGTTTTGAATATAAACATCCCCTGCTAAGCTTGGGACAGAATGTTTACTAGCCATCGAGCATACAAATCCTCCGAAAGGGAGAGCTGTCTTTGCAGTTGGTTTTCCCACGAGATGCATTATTCTACTGAACATGTAGGAACCTATATCCATCCTTTTTTCTTCCCCATATAATAAATGAATTTTACTCTCTCGGGATGGATGGAAAAACTCATGTCCAGTAGGGTTGAGTTTTTGAGATACGTAGGCATGAAACAATTTATATAAAGTTTTTAATTGATCTTTGTATACATTTTGAGGGGTCTTGGCACCCATTGATACACCTGTAATCTCATGAATTGCATCCGTCATGGAAACATTGTCAATATCTTTCATATCAAACTCAGAAACTGGATAAAATCCATAAAATTCATTGATGACAACAGCATTTACCCTAATCAGTTTTCCTCTCAGAAATACTAGTTGTTGATCCTCTTCTTTTTCTTTAATTTCAGCTGGAAGATTTGAGTAAAATTCTCTTACTATTGTTTGGAAGATTTTCTTAAGACAGGATTTGTTCAGTTTCTCCAATTGATAGAATTTTAATATATCCAGGAAAGCTTCGTCTACGACATCATCCATCTTAATTGATCTTTCAGGCATAACAGCCTTTTTCTTGAAATATTTAATATAAATCTTCTGAGATTTAGAGTTTTTAAATATTTTTTACCTCCTCTCCATACTGGGACTTATTTGATGATTGCTCTTCCTCTTTATTTTTCTCTTCTGACGAAGATTCAAAATCCTCAGAGTACGCTGATGACTCTGTATCCGTTGCCACCTTAGCCTTCGCTTGAGTACGCCTTCGATCTGCATAAGTTGAGTCTTTCGACGACTCTGTATCGAAGATAGATTTTTTGGTCTTTGTCGAGCATTAAGTTTTTTAGCCTTTTGTGCAGGTGGCTTGGCTGCCGCCTCCGCTTTCATCGTCGCTGCCGCCGCCGCTACTTCCGCCGCTGCCCTTTCGGCCTCTGCCCTAGCGACCATAATCTTGGATTTCGCCGCCCTTACAAGTTCTGCCCTTCGGGCCTGTATCACATCCCTTTGTGGATTCTTTCCCTTCGGCGATGGTCGTTGTTGTAGTGCCCCGTCCCTACATCGTGCCCCGTACTTGTCCACCGGGTGCGCGAGAAAGGAACACTGTCGCTATCGATTTGGTCAGGACCGATAGGTCGGGATCGGCCGAGTCGATCGAACGGGAACGGTTGAATTAAGATCCATTCCTCGTTATGGAATGTCTTCTTCGGAACCAAGTCCCATATTCAGCGGGTTGCGCCTCGAGGATTGACTCTGCGGCTGAGTCGGGAGAGACCTCCCGTTGCTCTGCTTTTCACGCCGCTTGCGTTGGTTTTGGCTTTGTTTTCTGAATGCGCTTTCGTGAATATTTTTGATGGTTTTCATGGCTTGCATTTCGAACTCGCATTTCCTTTCGAACTCCTTGATTAATGCAGTGTTCTAATCGGTTGCTTGTGCGATTTCAGGTAATCGCGTAGGCGACGTCTAAGCGCGACCAACAAGTTCCCTCGCCGAAGTAAACTCAAAGTGAGTGGCTGACCCTTCTCTTCTCGACCCTCTTCTTAGGCAAAATCGACAGTGTTGTTGCGACTGAAAGGATAAATGCAAGGGCACGAACACGGGAAAAAGGATTGAGTTTTCAAAGAGAATGTAGGCTATGTCTTAATAACTAAAAAGGAAAATATGTCTTCACACGGTTATGGACAACTTCTCGACAAGGCGATAGTTTCCTCGAGCGGCAACCCGAGGCCACGGGACCGTTTCGGCCTAGGAGGAAACAGGGTATAGTCGTGCATAAGGTTTCAGCACAGGTTAAGCGAGGACTTGCAACGGAGCTAGCTACTTGCGTTGAAAGGGTCTCGATTAACAAAGCTATACGTCCAGTATGGCTTGTGATCCCAGTGACCAATCACACGTACATTTTGTACTTGATATGAAAAATGTTAACAATTGACAGGGAAGAACATGGTAAATTTCATAAGGCGCGGCACGGTCCGCCGGAGGTAAGTTCCGATGTAAATTACATTATGCTTGTCATTGCATGCTTGAAATTCATTAGGGTGGTTAGAAACATTCATGAACTAAGTCATATAAACTCATTCAACCAAATGAGAGCTTGAAAATTAACTTGCCACGCACCAGTACAAAGTGTAATGTACTGATCCTCGCTCTCCACGCAGGTACCCCGAACCACGAAGGACGTGCCACCTAAATTCTCAAGGTGGCGTGAACACTTTTGAAGCCTCGTCCGTGTAAAGGCTTGTTCTGGATTCCTTTTGAAGAAGACCCGCACTCAGTCCAGAAGAAGATGGCGGCTCGACTCGCCTCGATCGCAGGTGGAAATGTGTAATGGTTTTTGCTTGTATAAAAGGGTGTAATGTATGGAACGACTATCTCATCGGCGTTCATTTTGTAAGTCGAGTCATGTTGTAGCCCGCGCGGCAATGATTGTAAAGGAGTCTATGTAAAGTTTTATTATCATCAATGAAAAAGTCTATTTCTATTTCAAATGTGTCATTCAATTTCTCTGCGTACTCTAACTTGATGTTGTGTTTCGGATAACCTTAGGACTATGCCTTGTGCGATCACAACTTAGGTTCGCACGGCATCACGCCCGGGGGACGACTATCGATACTACGGAATCGGGGCGTGACATAATGGTATCAGAGCACGGCTTTACATCCTTTGACCTCGCATCGATGAGATATGTTGTTCCATACAATGAGTCCGTAATATTTTGTGACTGATGCGTTTGCCTTCGTATCGTAGAAGTGACGGAACCCACGGGCGAGCAAGAACAGAGCGCTTCAAGCGGCTCTAGTAGTTCGCATCGTCGGCGGGCCGGACCTTCTAACGATACCATCGAAAGGATGCTGCGCATGATGGAGGCGCAGCGAAACCAGTCCGAGAACCGGCATCAGCAGGTAGAGGAACGACAGGCCCAGTTCGAAGCTCGCTTCGAAGCTCGCTTTGACGCACATGCCAAACTTCAACAAAAGCAGTTAGATACCCTGCAGCAGATCGTCCAAACAATGGCGGCCAATGGAAATTCTACGACTGCGCCTACCGTCACCGCACCTGCTACCACCGGGCCGACGATCCAACCCATTGAAGTCGACACGGTGGAGCCCGAGCGTCAACCAGCGACACTGAAGAAGTACAACTTTGAAGTGTCAGAATTCAAGAAAGCGTGCCGCACTTCCTTCAGCGGTACCGAGGGTCCTTCCATAGCGATCGACTGGTTGCAAGAGTTGGAAGATCACTTCGAGCTTCTCGGCATCGAAGAGTCGAAGCAAGTCGCCTGCGCACAACTTCAACTACGGTTGAACGCGCACGACTGGTGGGCCGTGCGCAAGCGGGCGATCCGACCGGACAACACCACCGCGCCGATCCCTTGGGCCACGTTCCGTAAAGCTTTCAAAGTCCAGTACCTTCCGTCAGCCGTTCTTCAAGCGAAGGAGAATGAATTCATGCAGTTGAAGCAAAGGAGCAGGACAGTGGAACAGTACGCCGCCGAATTCAATAAGTTGTCTAAGTTTGCTGGCCAGTTTCTACCTACTGAAGAGTACCGTGTGCGACGGTTCGAAGTGGGTCTGCGACACTCTATCGGTGTGCATGTCGGCGTCCCGGAGTACAAGACCATAGGCGAGGCTCTGAACCACGCTCTCCGTCTTGAGAGCCTGCATCCTTCCGGTGCTGCCGACGTTGTGCGTCACTCAAATCACAAACGTCCTAGCTATACGGGAGGCAATAATCATGCGTCAAAGCATCCGAACCATGGCGGTTACCAGGGACATAACTCATCATCGCGATGTGCCAAGTGCGGTTCCATTGGGCATGAGGCGAGCCAGTGCTTTGTCGCCGAGGGGGGATGCTTCTTTTGCGGACAAAAGGGTCACTGTAAACAAGATTGCCCCCGGAGAGGGAATCGTAACGCACCACCACAACAAAACCGCCAGGAGAATCGAGGACAGGCGCCCCGACCTCCTCAGCACACTCATTCCAACAACCAAGACCGATGCCCTAATGCACAGGGGCCTGTCTTTGCTCTGACTCGAGACGAGGCGTATACTTCCGACACTATTGTGACAGGTATATTAAATTTTAATAATGTACCTACTCGTGTGTTATTTGATTCAGGCACCTCACATACTTTCATATCGGCGGACTTCGCCGCCGAGCACAAATTTCCTGTAATATCATTAGATCTCGATCTTAGCGTAAGCACGCCTTCGGGCACACCAATTCTCATAAACTTAGCTTGCGCCGGCGGGATTATCTGTATCGGCGGTCAAAAGATCGGTCTGGATGTGATAGTTCTAGACATGAAGGACTTTGACATCATTCTGGGAATGGACTGGCTCGGGCCGTGCAACGCAACCATAGATTGCGCTGAAAAGAGGGTCACATTCCGCATGCCTGGAGTGCCTGAATTCTGCTACTCGTGTGGTGAGGCGTCGCCGACCTGCATGGTGATCTCCGCAATATCTGCTCGACGGATGCTGCATTCCGGGTGCGAAGGCTATCTAGCTTTCGTTCGAGACATGCGACAGGATGGTACAAACGCGGGTCAGACCGACGTTGTGGCAGAATTCCCAGACGTGTTCCCGGACGAGCTACCCGGCATGCCGCCCGATCGAGAAATAGAGTTCACCATCAACACATTCCCCGACACCCGGCCGATCTCGAAGGCTCCGTACAGAATGGCCCCTGCAGAATTTAAAGAATTGAAAGCACAACTTCAGGAATTGCTCGACAGAGGGTTTATCCGTCCGAGTGTCTCGCCGTGGGGTGCGCCCGTGCTATTCGTAAAGAAGAAGGATGGATCGATGCGACTCTGCATCGACTATCGAGAATTGAATAAAGCCACCGTCCGAAACAAATACCCCCTGCCCCGTATCGACGACTTGTTCGACCAGCTCCAAGGTGCAACGGTTTTCGAAGATTGATCTACGATCGGGTTACCACCAACTCAAAGTCAAGCCAGACGATGTGCCTAAGTCTGCCTTCCGCACTCGTTACGGCCACTACGAGTTCTTGGTAATGCCGTTCGGTCTGACAAATGCTCCGGCCGTCTTCATGGATCTAATGAATCGGGTGTTCCGTCCGTTCGTTGACAAGTTCGTAGTAGTCTTCATCGACGACATCCTCGTCTACTCGAAGGATCGAGCGCAACATGCAGAGCATCTGCGGATGGTACTCCAAATCCTTCGAGAGAATCAATTGTACGCAAAGATGAGCAAGTACGAGTTCTGGCTTAACAGCGTCTCATTCCTTGGGCACATCATCTCCGCTGCAGGCATCGCAGTCGACCCGAAGAAAGTCGAGGCAGTTGCTGATTGGAAACGGCCCGCATCAGTTAGCGAAATTCGAAGCTTCTTAGGCTTGGTGGGATACTACCGACGCTTCGTGAAGGACTTCGCGATGATCGCATCACCGTTGACTCGCCTCACCCAGAAAGGAGTCGCATTCAAGTGGTCAGACGACTGTGAAGCTTCCTTCCAGGAGCTCAAACAACGGCTCGTTTCGGCCCCGATACTTGCTCTTCCTGAAGGGACGGAGGGATTTCAAATCTTCAGCGATGCTTCTGGCCAGGGCTTGGGGTGTGTGCTCATGCAGCGGGATAAGGTGATATCTTTTGCTTCCCGGCAGTTGAAGCCGCACGAGAAGAACTACCCCACGTACGACCTAGAACTAGCGGCAATTGTGTTCGCGTTGAAGCTGTGGCGTCACTATCTCTATGGCGTGGCGTACAGGATTTATACGGACCACAAAAGCCTCAAGTATCTCTTTACCCAGAAAGAACTAAATTTGCGACAGAGGCGATGGCTCGAACTAATCAAAGACTATGACTTATCAATCGACTACACGCCGGGCAAGGGAAATGTGGTAGCGGATGCGCTGAGCCGGAAGTACTTGGCTTCATTATGTATCAACGATCGACTGCTGCGTGACTTGGAAGGAATGGGCATCGAGCTCCGAGTTCGTTTCAGAGACGTAAAACTGGCGCAACTGCGGGTGGAACTGAGCCTACTGGAGAGGATCAAGTCTGCACAGAAGGACGACCCCTACCTGGAGAAGATGCGAAAGCTAATATCGATAGGGAAAGCGTCTGACTTTGCAGAGGACGAGTCGGGAGTGTTGCGTGTGAAGGGACGGCTATGCGTACCGGAAGACGTAGAACTTAGAAAGGAGATAATGACGGAGGCGCACTATGCAAAATATTCCTTGCATCCTGGCAGCACCAAGATGTATAAGGACCTCCGCGTTGTCTTTTGGTGGCACGGCATGAAGAGGGACGTAGCGCTCTTTGTGTCAAAATGTATGGCCTGTCAGCAAGTCAAAGCCGAGCACCAGCGACCGGGCGGGGAGATGCAGAACCTCGCCATTCCAGATTGGAAATGGGATCACATCACTATGGACTTCGTTGTTGGCTTGCCGAAGACGCCGCGGGGAAACGACGCCGTCTGGGTCATCGTCGATCGACTAACCAAGTCAGCGCACTTTATCGCCATCAAAGTTACTTGGAGCGTCGACCGCCTTGCTCAGATATATCTTGATGAAATAGTTCGGCTGCACGGGGTCCCAGTTTCTATCGTCTCTGATCGGAATGGACGGTTCGTAGCGCGCTTCTGGAGTAGTTTACATTCAGCATTGGGGACTAAGTTGAAGTTCAGCTCAGCTTATCATCCTCAGACTGACGGCCAAACAAAGCGGGTGAACCAAATTCTCGAAGACATGTTACGACTCTGTGCGATCGACTTGAAGTCAAGTTGGGACGTCCATCTACCGCTGGCCGAGTTTGCATACAACAATAGCTATCAGTCCAGCATCCAAATGGTACCGTATGAAGCTTTGTACGGCCAGAAGTGTAGATCGCCCATTTGCTGGGATGAAGTCGGGGAACGGCAGATACTTGGTCCGGAGCTGGTGGAGCAGACTGTGCAGAAGGTCAAGTTGATACGAGAAAGATTGAAGATAGCACAAAGCCGACAGAAAAGCTATGCCGACATGCACCGACGCCCCCTCGAGTTCTCGAAAGGCGACCATGTATTCCTGAAGGTGATGCCTATGCGTGGAGTATCCCGGTTCGGTGCGAAAGGAAAGTTGAGCCCAAGATTTGTTGGCCCGTTCGAAATATTGAAGCGAGTCGCCCCGGTAGCTTACCAAATCGCCTTGCCGCCTGCATTGTCAGAGGTACATGACGTCTTCCACGTCTCGTAATTGCGGAAGTACGTGCACGATCCGGGGCATATGGTAGATTTGGGTAAGCTGGACCTGAAGGCGGACTTATCATATATCGAAGAGCCGGTGTAAATCTTGGAGCGCAAGGATAAACTTCTCCACAACCGTGCTATTCCTCTAGTCCGCGTCCTCTGGAGAAACCATTCCGTCGAGGAGTCGACGTGGGAGCTTGAGTCAGAAATGAAGGAGAAGTTCCCTTCATTGTTCTCGTAGAGATAGGTTCTATTTTAAGTTTCGAGGACAAAACTTTTTCTTAGTTGGTTATGGTGTAGTGCCCCGTCCCTACATCATGCCCCGTACTTGTCCACGGGGTACGCGAGAAAGGAACACTGTCGCTATCGATTTGGTCAGGACCGATAGGTCGAGATCGGCCGAGTCGATCGAACGGGAACGGTTGAATTAAGATCCATTCCTCGTTATGGAATGTCTTCTTCGGAACCAAGTCCCATATTCAGCGGGTTGCGCCTCGAGGATTGACTCTGCGGCTGAGTCGGGAGAGACCTCCCGTTGCTCTGCTTTTCACGCCGCTTGCGTTGGTTTTGGCTTTGTTTTCTGAATACGCTTTTGTGAATATTTTCGATGGTTTTCATGGCTTGTATTTCGAACTCGCATTTCCTATCGAACTCCTTGATTAATGCAGTATTCTAATCGGTTGCTTGTGCGATTTCAGGTAATCGCGTAGGCGACGTCTAAGCGCGACCAACAAGTTCCCTCGCCGAAGTAAACTCAAAGTGAGTGGCTGACCCTTCTCTTCTCGACACTCTTCTTAGGCAAAATCGATAGTGTTGTTGCGAATGAAAGGATAAATGCAAGGGCACGAACACGAAAAAAAAGGATTGAGTTTTCAAAGAGAATGTAGGCTATGTCTTAATAACTAAAAAGAAAAATATATCTTCACACGGTTATGGACAACTTCTCGACAAGGCGATAGTTTCCTCGAGCGGCAACCCGAGGCCACGGGACCGTTTCGGCCTAGGAGGAAACAGGGTATAGTCGTGCATAAGGTTTCAGCACAGGTTAAGCGAGGACTTGCAACGGAGCAAGCTACTTGCGTTGAAAGGGTCTCGATTAACAAAGCTATACGTCCAGGATGGCTTGTGATGCCAGTGACCAATCACACGTACATTTTGTACATGACATGAAAAATGTTTACAATTGACAGGGAAGAACATGGTAAGTTTCATAAGGCGCGGCACGGTCCGCCGGGGGTAAGTTCCGATGTAAATTATATTATGCTTGTCATTGCATGCTTGAAATTCATTAGGGTGGTTAGAAACATTCATGAACTAAGTCATATAAACTCATTCAACCAAATGAGAGCTTGGAAATTAACTTGCCACGCACCAGTACAAAGTGTAATGTACTGATCCTCGCTCTCCATGCAGGTACCCCGAACCACGAAGGGCATGCCACCTAAATTCTCAAGGCGGCGTGAACACTTTTGAAGCCTCGTCCGTGTAAAGGCTTGTTCTGGATTCCTTTTGAAGAAGACCCACACTCAGTCCAGAAGAAGATGGCGGCTCGACTCGCCTCGATCGCAGGTGGAAATGTGTAATGGTTTTTGCTTGTATAAAAGGGTGTAATGTATGGAACGACTATCTCATCGGCGTTCATTTTGTAAGTCGAGTCATGTTGTAGCCCGCGCGGCAATGATTGTAAAGGAGTCTATGTAAAGTTTTATTATCATCAATGAAAAAGTCTATTTCTATTTCAAATGTGTCATTCAATTTCTCTGCGTACTCTAATTGATGTTGTGTTTCGGATAACCTTAGGACTATGCCTTGTGCGATCGCAACTTAGGTTCGCACGGCATCACGCCCGGGGGACGACTATCGATTCTACGGAATCGGGGCGTGACAGTTGTTTCTTCGGCGGCATTTTGTAAGAAGAGGGTTTGGAAGAGGGGTTGGGAGAAGGAAGAGGGTTTGAAAGAAGAAGAGGGAAAACTCGACCGTCTTGTATGACTTTGGGAAGTGGAAAAAATTAGAATAGTTTTGAGTCTTAAATTAAATTTATTACTATTATTACTAGTATAAGACGGTCGAATTTATTACTATTAAATTTAAAAAGCTACTTTCTAAAATTAAATTTATTACTATTGTTACTAGTATATATCCATGTGAAATCACTACATAAACCTTTAGGATTTTGAGACCCTAATTTTAAAAACTACTTTCCAAAATTAAATTTATTACTATTATTACTAGTATATATCCACATGTTCCGTATAAATTATTGAAAAATTTGGCAGAAAAAATGTGGTGGAAACATGTTTAATTAAAAAAATTTGACAACATATTTAAGAATGTGAAGTTTAATCTCAATATTTCCATTTTTTGAATATTTGATTAAATTTTTGAATGTTTAACTACTTGGTAACAAGACAATGTACTTGAAAAGAGTAAAATTGAAACACTCAAAGTTGTCCTCTATTTTACTTTGTAATCATATTTAAGATGGATTTGACGGCAAGATTTGTTAATTAAAAAATAGATAAAGAGCAATGCTATAGTTAGCAAATGGGTGTAAGTTATAAGAAGGTTGTAAAAGTTTGATTATAGCCGAAACCAAATTGAGTTAACAAAATATTATATTGCATTAAATCCCAGCTTCGTCGCCGGAACATTCTCCGGCGAAGTATACAAGAGGAGGACAAAAAATTGTAAAAAATGAAAAAGAAAAGAAAAATAAGAGGTCTACCCCTCATTGGCCTCACGGAGGATCTCTGCAAGGTCCTGCAGGGTGCGCACACCCGCCCTATGGCACAGGCGGCGAAACGCTTTCCTCTTCTCCAGAGAATCCCGTTCCTCCGGAGTGATCGGCAACAGGTCAAAGTTGGGCGCCGGATGAAGAGGTCGAGCGATGACCTCCAGTGACAACCCGCAGGAGGTCAGGAAGTCCGCAGCCGCTGCCAGCCAGTCATGGGCCGGAGGCGGCGCAGAGGGTGCTCCATGCGGAGAGGCTCGGCGATGACTGGAAGAAGACTCTGGCAATGGTTCCCAACCAGATGATCTTTTTGGAGCCATGTTAAATGTGCAACCTACTCAGATGAATGGGGACCCCTATGTACATATATACACGTTCCTAACCGACTCTTCTTATTCCTTATTGGAAGTTGGGGATATTCAATTTCTTTTTTCTTATTGGAAGTTGGGGATATAATGCTACAGTTACAACCAAATGCTTACAACACTCATACAACCTTCACCCATTGCTGACATGTGGGCCATGGGTTGTAAGAGTGTTATAAGCATTTGGTACTAGACTTAGCATTATTGATTTCTTATTCCAAGCTTAGTTGGTTGTGCTGTTTGGCTTTTACATGGAAGGCCTAGGTTCGAGTCTGGTGTTTGGGTTCTGTAGAATTTTTCTATTGTTAACATTTTTTGGGTGCTATTATATGCTTTTAACTTAGTATGGAACAATTTTTGGGACTGTTAATGGCCATTCTCCGTTCCTCTAACACGGAGAATGGTACATTTAGGACGGAGAATGGTACATTTAGGACGGCGAATGGTACATTTAGGACAGAGAATGGTAAATGTAGGACGGAGAATGATACATGTAGGACGGAGAATGGTACATATAGGATGGAGAATGGTACATTTAGGACGTAGAATGGTACATTTAGGACGAAGATAGGACGGAGAATGATACAGTAGGACGGAGAATGGTATATATAGGACGGAGAATGGTACATTTAGGACGGAGAATGGTACATTTGAGACTGTTCTGTAGGGTTGTGAATTTTAAATAGTTTGGCTGTTTAGTTTTGTTTTGAATCTATATAAATTGGTTTTGAAGGCTGGTGAAGATGAATAGTTTAGCTGTTTGGCTGTATAAATAGATTTTAAAGGGTTGTGAAAAAGAAACCAATATTTTTGTATCGATCACCATTAATTATGGTGAATGGCACTGATACCACTAATATGAGTGGAATTTGCACCGCCAGAATTCATTTTGAATAAGGTAAAATCTGTGTTGGAAAATGTCGAAATCTCTTGGATATGATTAAACTGAGATGTTATATTAATGGTAAAATCTGTGTTGGAAAATGTCAAAATCTCAGAAGTGAGCCGTCTTAGGCGTCATTATATCACAGTCCATTTTATTTATAAAAAAATTAATCGTGTAAAAAATTATTGACAAAAGCAAAATTTTGTCAAAATGGAGAATCGAACTCAGAAAAAATATCTTGCATACAAATTTCATTTTTCCATATAACATTATGTTCCAATGGTAATACATTTTATTTTTCATTACCATTTTCTAAAGGTTATTAGTCTCAATAGAAAAAAATTAAAAAAAATTGTACTTCGAATCTCTTGACATATAAATAGTCACCTGAAAAAGACAAAAAAATGACAACTGACTTTATAATATTCTAATTAAAATACGTATAAAGTACGTATATGTAGACTAGTGAAAAATATAAAGAAATGCAGTCAGGCATGCATGATAATGTTTTCACCATCACCCCAGGAATGATTGATGATATCTAAATCATTATACATCTCGTATCCAGGTTCCCCTAGGCTGGGATTACATCATCAAAGGGTCATTTAAACGTCTGTATTAAATAACAAATTTTCCAGAGGTCGTCGTCGAAGTGCAAGTTGAAGCACCCACGTATGTCGAGCACGCGAAGACCCTTACAGTTGCATATGATAGATCGCAGCGTGTCTCCATTGAACATGACGAATCCCATATCTAGGTGCTCGAGACGCGGCATCGAATCAGCTACGGCCTTTCCCTCTGTCTCGTTATGCGTGTCCAGCACGAATCTGTTCCTGAGCATGAAATCTGGAGGGGGCATGTTCCTACTCAGCTTGACCAGACGGTGGCAATACTTTCCGGCAAAAAATATTCCAGTCGACGTGATATAGAGGCAGTAGCTAATGTCGAGTTCTTCAAGCACCGGGAGAAACTCCAAGTGTCTCACAGAAGTTTCATCACTCACGTCGCACTTCGGAATGCGCAGCACCCTTAGAAATTTTCCACTGTATTATAAAAATGGGAAAACATCAATAAAAATTAACAAAAGTATACATAAAATTTTGTAATAGAAAAAAAATAAAGTATTAGAATAAGACCAAATAAAATTTTGCACTGGCCTTAAACATGCAAAATAGAAGGCTGCTTCGTCGAGCTTGTACGCGGAGAAGGACCCTAGATATCCCCCACTGCGAGCCACGAGCTTCTTTACGGTCAAACTAATCTCAGCGGTTTGCTGGGTCCTCCGGCACCACTGTACCAAGTCGACGTTAGACCAATAGTCTAAGGGACCGTTGAGCGCCTTCCACCACGAACGGTAAACTGGGGCCATGTTGCACATTACCTTGTCCGTCGACATCCCCGACAGTACCAGTATCATCGAGAGAATCTCGGTAGGGATGATGGCCCATCCGCTGCAGTTGATCTTGCTCTTGCTCCTCTCCATTGCGACTGTTCTTCTTCTTCTCTCCTTTGTTTCTCTCTAGTCGGATGGGTTCTCTTCTTTGGAAAAGGCTATTTAACCCCTCGTTTCGGGGGTGTAACCCGCTCGTGGAGGGGTGTGACCGAACAAGGCACGAATCTATTGGGAAATAACGGTAATGCTACTGTATTTATATTAGCAATTAGTCATTTGGGCTCCCAACATATTTGGGTGATGCCATCTCCCATTATGTGACATCTGACATGGAAGATGACATAACAGCTGACATGATAAATTTTAACCACAAAAATTAATTACCCAAATTTTTTTAATGTTAACGTTAATGTTAATGTCAATATTAATATTAATATTAATATTAATGTTAATGCTAATGTTAATATTAATATTAATATTAATATTAATATTAATGTTAATATTAATGTTAATGTTAATGTTAATATTAATTCATGTTAATTTAATATTAAATTATTTATTTACTATTAATGTTAATTTTAATATTAATTTTATTGTTAAATTTTGCCATATCAGCTGTCATGTTAGCAACCATGTCATATGCCACATAATGGAAGATGGTATCATCCAAAATTTTTGGGAGCCAAATAGCATTTTCGTAATATTAGTTTCAATTATATTGTAAATTTTAAATTAACAGAAGAGCCAATGTAGATTTAATATTAATGCTACTGTTAAATTTTCCCGATCATACCTCGATACTTACGATTGTCGACCGAGTTACCGTCTTCATCATTATCAAGTTTTTACCCGAATCATCGTCCTCGCTGGGGCGTGATGCCGCACGAGCCTGGAGTTGCGCTCGTGCAAGACAAGATAACAGATTCACAATAGTGTTTATAGCTCAAATTGATAACATAAGCAGCGGAAGGAAAATGTAGTATACAACAAGAATCCTTTTTATTGATAATGAACTGAAGGTTACAATGGCTCTGAATAGCCTAACTTAACATGCCAATTGGCTACAACGCTCATGATCTCTCTAGCTCACAAAGGATTACATTGTTCCATACATTATGCCTCTTTATAGTCAACAAGTAGTCTTCGGCTGAACATCTCCATGTCGCAAGTCCGAGCCCCGCCTCGAGCCGAACATATTCTGAACTTGTCCACTACCGTGTCCCTGCGGCAGATACAGTTAGACATAATCTTAACATAAACATAGTGATCGTGCTCATCTCTGTCCTATTTTGCCTAGCCTGCAAGGTTAGAACTTTACATAAGAAATCATATCATTTCACTCAACCAACCAACCGTAAACTTAAACATATGCATAAGGGTGGCAGGTCCTGCGCCTGCACCCAGCGCTAATCTCAGCCCACCGGCCCTATCTATATGAAGGTCACGGTATTTTACACCGTAATGCATCTTTGGCATCCTTATGTGTAAGCCTATGATCGCTTCGATACGGGTTGCTAGCCCAATATTCGAAGGATCCCAAACTTACTGATATCATAGCTTATCACAACACTGGACGGTCGCAATCCGTCCTAATGATGTGCACCATAAATACCATACATAATTCCATCTTTTGAACTACTCGGTTGATTTGGCCTACCGCGCCCATGCCACACTCCGTTGCAAGGCGACGATTTGGTTTTACGGACACTTTACTGAATAAGGCAAAATGACGACCTCTTATCGTCCAGCGTAAAAGCATAATTTGTACACCAGATCAACTAAAATCAGCACTTGCTCAAACGGGACTTATCCTTTGCATCGATTTGATTCATAGATTCCAATATTATTTTAGTATTGTATTGAGATTGTTGACTCTCGACTTGTATTATTTCTATGTTGGATCATTTGGATGATATTTCATATCTTGTTGTCTTTATCTTTCGGTATCATCTATATTTCTTAGAGTTTGTGATTGAGTATATTATATTGTCATTGCTTGTCCTCCATTCAGAGTTGACCGTTCTCGACAGGTTTTGATATTATAACTATTGTTAGATAGTAGACCTAGACAGCGTTCTATGTCGTTTCTGTGGTGTAGGCTGGGACGCTGTCACGCACTCATGCCCTTACTCCGGGTGTGGGTCGTGACAGGGTGCGCGAGAAAGGAACAATGTCGCTACCGATTCGGTTGGGACCGATAGGTTGGAATCGGCCGGGTCGATCGAACGGGAACGGTTAAATTAAGATCCATTCCACGTTATGAAATGGCTTCTCTGGAACCAAGTCCCATACAGCGGATTGCAGGTGATCGCGTAGGCGACGTCAGCGCAGCCAACCAGTCGCTCGCTTGAAGCAAGTCTAAGGCGAGTGGCTGACATCCTTCGCCTCGTCCCTCTTCGACGTCACTGGCATCACAAGCCATCCTGGACGTATAGCTTTGTTAATCGGGGTCCTTTCAACGCAAGTAGCTAGCTCCGTTGCAAGTCCCCGCTTAACCTGTGCTGAAACCTTATGCACGACTATACCCTGTTTCCTCCTAGGCCGAAACGGTCCCGTGGCACC
The DNA here is from genome assembly GCA_029216955.1 of Iris pallida. NCBI lineage: Eukaryota > Viridiplantae > Streptophyta > Magnoliopsida > Asparagales > Iridaceae > Iris > Iris pallida. The sequence goes on from JANAVB010032018.1 coordinate 2,718,554, forward strand.
GGGTTGCTGCTCGAGGAAACTACCACCTTGTCGACAAGTTGTCCATAATCGTACGAAGACATATTTTCCTTTTAGTTATTAAGACATAGCCTACATTATCTTTGAAAACTCAATCCTTTTCCCGTGTTCCTGTCCTTGCATTTATCCTTTAATTCGCAACAACATTATCGATTTACCTAGGAAGGGGGTCGAGAAGAGAAGGGTCAGCCACTCACCTTGAGTTTACTTTAGGCGAGAGAATGGATCTTAATTCAACCATTCCCGTTCGATCGAGTCGATCGATCCCGACCTATCGGTCCCGACCGAATCGATAGCGACAATGTTCCTTTCTCGCGCATCCCGTAGATGGAGTACGGGGCACAATGTAGGGACATGGCACTACAGCTATAGACTAAGATGTCGTCTATGAACTATCACGAACTGATCCAAATAGTGCATGAAGATACGATTCATGGGGTCCATGAATACGGCTGGCACACTGGTCGCTCCAAATGGCATAACAAGGAACTTCCAATGTCCATACCTCGATCTGAATGATGTCTTCGGGATGACTTGCTCTCTGACTCTGATCTGATGGTACCCTCATGACCGCAAGTCAATATTCGAGAATGCAGCCGCTCCCTTGAACTGATCAAATAAGTCATCAATGTACGATAATCAATACATAATCTTGACGTACCATCCTTCTTCTTCACAAGAAGCATCGGTGCTCCCCAAGGCGATCCACTAGCATGAATGAATCCTTTGGTTCTGAGTTCTTCAATCATCTTGTACAAGATTTTCAACTTTGAAGGTGCCATCCTGTAGACTCTCTCCGATACTGGTGCCGTCCTTGGAATCAAGTCGATGGTGAAAACTCTGCCTCACCGGAAAATAAAAACTCTGCCTCACCGGGAATACCAAAAATAATCCTGCCAATATGGCAGTCTATTTTTGTGTATTGCTCCTTTAACCAATCCATTCCTAGGCCAAGGGACCGATTCGGTCCGCCGCAAAAGGGTCGCCGTCTAACCCAACTATAGTCCGTGATGGCTTGACATTGCTAGTGGCCTTCACACCCTTTCACTGCTTAACAAATGCACGTGACACGGGACGGTGCTTGCTATACTTCGATAGCCCAATAAAACTCTTTTCTAATGTGTTCGTGCAACGACTTGACAAGCAAAGGCTACGTCAAGCCTTGCATCGAGGGAACGGGCTGTGCATGCGTTCGACTTGAACAATCAAGTTCTTTGGGTGCATAGACTTAAGCAAGAAGCAGTAAAATACGACTTAAACTACGGGACAAGCGAATGTTAATATTAATTATAGTTCCAATTACATTTTAAATAAAAAAGAATGCAATTTTAACTTTAACTAGTTTGAAGTAAATGTTAAATCAAAAAATATTTTAAATTTTAGTATTAATATTAGTTTCAATAATATTGTAAATTTTAAATTAATAGGAATGCCACGGTATTAGAAACCTAGCTAGCTGATGTCACGTTGCTCGGGGCTCGGTTAGTGTTCGTCTAAACTCGTACGTGCGAACTAGTTATTAGTAATAAAAACAAAAAATTGAATTTTAAGTTTAAAATATAGTCGAGCTCGATCCTTTATCTTAATCCCATCTCCCACACTATCTCTTTCTCTCTCTATCTCTCTCTCTCTGTCTCTCTCTCTCTCTCGGGTTCTCTCTCACAGGTTATATTTTTTACACAACAGATCCCGTAGCATTAAATGCTGCTGCATGCGTTATCCTACACAATTTAATAATAAATACTGATACCATATCACTAGAAGAGTAAAAGTTGTCTTGGATGTTGTGAAAAATTACTTTGTATTGTCTTCTCAATACGTTTTTGCATTGGAGATGACTTTTTAAACTTATTGTCATTTGTGAATATAATCTTGCCGCCTATGCAAGATATTGTCTTCTGCCTCATGCCACATAGGATACACAACACATAACAAGACAATAGGGTTGCGTAGCATTAAATGCTGCTGCATGCGTTATCCTACAGAAGAGGACCACGTGGAGAATGCTGTTGCATGCTTCCTCATGCATTATTGGCTACACAATTTAATAATACATGTACCCAGAAGACGAGAAAGTTGTGATATTGGAAGTTGTTTCCTTAAAATTATGCTTGCTCCTAGAATCAGTAAAAATTTTTTATGAGCCATCAAAAGAGGGCCACGTGACGGAGGTACAAGGAAGACGAAAAGGTTGTGTTGTTGCCTTGATGGAAGTTGTTTCTTCCTGAATAATAATTTTTGTACCTCCAAATTGCACTTTCAAACTGTCCATCCTTATATGGCAGCTGACGTGATATGTTGATCTGGCAGCTGATGTGGCAATTTTTTTAAAATAAAACTAAAAATAAAAATTAAGATTAAAGTTAATGTTAACATTAACATTAAAGTTAATGTTAATATTAACATTAAGATTAAAATTAATATTATCGTTAACATTAACAATAATATTAATATTAATATTAACATTAACATTAACATAAATTAATATTAACATTAAATTAACATTGATATTAATGTTAAATTATTATGGAGAAAATTGGGTAGTTAACTTTTTGGATTAAAATTTGCCATGTCATCAGTCATGTCAGATGACACACACTATTATTTAACATGCCACATCAGATGAGAGGGCTATATATTAGAGGGACAATTTGGAGGTACGAATAGCATTACTCTTTCTTCTTGTATTGTTTCTTATCGTTCGTTTCTTCTGCTGGTTTCTAACACACTCTATTTTCTTCAATGTCGACGTCACATGGAGAAACTGATCGTCGTATGAAAGATTTAGTCGATGAAGAAAGCTTCCTTTCAAAAGGAGTGTCAGATGATTTGGATGATGAGCAAAGTTTGGAAGCTGTTAACTTAGGAGACAGTAAAGAACAAGATGAAGAAAACACCGAAAGAATGCATCATAACGATGACGACGACATCAACGCAAACAACGAAATGTTATTTTGCATCACCCTTTCTAATAGATTTAAGAAATGTATTATATTTTTACATTTATTTCTCATATTTATTTTGTTTTATTCTGTTCTTAGGGACGACGGTAAATCTCCATTGGATTTCGATGCAGCGACGATCAAAAAAATATTGCTGTCTGCCAACATTAACAAAGATCCAAAACAACTCTTAGAAAAAGATATTGTTGGCCTACAGTTCAACTCTATTGAAGAAGCAGAGTCATTCTACCGGATATATTCAAAAGCATATGGTTTCAGTATTAGAAAGAACGAGGTAAAGAAAAACAAGTCTGGGATGGTGATGGTCCGTAGTTGGTGTTGTTCGAATGCGGGATTCAGACACAAGAAATACAACACTACAACAAATATGGCCTACAATAGCATGCGCAGAACGCTATAGAAAGCCTTCTATAGCATATTCTGTCTGCTATGATCACCCACGCTATAGTATGTCCAGACATGTGAACGCTATAACATTATAGCGTTCATGAATGCGGTAGAAGGTTTATAGCGTTCGTGTATGCTATTAATGGTTTATAGCGTTTATGAATGCTGTAAATACTTTATAGCATTCTAGAACGCTGTAGATAGTTTATAGCGTTCGTGAGTGCTGTGGATTATTTATAGCATTTATGAATGCTGTGGATGATTTATAGCGTTCGATGAATGGTTTGATTTATTATAGCGTTCATCATATGCTATCGTGGTAGCAGCAATTTAGACGTTTTGAGTGCTATAAACCTGCTACAGAATTTCATATTATTTCATATCTGCTACAGAATTTCATATTTCATAACCTGTTTTGTATCACATATAAATAACAATAATCGCAAACAATTTCAATCGCAACTTGCATTTCGATCAATCAAGATATAGTAAAGATTTGCCAAAATATGAAATGTTTTATTAGAACATTCAAGATGTACAAAAAGTAGTAGTCATTAAAACATTCAAGATGTAGAAAAAGTAGTTGTACGTCAAAATAAACCATTCCATTTACAAAGTATCTGTAGTCCAAAATAAACCATTCCATTTACAAATATCTATAGGCCAAAAAACAACTCGATCGCCTCTTTCCTTCTAGCAGCTATCCACAACCATCAAAAACATATACGCCAACCTACACAAAATTGAGAAGAAAACACATTATGATATAAAAAAAAAAGATAGAAATATTTGACACCATGAAATGAACTAAGAGATATCTAGCAGATATCTAGCAGTTTTTATATCATGAATGGCATCTAAAATGGTCTGGATAACCCATCTCCAAGTGAAATGGACATGCCAACCATGTGTTAAATCTAATTTGCTTAATGTCGACCTTGTGGAGGTTTGCTTACACATCTGAACAAATATTTATTTATCATCTATCCTACCGTGCATAGAAAAAATAACTCCAAACAGAAATACTCATATTGATCTTTTATTGGCCATATATAATCTAATCAAATACAAACAACTTTAAGCCTTGCTTACACATCTGAACAAATAATGAAGGTCAGTACAGATATGATTGCCCAATTTTCAAAAAAGGATATATTTACAGTAGATCAGCTTGAAAAACCAAAAACCAACCCCACACAAGGTTGACATTAAGAATAAATTAGATTTAACCACTCCAAACCAACATAAAATCGTAGTTTTGACTAGCACATCCCTTTTTTACGCCAAAGAGTAATCGGATTAAGAGGGGGGTAAGAGAAGCAAGTACGTAAAAAGAAACAGTTATCTATCTTCTATCCTACCGTGCATAGAGAAATTGACTACAGTGCAGAAATTGCCATAGTGGTCTTTTATCGCCATATATAACTAATCAAGTATCAAATATAAACAATTGTAGGCCTTACTTACATATCTCAACAAATACTGAAGGTTAGTACATAGATATTGTCCAGATGTTTACAGCATATCAGTTTAAAGAACCAAAAGCAAACCTCCACAAGGTCGACATTAAGCAAATTAGATTTAACAACTCCAAAATGCAGAGGAAAAAAAGGTTTATCAAAGATATTTTTATACAACTCAAGCCAACCATGTGTCTTTCCACAGTGTACCCAGGTGCAAAGATTCGGTTCCACACGTGTATCCACGTCACCATTCAGTTAGTTCTTTGACGGATTCTATACGGATGTATGACATCGTAAAAATATTGGAACTTTGGGTATGACATTGAAAATTTACCCATCGTGTATGCATTTAAAAACGTAGAAACGTTGTGTACCAAATCATATTTTACCCTTAATCTAATATCCATATTAAGTAACAAGTGTAATTTCAAAAATAGAATTGGCAATAGTTTACCCTTAAATCATTATTGTCCCTCATCCAGGCCTTTTTCCAAATGTGGAAACAACTCAAAAACTCAACAACGAGATTTTTCAAAAATAATTGGCCATGATGATTTGTTAAATTGTAAGAAGATAATATATATATGTAATCCAATTCATAAAACACATCCTAGTGTTCATAGCACTGGCATTGACATTTGTGTGGCAAGGCATTCGTGTTAGTAAATAACAGAGAGAAATGAGTTGGTGCCTGAAAGACTTCAAACACGTGAAGTTTCAAATGAAACGATGACACTTACCCTCGAAGGTCGCGTATTTGGTACTGCACTTTCGTATTGAGGATACTAGACTTTGCGTATCACTTTCCTTGGCGACAAAGGATGGGAAAAGAGGAGTTTCAGAAGGAGTCGGGAGCATATCCATGTAAAATTCAAACAAACAGGTAGTTAGCTATATGAAGAAAGCACATTAGCATAAAAATACCAAGCATAACTTGAAAAGTATGATAAGAAAAATACTCACATATCAATGCTCCTTAAATTTGATGTGTGATTTGGACCACACAAGGAATTCACCAACTCCTACTTCAAAAGAAAAGATGAACAAATGAACTACTCTAGACATTCAAAGGTGATCACAAGATGGACTATGTCAAGCAAATGAAGTTAAAGTAATAGCATGTTTCATGTCAAAGCTACTAGTTTATGAGAACTTATCCAAGACGTACACCACTGGTAGGATAATAAAGGAAACCATAGGTTGAAAATATTAGAAACAATGTGTCAAATAAATTGCTAAGTTGTTTTGTGGGATTTACACTGAAATGTAGTTTATATGAGATCAAGTACCTTGGTGTCCCATCCTTCTAATCTCCAGCATCTGCTTCTTGCCAATTTCACTTCCAACCTTGTGAAGCAGAGCATAGTCCGACCCTTTGACAAATGTGTATATTCCACGTCCCCTGGAAAAAAAAAGATAGGCCAAAAATATGGTATAATTAGTTAGGTAACTGCTAAAAACACCATAGATTGTGCACGAGAGGTATTACCTTAAATCAACAGTCCATAAGGAGCTATTACATGGAACTATCCTAGCTCAGTTGGCTCATAATCAGGATTATAATATTCTCTTCTTTCCTTAGCATGATCTCAATACTTGGGGCCTTATGGCTCTTCTTGTTTCAGCTCCCTGTTAAATTGACAATATTTTAACATAGGTTCTTGTACTGAGTCAGAAGAGAACATAACAATAATATTTCAAATCTAAAGAAGTACAATATGTATCCAGAAGAAGGGTCACATTTACCTATAGCATATTGCAGTTGCCCATTTGCAATTTGTAATTGATTAAAACTATAATAGTGATTATGCTATTCATCTCAAAAATAGTAGGAAAAAGAAAAGACAAGGTTGCCTTATGGCTCCTTAAACTATATATGTGAAGATTACAAAAGCCAATTTGAGGCATAGCAAGCGAGTTATCTTGGACAAAACTAAAATGTTCCACCAGTTAACAAAAATTACAAGGCTCATATTTGGCACTCATATGCTAGCCATTTCCATTTGGCACTCATATGCTAGCCATTTGCATTTAGTGCTCTAATATGCTGCTATGTGGGGTCTCAACTCGTTTTTAGGAACATGTTCACACTTTTGCAACAGATATGGATCTCCTTGCTGATAAGGAGGGATACATGGGCACATTCTATGCCATCAAGTGTCAAGCATTTAACTAACGAAAAGAGGTTTCCTTCAGCATCAATGATTTAACTACAACAATAAAATTGAGATGTCTTCACAATTGATCTGGAGCACCCATCAACCCAAAGTATTGCTCGTAGGGTGAACAGAGAATGAAGGAGGAGATAGCCAAGTAATATATAATGTTTTAAAGTTCAGGTCTTGACATGTTTGCAAAATAGGAGAGCACTCTAGGAAGTTTGGGTACAAGATGTTGTCTCTTCTTACAATTGTTGAGTGCAGGAAGGGGCTTGCACCCTGCTGCCCTTCACTGTCTCCCCTTCAAACCACCATGCAGGCTTCAAAATCCAGTGCATGAATGGCTTGCACCTTGCTGTACCTCAAGTACATAGGTGCACAGGACACACACTGATACTAGTAACCTAAAACTTGTTGCTCGCTTCTTGTGCAGGCCAGGCCAGGTTAGGCAAATAGCACACGTGTGTATATCACACATATACCCCCACTGACCCTATTTTCCCTATCTATATTACATATGCACTTTGCACTACACATACACCCACATATAAATACTTACCCACTGACACACTGCCATGCTTCTCCTACTGTTACATATCCTATGCACATGTTTGCACAGGAGCCTGGCTCCTAATTGCTGCTGCAAGGAGCAGCAGTACCTACTGTTACTCCCTCACTGATGTTTAGAACCCCTGAACAGACCTGGGCTACCCCAAAACAGTCCCTAAACTACTGCTATAGCCTACTCTTCCCCTCTTCACACTCTACTGCAGTACCACATTCCCTCTATATCTGTCCATCCTATTTCTTCTAACTGTTCAGCTAAGCCTCCATAATTATTGTCCTAATTTATGCACACACAGGTCTTATCCTATACTACAATTGCACACACATGTTCTCTCACTGCACTGGCCAACAAACATACACATACTAGGTAACATGTTGTTGCTCTACCTTTCCTTGCACTACACTTGTGTCTACATATCTACACACACAGTTAATACCTAAATGACACACACACAACTCATCTACCTACTGCCTATACATGTGCCCCCTTCAACTAGCCAAAATTTACCAAAGTAATCAAATATTTCACCTCGGTTGATCACTTCACTACAACAATAGTCTTACACCAGATGGATGGTTCCAATCTTGTAAACTTACAATATTCAGGTTAAGGATTCAACTCAAAATGTTCCAATATAATATAAGGTTTCAGCCCAAAAAGTAAATAAACATAAAATATTCAGGTTAGATTCATTAGCCTTTCAAACTTAATTAGCATAAGCATTTAGTGAATATAAATCGCTAAAATGAGTTCAATTACTGACATTCAATTTTATAACTAGAAACTGAAGTTGAAAAGCATTATTTGTCTTTACTTTCCATACATGCATATTCTGAAGAAGAAGAGAGAGTATATATGGTTCATCCAATTACAAAGGTACAAAGCACATAAAAAAATGCTCGGAGCATGACATATACAGAACTGCAAATGGATCAAAACATCTTTATGGCCCATAAAGTCCAAAATTGGCTATTAAAATAATGATATAGCTGATATTTAAGCAAACTAATCCTAACACATTGATTTGTTGATTATCCTTCAATCACTCTTCGATGAATAAGTGGAACCAAAACCACAATTTTGTTCGCTATTATGACTTGAGATCTATGTTACTCGGACTAGAGCTTGGAGGATACAGACAATGATTTGACGACTGTCCCAATTTTTGTTGTCTCCTATATGACTCGATTAGGTTAGGTTAAGAATCTAATTGATTTTAATCTACTCAAGCATATTTACAAACACCTTGTGTCCACAGCCTATAGGGGAAGAGCATAATAATTTCAGCTTCAGAAATGGATACTGGTACTACTTGGTTCCTGAATTCAACACATAACGCTGCTGAGTTGGAAGTAGGACATCAAAATGGAAGCGTGGCAAGCTCAAGTACAAAAGAAGATGAAAAGAGGAGCAAGGAGTTGGAATCCAGGGATATATATGAACATACTGCTCACAAGTTTGCTTGATGACCACCATCAACCCACCTTTTAAGTACCAATTTTCTACTGTAAAGGACATATAATAATACAAAGAATGCAACCGAACATATATAGAGAATAAGCGGCACTCTTGTACACAGTGATTACTCCTAATCTCTACACGTAAATGATCAAATGAAGCAATATTAAATATAGAGAAGCAATATTACACGTAAATGATCAAATGAAGCAATATTACTTAAAAGGGGAGCCAAATACAAAAGGCACATATATGCCACTAAATAAAATTTATGACTGAAAAATCACAAACTAGTAAAAATCTACATAATGCAAACTCCAAAGTCAGAGAATTCAATTCTGTAGCTTACATATTTCAAAATTCAAATTGTATAAAATTTCTTTTTTAAATTGCCATCTAAACAACTAAATCTAACATCAACCTTAAGACTCCAAACTACAAATGAACAACTAAAGACCTTCATATTTCTATAACAAAGGCTAGAGCAGAGAGAAAACCAAACCTTCAGAATCGTTGTCGTAATTGTAAGCCAGAGGGAAATATTCAAACACCGTATGGATCGAATATGCCCAAAAGTTTACCTGGAAAATGTACTTCTTATGAATCATTTTTACAAACACCTTGTCCCCCTCCACCTTGTCCCCGCCCAGCATCCTCACCCGACACTGCCATCTCCCTCCTCGGCTCCCTCATCAGCATCGCCTTCACATCCCATTATGCTTCAAGTTGTCCAGCACCACGTGAAACGACTCCACGACGGACGAAGTCGATGCTAGAGATACTGTAAATCACTGAAAATCCAACCAAATTAGGGGTTCTCAAACAAGAAGAGAAAAAACCCTAAAATTCAAAGAGGGACTTACAAATCGTGGGATAGAATCCTCCGTCGGCGGTGACCAAATTGCGGCATCCAGTGTGGTGGAAATTGGCTGGAACGATGGCAGGAGGAGAGCAGATTTTGTGTTGTTGTTTGTGAATGTAGGGTTAGGGTTTGGGAGTTGGGGTTAGGGTTTGGGGAGAAAAGGAGGAAAAGATGGAGATGAAGGAGGAGGAAGCCGGAGACTATAAAGTTGGCGTGGACAGAGTTGAGGAGGTGGACATGGAGAGGGAGAGGGAGAGGGAAGGAGGAAGAAAGCAATGAGAAATAAAGAGGAAGGAGAGAAAGCTGGATGTTCTTAGTTTTAGAAGTTTTAGGTGAAAATTTTGCAGGAATTTTGCCGCCAACATAAATTGGTGTTTCCTAGCAGCAGCAACGCTCGATGGACGCAACCAACATAAATCCTAAAAAAAACTTTCAGAAAAGGGCTAAGTAGTTAATAGATGAATGTTACAGATTATATAGCATTCAGGAAACGCTATATATAGATATTTTTATAGTACTATAGAAAGAACGCTATTGTTGATAATATTCTATAGCGGGGACACTTGAACGCTATAGAAAAACTGCTATTGTAGGCCCTATTTGTTGTAGTGCAAGGAAGCTCCTAACAAGGTTCGTGAGCCAAGAAGTGAAAGCAGAAGTGGCTGTAAAGCAATTTTCCGTATTGGGTACATCGATTCTACAAAGATGTGGGCCGTCAAAATTTTTTATGTACTTCACAACCATAGCCTGGCGAATGATTATGAATCAGTTTTTTTGAGATCCCATCGTAAGATATCACCCGCAGAGTTGGAAGAAGTTAAGATTATGAAGCAATCAGGGATGGGGACTGGAGCGATATGGAATTTAATTTTCCACAAGAAAGGTGGCTGGGATGAGGTTGGATGGACGAAAAAGGATTTATACAACGCTCTAGCTCAAGATAGTAGAGCACTAGACGATGTTGATGCTATGACAACACTTACATTTCTTCAATCTAAGGAGGGCATTGACCCAGATTTCTTCTACGCGTACAAGGTAGACGAAGATTCCAGATTGACCCATCTCTTTTGGCCTGACGGTGCATGTCGATTCGATTACGAATTATTTGGAGATTCACTAGCATTTGACTCTACATATAAAACAAATAGAAGTCAAATGCCGTTGGTGGTTCTAGTGGGTACAAACAATCATGCAATGACTTGTGTATTTGGGTTTGCAATGATCCATTATGAGACTGCAGAGACATATTCTTGGGTTCTAGAAAAATTCCAAGAGTGTATGAATGACAAATTACCAGTGACAGTTCTCACGGATGGTTGCAGATCCATAAATAAAGCAATTGAGGATTTAATGCCCAGCGTAGTTCATCGAACGTGCTCATGGCATATCCTAAACAATGCTGCCAAACATGTACACCGAGAGGGTTTTCATAATAAATTGAGTCTTCTGATTAAAAGGTACATCGCACACTTGCTACTTTACTTTGAAGTATGTTGTTGTTACAATATTACAACTTTAGTCACTGTCTATGTTTTCTAAATATGTACTATTCAGTCGAAGAATTTAAAAACCGTTGGCAGCAGATGCTAACGAATTATAATGTAGTGAACAAAGAGTGGACCACTGCATTATACAGAACGAGGCAGCGATGGGCGAACACATTCCTACGTGGGCATTTCTTTGGCGGTTCTACTGCAACAAATAGATGTGAATTTATAAACGCATTTCTGAAAAGATTTTTGAATGAGAAGCTGCCACTATGGATGGCCCTTCAAAATTGTGACTTCGGTTTGGCGGCCTTACGTTACGGCCAGATGAGTAAGCATGTCACTGATAAACACTCAACACCAGTTGTGAATCAAACTAGCATGGCCGTAATAGAAGATAAATTTGTCGCAATTTACACTAAAATGGTGTTTATAGTGGTAAGGAAGGAAATCACACGTTCTGATGCATATACTGTTCTCCATCATCACATCATAAGAGAGGCAGAAGTTTGCACTATCCAAAAGTATATGTCGCCAAACAGTGTCAACCGGAAGGTTACATTTGATCCGGCCGACAACATCATAAATTGTGAATGCTTGTGGATAGAGACCAAGGGGATTCCTTGTAGGCATATTTTTTCAGCAATAAAGAGATTGTAAATTGGAGATATTCCAAAGAACTTGATAAAATCTTATTGGCTCAAGGATTGCAAAGAGACTTATCTCTCCGAACCTGGCTCAGAAAGAAGATTCATCCACACAGACATTGTTGAGAGCAGAAGGTATGGTGGTATTAAAACACAAGTTAATCTGTTTACATACTATTGTAAAAAATCAAGAAAAATTCAAGAGAGGGGAACGGAGTTGATATCGTCTGTTCTGATGGAGTTGAAAGAAATGGTGTCCGATATTGGTGAAGAACAAATGGTAGCTGATGCAGTTCATGGAGTGCATGAAGCTTTAAAAGAGCCAAATCCGGTAGCAACAAAAGGAAGGCCTTCTGAAGGAAAATCAAGCCGGCCTACAGAAAGTCAGCCTATCCCGAAGCCTAGAACTTGTAGAGTTTGTAAAAAATCGGGTCACAATTTTCGTAATTGTAAAGTACGAAAACGAAATAGCGACAAAGAGCAAATAGAATAAAATGAAACGTCGTTGACTTAAGACAATGTCTTTCCTATGTGACAAGATGTCATTCACACAATATAATTAGATAAAAAATATGTTCTCTAATACAAAAGTTTGAGAAGACAATTAGATAAAAATGGAGAATATCCAATTCCAAGTTCAAAACGGAGAATATCATAAATGGAGAAAATATGTTCTCCGTACAGTTCAAAACGGAAAATATCGTTTTCCGTTTCAAATGACACGGAGAATATCATTCTCCGTTTCAAATTAAAACGGAGAATGAACATTCTAATGTATTTTTAACACTGGGAATCCTATTCTCCGTTTCAATTTAAACGAAGAATGCCGTTCTCTGTTCCAAATTAAACGGCGAATAGAATCCTCAACCGTTTTAATACTGGGAACGACATTCTCCATGTAGTTCAAAACGGAGAATATAATTCTCCGTTTCAAATGACACGGAGAATATTATTTTCCGTTTCAAATTAAAACGGAGAATGAACATTCTAATGTGTTTTTAACACTGGGAATGTTATTCTCCATTTCAAATTAAACGGAGAATGCCATTCTCCGTTCCAAATTAAATGGCGAATAGAATCCTCAATCGTTTTGACACTGGAAATGCTATTCTCTGTGTAACTCAAAACAGAGAATGCTATTCCCCGTTTAATAAAACACGGAGAATGCTATTGTGGTGTCGTGGTTACAATGCTAGACTTGTATTTAAGAGGTCATTGGTTCAAATCTTGACTATAACAAAATTTTGTTTTATTTATACTTTTTTGTAAGTTATGTATGGGGCCCATTTAAAAGAAAAAAAACTTTGATACAGTAGGGGGTATCAAAGTTTTGATACCCCCTATGTATGACATGTGGGCCCTTCCTGCTTTGTAAAATGTGTACACATATATATATATACACATAAATTTGAGAGGGCCCACATGTCATACATAGAGGGTATCAAAGTCAAAACTTTGATACCCCCTACTGTATCAAAGATTCTCTCATTTAAAAGTTAAGTAAATTTGAGGAAAAAACTTTGATACAGTAGGGGTTTGATACCCCCTATGTATGACATGTGGGCCCCTCCTGCATTGTAAAACGTGTAAACATATATATATACATAAATTTTGAGAGGGCCCACATGTCATACATAGGGGATACCCCTTACTATATCAAAGTTTCTCTCATTTAAAAGTTTAGTAAAATTGAGAAAAAAACTTTGATACAGTAGGGGGTATCAAAGTTTTGATACCCCCTATGTATGACATGTGGGCCCCTCATGCTTTGTAAAACGTGTAAACATATATATACACATAAATTTTGAGAGGGCCCACATGTCATACATATGGGGTATCAAAACTTTGATACCCCATACTGTATCAAAGTTTCTCTCTAAAATTGAAACCCTCTTCAAAGTTGGCAGAATTTGAAGGGCAGATTCATTGGTATTAATGGCATATAAATGGCAGTAGTTGGGAGAGTTTGTTCTAGTCTTACTTAGCTTTACTTGAGAAGGGGCAGATGCATTGGTATTGACGGAAATTAATTGAATTGAATTCGAAGTGGCTGCCACTTGGCGCATGAGTCCGAGTTGTTCCTTGCCTATAAATGGCAGTAGTGTAGGGAGAGTTTGTTCTCGTCTCACTTAGCTTTTCTTGTGGAGATGGACTCTACCGATCCCCCGCCTTGGCAAGACGCTTTCCTTTTGGTTGTCGATCTCCTCGTTCGAAGAAGCTTTGGTGGTGAAGTCCTTCAAAAGACTGAGATGTGCCTGGGTTTGGATTTATTGCCAACCCACGCTCTGTCGAAGCACCCGCACGTTGATTCGCTCGGACTATGCACGGTGTTCCTTTGCCACAAGGAGTTCCTTTGTTCGACGTGTTCCATTTGTCCGACGATGCACGACGAAGTGATTTGCCTCAAGGAATTACTTTTCCTCAGGGCGTTCCATTGCTCGGAAGAATGCAATATGAATTGAATTCCTTTGTAGGTCCTTTGCCTCAAGGAAAGAGTCTTACCAAGGTGGGGAATCAGTAGAGTGCATCTCCAGGATGAAGAAGGATGCCTTTGCAAGGTGCTCTGCGTCAAGGAATTCCTTTGCAAGGTCCTTTTGCTCTCAAGGAATTCCTTGGCACTCAAGGAGTTCCTTTGATTCCTTGATTGCATTCCAGTTTTTGTAATGCTGGAAGAGCTACCGTAACTCCTTTGCCTCAGTGAGTTCCTTTACTCGGACGATGCACGATGAAGTGATTTGCCTCAAGGTGTCATCCAACGGTTTCTATGCTCTGATGATGCACGATGAAGTGATTTGGCTTAAGGAATTCCTTTGCCTCAAGGCGTTCCATTCCTTTGACGATGCACGATGAACTGAATTCACTTTATTGTACATCGTCAGAGGAATGGAACTCCTTGAGGCAAAGGAATTCCTTGAGACAAATCACTTCATCGTGTTTCGTCAGAGCATAAGAACCTTTGGATGACTCCTTGAGGCAAATCACTTCATCGTGCATCGTTAGAGCAAGAACAAGAGCAAGATGAATTCCTTAAGGCACATGAACAGAAGCAAAGGAATTCCTTGAGAGCAAAGGACCTTGCAAAAGAATTTCTTGAGGCAGAGCATCTTGCAAAGGCATCATTCTTCATCCTGGAGATGCACTCTACCGATCCCCCACCTTGGCAAGACTCTTTCATGTTGGTTACTGGAAGAGCCGCAGGGTTTGGGTTGATTGCCAACCCACACTCTGTCGAAGCGCTCGCACTTTGATTCGCTCTGACTATACACGGAGTTCCTTTGTTCATGGAGTTCTATTGCTCTGACTATGCACGAAGTTCCTTTGTTCAAGGAGTTCCATTGCTCTGACGATGCACGATGAAGTAATTTGCCTCAAGGAATTCCTTTGTCTCAAGGAGTTCCATTGCTCTGCGATGCCCGCACGCAGCTCACATTCAACTTTTTTCTTGATAGTAGGATTTTATGTAGTAGTTCAGACTTCCATATCTAAATAAAAGTTAAACTTTTCGTGATTTTCATAATGTAAATGTAACTCAAAAATGATTTTATTATAAAAGACAGAGCAGAGCAGACATTATAAAAGACAGAAGTTCCTTGCCCATTACATAATTACGTTATTATTTTACAATGTCATTGCTAGGTTGGTGGTGTTACATATTCTCTTGAAAGCAAATTCTTAGCCCATACCAACCTCATCATTGTAGTCTTCTTAGCCCATACCAACCTCGTCATATTCTTATCAAGCTCATCTTCATTCTCCTTTTCAAACTAAACGAAGAATAATATTCTCTGTTTCAAAAGACATGGAGAACGTCATTCTCCATTTAAATAAAAATGGAGAATGAACATTTTAATGTGTTTTACCACTGGGAATGTTATTCTCCGTTTCAAGACAGACGAAGAATGTTATTATCCATTTCAAAATAAACGGTAAATAGAATCCTCAAACGATTTAATTTAAACGGGAAAGTTATTCTCCGTTTCAAGTAAACGGAGAATGTCATTCTCCATTCTAAATAAAACGGACAATATAATCCGAAGGGGCAGATTCATTGGACTCTACCGATCCCCCGCCTTGGCAAGACTCTTTCCTGTTGGTTCACTTCAAATGACACGGAGAATGAAATTCTCCATCTTATTCAACTTTTTCTTGGTTGTAGGATTTTATGTAGTAGTTCTGACTTTCATATGTAAATAAAAGTCAAACTTTTCGTGGTTTTGACAATGTAAATGTAATTCAAAAATAATTTTATTATAAAAGCAGAACTTATAAAAGATAGAAGTTCCTTGCCCAATTACATAATTACATTGTTGTTTTACAATGTCATTGCTTGTTTCGTGTTACATATTTGCTTGAAAGCAACTTCTTAGTCCATACCAACCTCATCATTGTAATCTTCTGGTGAGTTTCATCGTCATTTTCTTCCATTATTTTGAAGGGAGTAGTCGTCAACATATTCATATAATACGCCATGTACAAGAGGCAGTTGGGTGCCCGTTGTTGTGGGCAATTTGGAGAACAATTCATCACTTTGCTCTCATACTTCATCTTCGCCGGACATCTCTCCCTTATCATATCAACTTTTCTCCTGACGATAGGCTCTAAGGTGTTCTTTATTAATTTTGCATCCACCTTTCACTTTTCGTACGTGGTTTGCCTCAAGGAGTTGTAGTCTGTCCAATCGTAGGAGATAAAGTTGAATGTGAGCAGAGTATAGTGTTTGATGGATGAATTAAAGAGTGGGATGAATAGCAACTCTATGTCGTCCTCCAAACCCATGACGAAGTCTACTACATCTGTTTGGATGTCTTGAAGGGCGTCGACTTTTGCGTCTTGTTCATTGGCACGTTCAACGATGGTCTGTTTCCCAAAAACAAAACACAATATCATGAGTAATTTTTTATGTCATTTTTCATCGGTGTACACATGAATATGGATTTTTCTGTTTGAATTCTTACCAATGTGTGGGCCATCATGAATGCAGACCACTTATGTGATTGGGGCGCCGGCTTTTGCTTCTGGATCAATGGCACGTCCTTTGAACTAGACGGGACACACCTTCTTTTAATGCCTTAAATTTCTCTCAGCTTCCTTATTATTAGGTTCAGTATGCCAGCCTCCATGTCGTCATAGTTGAGTATGTCTTGCAGGTCTATTGCCGACAGCTGGACTGAAACTCTATTTTCACCCTTTTTCGGCGAAAATAAGTATACAATATCACTGCACATAAATTTAGTTTAGATTAAATTAATAAAGATAGATTCTCATTACATAATTGTGAAAAAAGTCTAGGAAAATAAAAGAAAAAAAGGGTTCAGAATATATACTTTGGACACTTCTTTTTGGGAATTACGATGTCGATGTATTGCTTCTTCAGCTCTTTATCCGCATCTTTCCAAAGTAAGAGTTTATCGCATTCCCTTAGTATGACACGGTTCCTCTTTAATTCAGCCATTTTGGCGTCTTCTCCAGATTTCGGAGCGACATTAATCTTTCGCTTTTTATTAGCCTCTCTAACTGTATTTTTTTTCAAGGGAGTAACATCTTCAATGGCTAATGGCGTTGATGGTTTTCTGAACCTCTTTCCTCCGATCCTCCTCTTCTTTTGGCTTCTTTTGGAGCAGCAAGTTCAGCAGCTGCTTCAATCTCCTGACGCTGCAATGCTACAACCATGGCTTCGAGATCAACGATTTTCCTATCCTTTTTAGTGGCTTCAATATTGAACGATTCAACTTTATTTTGAAGCTCCCTTTTCTCCTCAACGAGCCTTTTATTTGTTTCTCTGAGTTGCTCGGTTGTTCGCACTAAAATAAAACAAACAACAATGAAATGTATGATGTGAATCTAACACGGAGAATGACATTCTTTGTGTAATATAATATGGAGAATAGCATTCTCTGTTTGGAATTACACGGAGAATAACCTTTCCAGAGAATAGAAATTATCCATTTCAAATAACACGGAGAATGCCATTCTCCGTGTTATAATCCATGGAGAATAGCCATTCTCTTGGAAGATTACAAATCAAAAATTTGAAATAGAAAAGATTTTACCTTGTGCATGTACATCTGCAATAAGAACAGAATTCTGCTTTCTCAAATCCTCCAGTTCATGCACAGAGTCCTCCATCACAACGTTGACTGCACGTTGTTGCGCTTCTTCTGTCTCGAGCTATTTCAGCTTTTCTTTGAGTATGGCATTCTCAAGGTTGGCTGCACGTAACTGCGCTCCTTGTGCCTCCATCTCTTTTAACTTTTCTTTGAGTTCTTCATTCTGCGCAGGAATATCAGAATGATGTCTTCTCAAATTCTCCAGTTCATGCACAGAGCCCTCCATCACAACGTTGACTGCACGTTGTTGCGCTTCTTCTGCCTCGAGCTCTTTCAGCTTTTCTTTGAGTATGACATTCTCAAGTTGGCTGCACGTAACTGCGCTCCTTGTGCCTCCATCTCTTTTAACTTTTCTTTGAGTTCTTCATTCTGCGCAAGAATATCAGAATGATGTCTTCTCAAATCCTCCAATTCCTTTGCTGAGTCGTCCATCACAACGTCCATTTCATGATGCTGTGGTATCCGTTGTTCATCAAAATTATCCCCACTTGCTTCTTGGTGTTCTTCCTCTCCCTCTTTTTCAACTTCTTATATAGGTGGCTCATCTTCTTTGTGCCCTTCTTCTTCCCCAACAGGTATAACCAGATCTTCCAATATCATCTTCGATCTCATTTTGTTGTGATATTCGGCCTTGAGAAAGTTTGAGATTTCGTGCCCATTTCATGTGAAAAATCTTGGATAATCAGGAATTGGGGCGAACTTCCTTTCTACAAATTTACTATGTTCTGCAAACCAATAGAGGAAATATATTGTGCAACCTTCCAATTTGTGGAAAGCCATTGAGAATCCTCATGTTCAGTTTTGCTTCTACTCCTCTTTATGTTATCTATTACATATGCTAGGATTAACCTTGGCTAGTATATACTGTTGATGACGTCCACACTGTCTACCAAGGCCAAGAATCTGTACGGCAAATTTGAACCGCCAGACTTTGTGAAGAATATTGTTTGGCACAAGTGGAAGATTATTATCTTGGCCAAATCATCTGGATTAACAGCGTTATCTCTGCCACGAAACCGTCGTAACAATTCAAAAAACTTGTCTCTCACTTCCTTATTCGTGACTTCTGAGTGTTTGCCCTTAGTATTATCCAGCAATCTTGTGAAGTGATCTCTACACAGGCTCAATGATGCTGGTGGTGTGGGCTACTGTTGTTTTTCTTATATCATTCTTCTGTAAAAACATCATCATCGCTTTCTTCATTCAGT
Organism: Iris pallida; assembly: GCA_029216955.1. Classification (NCBI taxonomy): domain Eukaryota; kingdom Viridiplantae; phylum Streptophyta; class Magnoliopsida; order Asparagales; family Iridaceae; genus Iris; species Iris pallida. The sequence goes on from JANAVB010032018.1 coordinate 2,737,881, forward strand.
GGTAGACCGAATATGACTGCCATATCGTCGATGCTTGGCGCGATTTTAACAGTGGTGCTCAATTCAAAGCACCCGACGCCATCTTCTTCTTCTGTGTAACTTGCAATTAAATTCTCAAGCCCTTCCGTTACCTTGGCCACTTCGGAGACGTGGACTCTGTTTTGGTAGAAAATCTCGACAAAGAAACCGGTATTCTCCAAGGAACCAATAACTGGCTCAGGTAAACGACCAACATCTTGATTGACCTCCTCCATAAGATTTAGCATTGGCTTGAAAGTAGAACAGAAAAGTCTTGAATCCTTATTCCTGACAGATTTTTTTTCTACAAAATAAAAAAACAAAAAATTAGGTCAGAGAATGGCCATTCTTATGGGTTTTAACACTGGGAATGACATTCTCCGTGTAAACTAACACGGAGAATGTCATTCTCCGTTTCAAATGACACGAAGAGTGTCATTCTCCGTTTAAAATAAAACGGAGAATGAACATTCTAACATGTTTTAATACTGGGAATGTTATTATCTATTTCAAGATAGACGGAGAATGCCATTCTCCGCTCCAAATTAAACGGTGAATAGAATTTAACATTCAAATGCGTTTTATGACGTAGAATGTCATTTTTTTTGTAATATATACAGAATTTGCGAACATAAAATCAAAGTTATACCTTCTGTTTGCACTTCTTCTTGCACTTCTTTTTGTTTAGCAACTTTTTCCTTTTTCTTTTGTGCAACTTTCTTAGAATAGGGTTTTGGTTGTTCTCCGTCTGTCGCATTTGGATTTTTTGTAACTGGTGCATCTTCTCTAATTGGTGATGCTGCCGGTGATGATTCTGCCGCTGATGCCGACATGGTGTGAAGATTGCGAATGGGGAGGAAGTTTTGAAGATTTTGGAGGAGAATGACCTAGGTTTGAGTACATAGTGGAGTATGGAAGAAGAGGAAGAATCAAAACAATTTTTTTTTGTAAGAAAAGGGTTCGGGGGTGTTTTGAATTAATTTGAAGGGCAAAAATGTCATTCGATGGAAGGGCAAAAGACTCCTTTCTGCTTAATTATATTAATTTGAAGGGCAAAAATGATTCTGCTTAATCAAAAAGAATCGAAGCCGTTTGGCAAAAATGTCATTACAACTCAACAAAACAAACGAACATAATACATTAGGGGTTTCCATACATTAGATATAAAATAAGAAGAAAAAAATTATCGTCTTCCATATTCAATCATTTCAGATTGGACTTCTTTTAGCTCTTCATTGTGCTCTGAAGTTGTAATCCATTCAGCAGCTTTGCGTCTTTCCATTTCCGCATCAAAATGCATATAACAAACATAACATCAAAAATATTGCTCTAAAAAGTATAAGTTTTTGACGACATTTTCAGACTTACATTGAGAGAACTGTAGTCTAGACTACATCGGTCTTTCATGAATGCAATTACAAAAATCCCATAATCAACAGAATTGCCTTGGCGGGGAACATAAGAAGGACGTTTTATTGCAAAAGTAGAAAAGCTAAACCTAGCATCTCTCAACTTCAAAATCTCTTCTTCGAGAAAGAGATCCAAATTTGAAAGCTACAATTACCAGAATACAATATGTATTAGTATACCGCGTATCTTATACCCAATTCATATGACTGTTTTGTTTTGAATCAGATCATCTTTAGATGCAAGTGAGTCCCAAATTTTAATAGTCCTTTTTTTAACCAGAACTCTTGCAAGAGTATAGTGTCCGTCCAGAAGAATGGGTATGTATATCTGAATCAGGATTAATTAGGTAAAACAAATTAGTAAATTTTCAGAAAATTAGGATTAATATATAAACAGAAATACATTAATACCTCGTTACAAGAGCTTAAAGATCCCATATAATCCAAAAAATATTTGTACTTCTTCCATATTTCATGAAGCTTTTTGTCGGATGGAGGTAACGTTTCTTTCTACATACACATCAACTAATACACTACGAAGGAGAAACAAACGAGAAAATTGTTAATGCATATGCTTTGAAGAATAAAATGCTCACTCACCGATATCTTTATTGGTAAAATCCATACATTAGCTTTATTGGAGGTTCTTTTCCATTCCTCCGCGGTGAGAAGAGCAGAGACAATGTCTACAATCTGAATAAATCAATAAAAATGTAAGCGATGAAATCGAAGTAAACATAGATGGCATCTAAGAAGAAATATACTCTCTATACATACCCTATTTTTAATTCTCGTTAAAGGAGCTAAGGTCTTCATCTCAAACCTAGACACATAGATTTTGTTGCAAGATGATATTATTTCTCTAAGAAAAAAAATAAATAAATTAGGAGAAAAAACTGTTGGAATTAAATCAAAACTCATATTACTTACTCGTCAGGTCTATCATCGGCAAAAATATAGTCGTAATAACTCGAAGAACTACTAGTACAATTGCTAGGCTTCGAGGTTGAACCCCTTGTTAAACTTTTCGATGGTGTGACCGGATCTAAATTTCCACGCATTCTTTTAGAAGAACTGCTAAAGTCAGTTTCTTCTGTAGGGGACAACACGAGAATTCGGTCCAATGCTTTACTGCGAGAGTGTAGCTCCACGTCCTCCTCATCGGAAGAAGATTCAACGGAAACCACCTTTACTTTATTAAATGCTCCAGATGAAGATGCCTTCTTCAAAGTTGGAGATTCTTCAACCTTCTCAAAACGTCGAGATAAATTCATTTGTTCAATTTCTAATGAACAAAACTTAGAATTGATCTTTACAACTTCAGCTGAAATCGTCGACATATGTTCTTCAATCTTGCACAACATACGCGGAATGAAGGTTTCATTTGGAGCTGGCAACCAATCTTCTACGTCTTCTACATTTACCACCACACGAGTAGACATCTTGAGAACAAAAAAACTATTGTATTTCAGAAAACTATTCTATGTATTTTAGAATGAATAATAGTACTATGAAAAAAGAAAACTATTGTATATATAGCAAGAGAGAAGTACAAAAAGTGAGAAAGATGGAAAGACAAATAAATTTTGAGATTAGCAAACAATCTACTAGCCGTTTGATTGAGGAGGGCTCGAGGAAGATTCTACTAGCCGTTTGAAAAATACAAAAGGTTATCATGATCAACTTCAATTAAGGAACTCTATAAGAGGTTTAATTCCGCTTGATTGAGGAACTCGACGAAGTCCGCCGCGAACCGGAACTTCTTCTTCTTTCCTTTTTTTATCTCCGTTTCTCCTTCCACCACCACCACCATGGCCTGTAGCTTTATAACAAAAATATTAAATTGTTAGATGAAATAAAAAAAAACTAATTACAAAAATATTACTAAATCAAAATCAAACAGAACACATATTCATAAAAAACACGAGATTAAAGATGAAAGTGTCACAGAAGCAACACCACAATTTTATAACAACTAAACAGACTCTGCTAAGCAATAACTAGAATTAAGGATTGTGTCCTCCTTGGATTTAATTTACATAAAGAAGAGATTTTAGAGAACGAGCTTTTGTCGGCTTCCTAAATGTACCATTCTCCGTCCTAAATGTACTATTCTTCGTCCTAAATGTACCATTCATCGTCGGTGTCCTCATCTAGATCGCCAGTAGCGGTGGGGTCGTCTACATCGCCTACAGACCTGGACATACTGTGTCCTTAGGGATTGTGTCCTCCTTGGATTTAATTTACACAAAGAAGAGATTTGAGAGAACGAACTTTTATCGGCTTCCTAAATGTACCATTCTCCGACCTAAATGTACCGTTCGTCGTCGATGTCCTCATCTAGATCGCCAACAGCGGTGGTGTCATCTACATCGCCTACAGACCTGGACACACTGTGTCCTTAGGGATTGTGTCCTCCTTGGATTTAATTAACACAAAGAAGAGATTTGAGAGAACGACTTTTATCGGCTTCCTAAATGTACCATTCTCCGTCCAAAATGTACCATTTTGTCATCGATGTCACCATCTAGATCGCCAGCGGCGGTGGTGTCGTCGTCTACATAGCTTACAGACCTGGACACACTGTGTCCTTCCTTTCCGGCCGACACACAATTATTGTTTTATATACGTAGTTGCACAAAATATTAAATTACCTGGACGAAAGAGAAAGTAAATATGAGTTAATTTAGGGTGTTCATTGAAAAATTGTATTGAAGAATGAGCTGCTATAGCAAGTTAACAAGAGGTCAAAAGTCAAAAACAGCATTAAATGATGTCTCCTGCATTATTTCATCTGAATTTAATCTGAACCGTTGGATTAACATCCAACGGTCCAGATTTTGGATGTATCGTTACATCCAAAATGGGCGAATGTATTGTAGAATTTTCCATATAATATATATATATATATATATATATATATATATATATATATATATATATATATATATATATTTCATATTATAAGCAGTCAAGATATTGTTCTTTAATTTTTCTTTTATTGTTATATATATATTTCTTCTAAATCATAAGCAGATGGAACTTTATTTGGTAACGAGGCTGCTCTTTATCTCTGCCTCTGATTTGTTTGTACAATAGTTATGTATGTAAAAAAATGTCTTTGAAACAGAAATTTGACAGCCTTAATGCTATCGGTAAACCGAGACACTTTAAGTCACTTTAGTGTAGGACTGTCTGGTGGGTGGCAGTCCTGATACTAACTCTCTGTGAGGAGAGTTTGAAATACAAAATCTCCGCACAGAGAGTTTCAATTTGGTATCCAAAGAGAGTTTATACCCAAAAATGTCCACATAACAACATATCTACTATTACATATCCAAATTACGACAATCAGATCCAATTTACATAAAAAATAACAACATATCCGACAAAATATCCAACAAGTCAAGTTTTCAAACAATAACATATCCTTCAAAAAATATCCGACAAATTATCCAAAATGAAGTTTACGACAAAATACCCTAAAATCCACAAGTTAAGTTTTCAAACAACAACAACCACATCCAAATTATATCCAAATACAAAATAATTTTAAACATCCAACTACATATCATGCCGGGTTTTTGTACGAGACTCCATATTATGCTTTAAGGGGAACTCGACCTCGTCATCGATGCGCTCCAGCTCGTTGGCAATCGTGACACAGTTCTCACTCTGGCTTCGACCGAGCTTGGGGTGCCGGTGGCTGCGTCCGAGACCGAGCTTGGGATGCCGGTTCAAAAATTCTAATCGGACGCTCGAGAGGACGTCCCTCGCGTTCCTTCCGCTTTGACGTGGTGGGACGTATTCTTTTGTTAGCGGCCGAAGGACTGTAGGACAACATACAATTATTAAATAATAGAAAGAAAAATAGACAACAATTAAACATCATGTTAAGAATTCCTAATGTCACCCCCCAGTGCTATATTAGGACTGCCAGGGATGTGGCAGTCTTACTGTAAAGTAGGACTGCCAGAATTCCAGTAGTCCTCTTTCACAGTAGGACTGCAAGGAGTCTGGCAGTCCTACTTTGCAGTAGGACTGGCACATCCCAGGCAGTCCTAATCCTGCTCGACTGTAGCAGCCGAACGTTGTGTCGTGTTCTAGGATTTGGGTTTTAAGTAATGTGTGCTAATTATCGTGTTCGAAAAATTCATTCATGAACCCTAAAGTAATTCTAAATCTAATTTATCAAATCTTTTTGAAGATTTAGCAATGATTCTTTGATTTGGAAAAAAAATTAGAAAAATATAGAGAAAATTAGGGAAGATTAGGGAAGAACATACCTAAACTCCAATGATTGTTTCGACTTGCGTGTCATCTCTTGCAATAGAGTGGTGGAGGAGGAGAGTGGTGGAAGAATTTGGAATGAAGTGGTGGAGGAGTGGTGGAGAATAGTTTTAGGGTTTGGGGAGCTTTTGGAAGAGAGAGAGAGAGAGAGAGAGAGAGAGAGAGAGAGAGAGAGGAAATGAAGAAATGAGATGAAAATGTGGGTTTAGGGGTTTGGACTGCCCCCCTAGCAACTTATAGGCAGCCCCTAGCAAAAGTTCTACCTTCTTGGGCTGCCCCCAAGTAAGGGTTAGCCCCTAGCAAAAGATGTGGTGCCCTTAGAAAAAACCTATCACAAAAGCGCTATATTAATAAAGTGCTTAAACGATTTGGCATGCATTAATGCAAACAAGGCGGCACCCCTTTCGTTAAAGGAAACAACTTCAGTCTCAATCAAGTGTCCTAAGAATAGCCTTAAAATTAAAGAAATGCAATAAATTTTCCGTTCATGATCAGTTATAGGGAGTCTAATGTATGCTCAAGTATGTACGCATTCGGATATTGCGTACATAGTTGGAATGTTAGACATATATTTAAGCAAATATGATATGAATCATTGGGTAGCAGCCAAACTACTTAAGTTATTGATAGAGAACCAGAAATTATATGCTCTTTGTAGTAGATCGGATAATTCTGGAGATCATAAGGTATTTTGACTCCAATTTTGCTGAATGTCAACACAACAGGAGATCCACATCAGGTTATGTTTATCTATTGACTGGTGGAGATATTTTGGATGAGTGTCAAACAGAAACTCATAACTTCTTCCACTAAGGCATCCAATCAGGAAATATAGTTACGAATTTTGTCACAAGGCTGCACCTACAAGAGGCTGTTGAATGACCATTCAAATTATGGTGTGACAATAAATCAATAGTATTGTATTCCAATAACAACATGAAATTGTATAAATTAAAGGATATTGACATAAAGTTTCTAGTTTTGAGAAAATAATTCAGAATATTTAAAGTGTCCATATAGCATATTAGGATAAACTCCATGTTAGCGGATCCGCTCACAAAAGTATTATCACTCAAGGTCTTTCATGAGCATACTGTTCATATGGGTGTTATCTTAATTAAGTATATGACAATATAGTGAAAGTTTGTATTTTATGTATTTGGGTGCTATTTGGCTTTGGACACATTTATATATTAAAGTATTTTGGATTTTATCTGATCAGATATATGAAAATTCAGCTCATTCTGCTTTCATTATGTTAAAGTGTTGATCTCATTAAAGTTAAAGAGGACCAGTTGAAAATAGACATGTGTTGATCATATTGTATATAATTTCTATGCTACGCATCCATGATTGATCTATGCCATTTAGTTATATTGGTATATGTGACCATTGATGGTTTAGTTACGCTAAATGTGATGAAGGCCGCTTTGATCCTATATTGATATGGTTAATGGACGAGATTGTCCGGATATACCCTAAGGATTAAGATAGTAATTTATGAGCTCACTAAGGTTAACACAATATAAGGTTACATATGTGGCCTAGTGGGAGATTGTTGGAATTATTCAATAATAGGGGTCACACATGTAAAATTAATTGTATTCGGTTATCTAAATAATTTGGCCAAATTAAAGTGGTCTATTTGAAAAATTGGCTTAAGGATAATAATTGTCATGAAAATAATGTGTAGATACTAAAGATAAATCTAATTTGATGATGGGCAAAATTCGAAATATCAAAACACACACACACACACACACACACACACATATATATATATATTTTTTATATATATATATATATATATATATATATATATATATATATATTCATTAGTATTCTGGTCCCCAACTTATACGGTCACCAAAGAGAAGATTTTTTCTTTTTTCTCTTCCGGATCTCCATCAACAGAAAAAGAGGGACAAGGGATTCAGATTCCTCTTTGTAATTAAGGGTCGTAGCAAGTTGGAAGATCGAACCCCATAAAGAGACGTATGCTTCAAGATCCATGAAGTCAATCAATGGATTCAGGTACACTTGCGCATTTATTTTGTATGAATCAACATGCAATAATTTCTAACACAAACATGCAAGGGAATACAAATCAGTTTAGAAAGCTATCTGGCCGCTTCAGAAATACAACATGGTGGTCAAATGTTAATCTTACTTTACACTAGTATATGTGCACGTGCGTTGCACGTATTTTATGCTACTTGGAAAGAGCAAATAATAGTAGTATATTATTATTAGGAAGACTAAAAGTCACCAATATTAAATATTCTAAACTTATTATTATATTACTATTATTATATTATTTTATACATGGATGTAAGACTATTTAGAAAGACCAAAAGACACATCTCATAATTACCTAGTTACCCCTATTAACTTTAAGTAATCTTTTTAATTAGTAAGGATATTTTTTGGAAAGAAAACTTCTACGATGAAGCGAAACTTTTGGCATTATATAATAGTATATTACATATATACTCAGAAACATATCTACATGTATCTTCTGTTGCTCTAGATGTGGTAACATTAGTTGGAAAACACGGGCTCAATTGCTTTCGTGGTACCCCAAGTTATACCTAATTAACAAAACGGTACCTAATTTATTATTGCTTACTTAGTAGTAACACAACTTCTAATTAAGGTGTTTCACGGTCCCTGTTGCCAATTTTCGTCAATTGGCTAACGGAAATAGGCTCAATTACTTCGGTGGTACTCCAAGTTATACCCTATTAACAATAAAGTACCTAATTTTTTGTAATAATTAATTTATAATAATTTATAATACGTGTAGAGGAAATAACTTATAATAATTTTAAACAATTTTTTTGTAATATTAATTTATAATAATTAATTTAAATATACCATATTAATATGGTATAATAATTAATTATAAAAGTAATATAAATTAATTATAATAATTGATTATTAAATTAAATTTTTTATAATTAATTCCAAATTAATATTAATTTATATTATGTGCACTGTTGTAAAATTTGGGGAATATTTTTAAGTTATAACTAATAGGGTATAATATGGTATATTAATTTAATAATTAATTAAATTATAACGAGGAAAATATACCATATTATAATTAATTAATTAAATTATAATATGGTATATTTATAAATTAATTTAATAATTAATTAAATTATAATAAAAATATACCATATTATAATTAATTAATTAAATTATAATTTAATTATAACTTAAATTAATTATAATATGGTATATTAATATTAATTATAATATTAATATTAATTATTAATTATAACTTGGAATTAATATAAATTAATATGGTATAACTTGGATAATTAATATATAAATTAATTAATTAATATACCATATTATAATAATTAATATACCATATCATAATAATATACCATATTATAAATTAATATTAATATTAATATTAATACTTAATATTAATATTAATATTAACTTGAAAATATAATAATTAATATTAATATTAATTTATATATTAATTATAATAATTATTATAATATGGTATATAAAATTAATTATTATAATATGGTATATTAATTTTATGGTATAATAAATTAATATGGTATATTAATTATAAATTAATATTAATTATAATATGGAGTTAATAGGGTATAACTTGGAGTACACCGAAGTAATTGAGCCTATTTTCGTTAGCCAATTGACGGAAATTGGCAACAGGGACCGTGAAACACCTTAATTAGAAGTTGTGTTACTACTAAGTAAGCAATAATAAATTAGGTACCGTTTTGTTAATTAGGTATAACTTGGGATACCATGAAAGCAATTGAGCCGAAAACACGTCTCCAGTTAGATGTTCTTTAGGTAGCAAGTAAAAAAAAAAATCTGGAATCTCTCTTTATAAACAAAATTGACGAAAAGGTTAGTCTAAATCAGCATTGTGAGAAAATAGTATTTTCTCCGAACATTATACACAAGGGTGGAGCGAGGAATTTTTTTTAGGGATAGCTAAGCATGGATGATTTTTTTTTTTTTTGCAAAACCTACACAACAAGTGCAACAGGATTCGAACCAATAACCATCATTATTAAAGCACATTCACTCAACCACCTGAGCTATAGCTTTCACGTTATATATACTGGCAGCTCCAAGTACTTATTTAAGCCCGGGCTACAGCCCGGGCTACAGCCCGGACGATCTATCTTACGCTCCGCCCTTGATTGTACATGGGTGGTCAATAAATCTGTTAGTGCACACCAGTCTCCAAAAATGGGCTGCAAAATGTAGAGAATGTACCTAAAAAGGATTGTTTCTCGATTTCAGGTTAAACTCTAAGGGTCTGGTTGGATTGAGAAAAAACAGAGTTAAGTGAGGGGAATGGAGTCAATACATATAATCTTGCTTGGATTGGAGGAAGAGTTAAGTTGTGTGTGTTTAATAACTCTTGTTTGGGTTGATGGTTTTGAGTGGGAGGAGGAATAATAAGAATACAGTAGTTACCAAAATATCTTTATTACATATCACATTAATGATTTTTCTTATCAAGATGCATCAAAAACTTACAATTTTTTTCTTATGGATTATCAACAGATGCATCAAAAGAATTTTTTTTCAGCTTTTTTTTAATCATCTTTAGAATTTTTTTCCCTCATCAACTCAACTGATGCATCAGGGACATTTTTTTCTTGTCAACGATGAGTAATAAAGTATGAAAAAAAAGAGAATGTCAGGAAGCTACGGAACAATATCTTAAAGCAAAAAAATGGATAAATATATATAATATTTTATAGGAAAAATAAAGAATATTTATGACTTTTTAAACCAAAAAAAATCTATTTTCTCTCGTTAACGCTCGATTTGGGGGGTTAAAAATGAAGAAAATAAGGATGAACAAACCCTCACTTTAATTCTCTATGACTCCTCCTTCTAAATTGTAGCATTTGGTTTCCTAGAATTTATTTTTTTACTTTGAAGATTTTTTTTTAAATTTTTATTAGGTATTGAGTTGTTAGATCAATGTTTGATTTTGAGATCGTAAGGGTTCGTGCCTAAGTCTATTAGGTGAAATATGTTAACATGAGGTTAGATATGGTTACTAGGGCCCCTAGATAGTCCCAATATATTTTATTTTATTATTTTAAAATTTTTAGAATTTTTGAATTTTTTTAGATAATTAAAACTTTTAAAATTATTTTTCCATAGGCTTTTGGGATTTACTGTGTTACACAAAGAGATTTTGAGACCAAACATTTTTATTTAGGCTCTAGACCCCTAGAAAATAGTTTCTAGAAATTTTTGGAATTTTTCTGGATTTTTTGGGATTTATTTGTATTTATTTGGTGTTAAAATAAAATTTTAATGAGTTTCTGTAATTTTTTTTGAGGTGTCCTTTCTTCAAGCCGAGCCATGGCCCAAAGCCACCCAGCCGTCCGGAGGATGATTCGAACTCGAGACATTTGTTTAGGCGGCCTCCCGCACTACCACTAGGCTAGTGCCTTAGGGTAAAGTTTCTGCAATTAAAATAACTAATTACACAGTCGACCTGCCCAGTCAGCCGTCGAGTTAGCAAGAGAGGCCCACAAGTCAGCCGCACCGCCCCTCTCTCATATATATATTCATTAAATCCTATTATTTTTAGCCGATTTTTAGAGAGTTGATCTTGGGGATCCTTCGATTTCGTGGAGCGATTGCGAACATCTCCGACGTCCTTTTTACCCTTTTTGTTAGAACCGTATCGAGGTTAGCTTTCTGAAAATATAATTTATTTTCTGTAATTATTTACGTAAATTTTTGGATATTTATTTGAGTGCCAGTTGTCCAAAAATCGACACGTCGCACGATTTTTGAGATTTTGGGTGGTCCCGAACTCCGTTTTGTGATCCGTTTAAAGTTTTGGAAAATTGACACGAAAATCTACAACATATAATTTTTTCCAAAAGTTCATATGATCATCTAGTATTTTATTTAATTCGTAGAAGATTTGACTGGTGTTTTATCGATTTTGTCACGGTTAGCTATAATGGCGATAACTTTTGACCAAATCATAATTTTATGGCACCATCTATTCCAGTGCACTCGTGGCGTAGAAATCTATTTGATTGCACACTTAAGTTATTAGTTTTGTGTCATTTGACCACTTAGTTAACGGTACGCCTCAATTTGCGTGCCGCGGGTTGTGAATTGAAAACCATGACTTTCTTTAGCCAAAAAGTTGTGTTTAGATTTTATTTTAGATTATTATTAGGTTAAAAATAATATTTTAGAATATTTTTTTTCAGAAGTAAGTTAGATTAAACTAGGGAACCTATTTAGAAGTTATACTTGTTATCGTGACCATACATGTTCACTTAATGATTTCATACAATGTTCAATTTTTAATGCTCAAGTTCATAGTTAATGTCAAGTGATCATGGTTAATTGTGAACGAGTCGGGAGGAGGAATACAACTAGTATGCATGTGGTCTACGCAATATATGTTGTAATCCACAATGTCAATGTTGATAGTAGTCATTGCACCTTACGTACCGATTGCCGTCTTTCCTAACCCGTCCACATGTCAAAAACTTGTATTCTAAAACATGTAGTACACATGACTTGATCATTGTTTCTATATTATTTATTGTTTGCCTTCCATCGAGTCTATTTTATACTGTTATCATGTCAGAGTAGTACTCTTCTCATCATATCGTGTCATGTCTATAGTTCATTTTTCTTATTATTATTTCTTCATGCTTGTATATTATATTGTGTAATGTAATGCTATGATGATCTTGCTCCAATCCTGACTGGATAACTATTTTTCAATTTTAGACGAGGTGATCTGTCCTGAGGTATACGGTTATGTTGGAGACACTGGCGTTACCAACGTACCAGATTCTGGCACTGATGCGAATTAGCATATTTTTTCTTATGCTTTCACATTAGTTAGTGGTTATAGACATGGATTTTAGTTTATTCTATTTTCTGCTACCAGTTTTGTTCCTGAGACTATCAAGGTTGTAGTTGATTATTTGACGATTATCTTTAGTTTATCTTTTGAGATTATTGGATATTATTTTTGGTGAGTATTGATGGCTGTGTTGTTCTTGTTGTGGACCATGGTTATCATGGACACCGTACTACCGCCGATGCTGCGACGTAGGCTGGACTTGACCACGCACTCGTATCCCAAAAGTGGGAGAGTGTCCTGACATAAACTCCGACCCTCAAACCAAACATAATTAATTGTCACTTAACTTTCCATCACTTAACTCTCATAACCCTCAATCCAAATAAACCCTAACGATTCTTATGCGAGAATCTTTTGATTGTTGGCCCGTAGGTCATGGTCAAACCTGGTTTCGATAATCGACTAAACTCTCACTCGATACAACTTATAAAATAACAATTGAAGACTACTCCTTACTGGACTACGACGGTTGTGACTTATTTAATCATCAATGTTAACGGGATTTAATATTTTCTTATGTATTTTTATCATTATTGAGTCTAGGAAACTCTTTACATCGAGTTGCAACTAACAATTAGACGGCTTCCAAGCTCCTCTCAAAAATAGCCAAAACCTATTCAAACCACAAATTCCTCAATCAAAGCTAGCCCAAATGAACCAAAATCAAACCTGGACCCTGCTGGAATTCAAAAAACCGAACTCAGACCAAATTCAGGTCAAACTCGGTCACTCTGACCTAGCAATCCCTAAATCTCGCTCTTCTTTGAGTGCAGGCTCCTAACGTTCTAATTTTTGAATGTTAGAAAACCAAACTCTGCCCGAGTTCGGTACCCAGGAACACTATAAATAAAGTTAATCAAAAATTCTAGTTTTCAATACAACTCAATCTTTTTGTCTTCTATATCTTTAGAATTTCCATTGAGCTTAAACCTTCATATTTCCAAGCTTGCAACTCCTATAGACAGCTAAGTGTCAGTGCGGTTTCGGTCTAGAGGTTGGTTTGTGTTGTAAAAAGGCTTAAAAATAATTTTATTTTCATCCAAGTTTGAAGTCAACAAGCTCTTTGCATCAAAAGCTTGTGGTTGTGAAGTAGTTGTGCATTTCGGATGAAAACCATGAGTCTTTAAGAAGTCGCAAGCGCTTTCGATCAAAGCATTTATTTTACTTATAGTGGATTCAAAATAGAGCAAGAGTTCTCGAGACTGGACTAGTCCTCTCAAAGGAAAACTAGTATAAACCTTGGGGTTTATGTTTGCTCTTCTAACTCTTTTACTTCAGGTAATTTCACTTGATATATTATTGTGGTTGGTTACTGCTTATTTTTTAATTGGTTATTATTTTTTGCTGCACTCTTTTCACGCTCCCCACTTTAGAGGTGGCCTATAGTCCTACAATTGGTATCTGAGTAGGCTATCTTCTATAGACCTAACACTTTAGATAATACATGGCAACCGTAAAATCTATCTTCACTGGTGAAGGCCAATTCACAAATATGACCCTCTATTTGATGAAACCAACTACACCTATGGAAATATGGATGAGCTTCTTTCTTAAGTCACTAGACTTTGACATCTAGTCAATTGTCATAGACAACTACAAAAAGTCAGCTAGAATAGTGATTGATGATAATCTTGTAGAAAATCCCAGTGATAGATATACTGACTTGGAAAAGAAATAAGTCAATCTTGAAGTTAGAGCAGTAAATGCTTTATTTTGTTCTATAAATAAGACTGAGTTTAATATAATATCTAAATGTGCCACTTCACACGACATCTGGAAATTTCTTGAAGTAACTCATGAAGGTACTTCACAAGTAAATGAGTCCAAGATTAGTAGGCTTACACAATAGTATGAGGCTTTTAGAATGAAGCCAAATGAAACCATCACACAGTTGTTCACATGTTTTCCCGATATTACTAATCTTCTATCCTTAAGGAATATAGTAATCATGAAAAGATACGCAAGGTGCTAAGGGGATTAACCAAGAACTGGAACCCCAAAGCAACAAAAATTATTAAAGGAAACGACCTCACCACCATGATGCTTGAGACACTCATGGGGAAGCTGATGACACATGGGCTAGACCTTAAAGACTTTGAATAAACGACACCGAAAGAAAAGACAATAGCATTCAAAGCACACCTCAAGAAAGTCTCTAGTAAGGAAACCGAAGATGATGACTCCGATGGTGAGGAACATGCCCTGATGGTCAGGAACTTCAAATTTTTTTTAAGGTTTGAGAGATCAAACTGAAAGAAGAAAGACTATCAAGACAGAATGAAGAAAAACATGTACGTTATGAAACAAAAAGATGGGCCACATAAAGAAAGACAACCCAAATGCTAAGAAGGAAATCATTATGAACGTCTAAGCTGAAGGCCGTCATCCCGAAAATACGCAAATATAAGTATATGACATGGAAGTGGCAGCAATTCAAAAAAAGAAGAAAGTCCTTTCAATAATGCAAATATATGTCTAATGGCGTTCGATCAAGTATCTACTAATCCTCTTTACGATAATTTTACTTTTGATGAATTATCTGATGTTTTTAGCGATTAACTTGAAGAACAGAAGAAGGTTCTTGATAAGTGCAAGCAATCTAGAAACGAGATAAAAGCACACATGCTTGAGAATGAAAGGTTGCCCACCTTATTGAAAGAAATAAGAGAGAACCTCTACTAGCTAGTGACACGGAAGAAGTATCTATATTAAATCTAAGTTTGCATCATGCTCTTGAAAACATTGAAAAGAGAGCAAGAATATGCAAAACTCAACGCTGTATATGAGATAGAAAAGAAGAAATATAGTATAGTTTTACAGGATTGTCGGCTAAATATAATGAAGCATGTGCTATCTCTAAAAAGTTAGAGATTAAATTGGATAAACATGTTGTACCTATGACCCAATCCAAGATTAGTTCTGTGACACAATACGAAGTCACACATGGAAGAACACACCCAAAGAAAGCAAACAAATCACATTCTACACACACTCATGCTTTCCTTTATAAGTATCCATGAAAGACACGAAATGATCATGTCTATACTATGGTACCAAGCACCAATACCTCTGTTGTCTATAATTATTGTGGTTAACATGGACACATTTCACAATACTGCAGAGTTAGATAATTAGTAGACATGAATATATATGCATGGGTACCAAAAGCCAACACTTTTCGGACCCTCAAAGAAATGGGTACCAAATGTCACACCTACTCATATTTTAGGTGGGTCAACCCTCGCATGCTAGAAGCAAGTGGATTTTCGATAATGGTTGCTCATATCATATGACATGTGATGTATCTTTATTTACAACACTATCAATGAAGAAAGAAGGATACGTCCCCTTCGACAATAATCTTAGAGGGTATACTATAGGTAATGACAATGTTGGTATTCCTTCTTATCTAGTTATAAAAGACGTTTGTCTTGTCTCAAAACTAAAACATAACCTACTCGACATTAGTCATCTTACTGAGAATGAATATGGTATTAACTTTGGGAAAGACAAATATTCTATATATGAAAGGTCATCTAGGAATATTGTTTATGAAGGAATTATGGAGGATAATATTTATGTTTTCTCTTTGTCAAAAATACTAACGATGCAGTTAGATGTCTAATAGCTAACAAAGATGAAAGTTAGCTATGGCATATGAGACTATGATATGCCAACATGGACACAATTGCAAGATTATCTACAGAAAAATTGGTAAGAGGACTACCAGAAATCACTTTCAACAAAGATATGGTATGTGTTGAGTGTGAGAAAAACAAAGAAGCAATGTAATGATTTAAATCTATCAACGTTGTAAGTATTTCGAGGCTATTGTAATTACTTTATATGAATTTATTTGGACCAAGTAGGGTCGCTAGTCGTGGTCGAAAACTCTACGCTTTTCTTATTGTTGATAATTTTTCTAGATGCACTTTAGTACTCTTTTTATCAAACAAAAGTGATGCATTTTTTTGAATTTGAGAGTTTTTGCAAAAAAGGTACAAAACGAAAAGGATTTTATGATTACTCTTATCCAAAGTGATCATAGAGGCGAATTCAAAAATTTTGATTCCAAAAAATTATGTGATTTAAATGGTTATTTGTATGAGTTTTCATGTCCTAGAACTCCGCAATAAAATAGTGTCGTGGAGCGAAAGAATATAACTCTAAAATATATGGCTAGAGTTATGTTAAATCAATATAATCTTTCGAAATATTATTGGGCTGAAGCTGTAAATACATTATGCTATGTTTTGAATAGGGTTCTAATTCGACCGACATCAAAAAAGACACCATATGAGCTTTGATTTGAAAGAACTTTGATATTTCCTATTTTAAAGTTTTTGGTTATAGATGTTTTATTTTGATCACCAAGGACAGCTTGGGTAAGTTCGACTCTAAGGCACATGAAGGAATTTTCCTTGGCTATGCTGCTAAGAGTAAATATTTTAGAGACTTTAATAACCAACCAATGATTGTTGAGGAATCTGTTAATGTTTTATTTGATGAGATCTACAGTCAATTACCTAGTAACAATGATAATGAAGATATTAGCACAATATCCACTAAGGCACCTGAAGATACTGCTACTGGTACAAACTATCTGGAGAGTCTGCCAAAGAAGTTGAGGTTCATGACAGATCGTCCATAAAACTTGATCATAGGTGATGTATCTAGAGACTAAGCACTCGTTCTTCTACTAAAGGTATTGCTGCTAATGTTTCTTTCATTTCACAAGTTGAGCTTAAAAACGTAGTAGAAGCTTTTAATGATGAATTTTGGATTTACGCTATGAAAGAGGAATTGAACTAATTCGAGAGGAATCAAGTTTGGGAATTTGTTCCTACACCTAATAATCACTCTATAATTGGAACCAAGTGGGTATTCCGAAATAAACTAAGTGAAGATGGACACATTATTCATAATAAACATGTCTCACATCTCAAGGCTATAATTAAGAAGAAGAAATTGATTATGATGAGACTATGCACCTGTTGCAAGACTTGAGTCCATTCACATGCTTTATGCTTTTGCTAGTTTTCATGATTTTAAACTTTTTCAAATGGATGCTAAAAGTGCATTTAAATGGCTTTAACAAAAAAAAAGTATTTGTAAAACAACCCCCTAGTTTTGAAGATTTTCAGATCATGTTTTCAAGTTACGTAAGGCCCTTTATGGACTCAAACAAGCCCCATATGCTTGGTATGATCGCCTCAGTTCCTTCCTACTTGAAAATAGTTTTTCAAAAGAAAAAGTTGACACTACACTATTTATAAAATCACTTGATGACAATATTTTATTAGTACAAATTTATGTTGATGACATCATGTTTGGTTCTACTAATGTGCTACTATGTCAAGAATTTTCTAAATGTATACAGAGTGAATTTGAAATGAGAATGATGGGATAACTCAATTTCTTTCTCGGACTGTAATAAAGCAGAATTCATAGGGAACATCCATCAATCAAGCTAATTATATGAAGGATTTGTTAAAGAAATATTTGATTTTGACAATACAAAACCTATTGGCACACTGATGACTATATCAACAAAACTTGACCTCGATGAAAGTGGCAAATTATTCGACCAACGTAAGTATCAAGGTATGATTGGTAGTTTATTATGTTTAACTGCTAGTCGTCTAAATATTATGTTTAGTGTTCGTCTATGTACTATATTTTAGGCTAATCCACAGGAATCACACTTGTGCACAGTTAAGCATAACTTCCGATACCTTAAAGGAACTTTTACTGTCAGCTTATCGCATCCCAAAACCATGCCCTACTACAAAAAAGTTTAGCATTTACGCCATGCACTTGCCGCGTGCCGTAAATGACACTCAACCCGTCAGCAAACATCGCCCCCAACCCGTCAGCAAACATCGCCCCCACCACTCGTTCAAGCAAACATCGCCGCCCCCGTTGCCCCAACCCGTTTCAGCAACATCGCCCCTCCCCCAAACTGTTTTGACAAACATAGTCCCTCCCCCATCTGATTGGGGATATGATCAACGACATATCTAATTGGTGTTCTGTTCGACACCTCAACGCATCATGGGCGCACAACTATTCGGTACCTAGGGCTTGTTCACAACTAGAGTTTCTTTTCTTTATTAGTTTCAAAATTTAGGGGTTTGGGGTTTCACAATTATCAACAAAATTTTTGGGTACTATTGTGTCCATAACTAAAGGCCAAGGGCTTGGACATAATTTTGCGCCCCAACTTAATGAGAATCGAGATCCATATCTTCATGTGTACTATTATTTTTTTCATTTATACGCCGAATTAACTTAAGGGTTTTATGCATATTCGAAGAGAAGGAAGCAAGACGAAGTTAATAGTATGAGTTTATTGTGTTATCTCAAAGATTTGAGCACACATTTTTTTCTGTACTGTATTATGCGGCTATCCCCTAGTTGTAGCCATCAATATTGAGTGAACATATAGGTTTAAGGCTAATCCATACTTTGTTTAATGAATATGTTGAACAATATGGCGAGAATGTTGAAAAAAATCAATTAAATGACGCACAATGAAGCGATTTTCTTATTGAAATGTTTTTTTCTCTTTTTTCTTTTGGTTACAGTGACTGTATTGGAGACTTTAAGTAGATGATCAAGAGAAATTCGAAAGAGTAGCAAATATCTTTTATTACTTTGTAAGAATTATTTAGTTCTCCATATCCTTCATATCTACTACTTTTGTTACAGTAAATGCATTGTTAATTTATTATCATTTTTATTATATTGAAAGATAGATATATATATATATATATATATATATATATATATATATATATGGAAGCGGATCAAAAGTCCCCTTAGAAAGCCCCCCCAAAACCCCCCTCACTCTAATCCGTAATTTAATGTTAATATTAATGTTAATATTAATATTAATGTTAATATTAATGTTAATATTAACATTAAATACTAAAATTAACATTAAACTTAACATTAAAATTAATATTAACATTAACATTAATATTAACATTAACATTAACGTTAATATATAAAAAAATTAATATTAACATTAACATTAATATTAACATTAATATTAACATTAACATTAATATTAACATTAATATTAACATTAATATTACGAATTAGAGTGAGGGGGGTTTTTGGGGGGCTTTCTAAGGGGGGCTTTTGATCCGCTCCCTATATATATATATATATATATATATATATATATATATATATATATATATATATATATATAGGATTTCTATATTAAAGTTAATAAGTAGGATCTCCAAGGAAAATAAAGACATCATGGATACAAGTTGGCTACATCTTTCAAGGTTATTTTTAAATCTCTAAACTATATAATCTTATAAATATACCGTTTGTCGTTTCTTTGTAAAAAAAAGTCTAAATTATTTCCTGCTGCTTATCATGGTTTCTTTTCTTTTTTCTTCTTCTTTAGAACGCGTAAAGCCTATCATGATGGTGCAAGAAGATTTGTGGATATGGTTCAAGCAAGTAAGGTGGGTCTACAAAAGACTCAATGTCCTTGCAACCGTCGTATGAACCTACAATACCATAATTTTGATAATGTATATGATCCCCTTGATCATAAATTGTATGCATCCTTGTTACACTACATGGGTCTTTCATGGGGAAAAGCCAAATACATTAGAAGATGGAAATGTAGAGTTCCCAGAGACTTATAACATGTACAAAGGTGCACTTTTTGACTATGATGATGTTATGGAACCTACAGATGAAATATAGCCTAATTTGAAAGATTTAGTGAGGAGGCAGAACTTCCTTTATATTCGGGTTGTTCTATCACAAAGATGTCTGCAACGGTTATGTTATACAAGTACAAAGTTAGGTATAACCTATCTGATACTGGTTATGATGATCTTCTTAACATCATTCGGGATATTCTACCAAATGATAACATATCAAGTTCATTATACTCCATGAAAAAGTTTCCCAAGGCATTTGATTTAGGGTATGAGAAGATACATGCTAGCGTTAATGATTATTGTTTATTTGGAATGTTTTTTAGAACATATGGTGATGTGTCCAAAATGTGGTGAATCGCGATGGAAGGTTAATAAGCGAACTAAAAGGTTCATAAAGGAGTTCTTACAAAGGTCTTGAGATACTTTCCAATCATAGCTCGATTTAGGAGAATGTTTAAATCATCTGAAAAGGTAGAACAACTAACATGGTATTACAATAACACAAGTCAGGACGACATGATGCGCCATCCAGTTGACTCGTTTGCATGGAAGACATTTTTTCAACTTTTGCATCGGATCTCAGGCTCGATCATTCATCCAATGGATTCAATCCCTTTGGCAGTCTTAGTTCTAGATATAGTTGTTGGCCAATAATTTTGGTTACCTATAATCTTTCCCCATCATTATGCATATCTAAGGAAATTTAGTATTGTCACTACTTATTAGCAGTCTGAAGCAACCAGGAAATGATACAGATGTATATTTGTTATTATAGGATATTAAAAGAGTTATTTGTTAATGGAGTTAGTGTGTATGATGCATTCACTAAGACCACATTTAATTTGAGAGCTATCTTGATGTGGACAATAAATAATTTTCCAGCGTATGGAAATTTATCAGAATATTCTACAAAGGGTAAAATGGCATGTCCCGTGTGTGGTGTTCTAACATGTTCAAAATGGCCAAAGAATGGAAATTTTTTTACTTACATGTGCCCTAGAATTTTTCTTTAATCTGATCATCCATTGCGATTGAAAGCAGCTTAGTTTGATGGAACCGAAGAACATCGATTGAGGCCTAAAAAATTAACTGGTTCAATGGTTCTTCAAGTGGTCAACAATAATGTAGATGTCTGGGAAAAGTGAAAGAGCCAACAACATAAAAACAAAAAAAGGAAAAGAAATAAAGGTATCAATTATAATGAAGGTGATGATCCTACACAGCTTACAAAGTGATGGAAAAAGAAATATATTTTCTTTGAGTTACCATATTGAGAGGTATTTTTTTCGTTCATTTATATTTAAGATTGAAAAAACTTGATAGTCTTAGTTGTTAAATTTAATATTATTTTGTTCATAATGCAAATTTTACTATTAAGACACAATTTAGACGTGATGCACATTGAAAAATATATTTGTGAGAGTACTATTGGCACTCTTTTGAACATAAAGGGGAAAACGAATGACAACTTGAATTCTCGAAAAGATTTGAAGGCGATGGACATCAGAAAAAGAAATTACATCTCAAAGATGATAAGATTAGTTGTTCTAAAGGTACTATACCTCCATATGTACTTTCAAAGGAAGAAAAATATATATTTTGTGAGAGACTAGCAAATTTGAGATTGCCAGATGGCTATAGTTATAGCATTGCAAATCAAGTGTCATTACAAGACCACAAGATTTATGGCCTCAAGTCCCATGATTGTCACGTCCTAGTGCAATAAGTGTTATCGGTGGCATTGAGAGGTCTTTTACCCAAGGGACCAATGATTGCTATTTTCACCTTTGTGCATTTCTTAATCAATTATGTCAAAGGGTACTTAATAAAAATAAACGACACCTTCTTGAAGATGAAATTGCTGAGACTGTGTACATGATGGAAAGGTTTTTTTCCTCCTTTTTTCGACATTATGGTCCATTTAACTATTCATCTTGGAGAAGAAGTGCTAATTGCTGGACCGGTACCCTTTTGAATGGTAAGGATCAATGTTTATGATAGAACACTATATTTATAGCCTAATTTGTTTGATTATAAAGCTTATTTTTTAATCATAATTAGGTACATGAACTAACAGGATAGGTTAAGAATCGTTCAAATCCTGAAGGAAGTATAGCAGAGAAGTATTTAGCTGGTGAGTTGACACTTTTTTGCTCTGGATACATAAAACAAGCAGCTAATATAGGACATCAATATAGGCATAATGATAATTTTGAAGATAACACAATAGTAGAAGGGCGACCACTTGGTCAAGTTAGGACAAAAGACTCAATGACTTCATGTTAGAGATCGCTCATCGTCATGTTTTGAAGAATAATATAGAAGTTAATACATGAAGAGAGTAAGTTATAATTCTAAAGTAGTAAATTTTTTTTATTTTTTTTATTTTTATTATTCACACTCTAAATTATCTTTTTTAATTGTTCCAGAATGCACGAAGAGCAGCTTATACGTTTAGATAAACGTTTAGCCAAGATTGAATCTCTTTTAGAAAAGCGACATATGAACACATTTAGTAAATGGCTAGGAAACGAAGTTAGAAGTGGCAGTACTGGTTCAATGTCGGATATTGTTAGATGGCTTGCATGTAGGCCTAAGAAGGAAGTAAAGTTCTATTCTGATTATGTTATTAATGGATATCGATTTCACAAAAAGGATGCTGAGAAAAGCACACAAAAATGTGGGATTTCTATTAAAGCATAAACCATGTGTCGAGCAAGTGCGAAAGATGCTTCACAAGTAATGGGAAAAGTAACTTACTATAGTATTATAAAAGACATCACATTGCTGGACTATTACAAAATTAAAGTACCTTTATTTGATTGTGATTGGGCAAATATAAAAAAATGGTATCAAAGTCGAAGATCGGTTTACATTAGCTAACCTCCCCCAAAGACAACATCAATTTGAGAGGGATCCATTTGTTCTTGCATCACAAGAAAAATAAGTGTTTTATTCCAGAGGGTCAGACACATCGATTGGTATATTGTATTGAAACCATCACTAAAAGGTTTTATGAGAATGAGACAGATGACGGGAAGGAATACATGCCATGCACTTCTTTAGATGTATAACAACTTTGCTTGGATATTGATGATAAAGATTGTGTAATACGTGATTCTAAGAAACTATTTTATGTATCGGTAATTATACAATCCCATTTATATAATTATCAATATTGAGCACGAGTAATTGTTTGAGCAGATGTTTATGTTATGAGCCTAATAAATTATTATGTTTTATTAACATGATGACAGTGAAGACGGTGAAGACTCTAAAGATTGATCAAATTGTCTAAGAGTAAATATTTGGCCAATAAGATGGCTAGAAATGGTGAAGAACTAAGTTCCAGCCAAACTTTCATTCCCTACATAAAACTGATAGAAGTAAATATCCATGGTTGTAACCTATGATATGTTCATGATTCCCTTAGATTTACACTCACACACATGCCCAATTTCCTGCACCTATTGACAGACACACCTGATACCCTGACTCTTAACACTATCCCACAAAACTCATGGCACACATTCCACTGATACTTTCTTGATGTATACATAGACATAACTTAATCCCATGTTTTGATACCGATATCAAACTGGTACCCATGATACTAAAGTACCACCACCTATATATGCACATCATCATGGTATCTTGCATTCCTATTGCTGTTGCTCTAACTGCAGTATAGTCTGCGGGAGTTGTAGCCTACAAACTATTATTGTGCTCTGCCATCTGTTGATTTTGATGGTTCAGTGTCGTTACCCGAACTTTGTATTTCAAAAACTGAGCAAGTCCAGTAGGTATTTATTGTACTCTTTTGAGTTATATTCATATTTTCTGTTTCAAGTTGCAGATGTGATTTAAAGTATTTCCATAAGTGGTTCATTAACTTTATATTTATCGCATACTCTCAAACAGATAGCTTGTACTCATCATGGATATGGGTTTGACATAAAGGTCTTCGTTAGTGTACTGAGATTCCATATCAGAATCCAGATCATGGAATGCTTAGAGGATTGGCAAATTGTGTGACAAGAGTGTTAATTATGTTGTAAGCTAGCAAATGAATCCAAACATAATGATACATAAGAAACTTCGTGATGGGAATAGCTATGTGCAAAAGGCCATTGTGGAATTGAGTATAACTCATAATTATAAAAAATGGTACATATTAAATGATCTATAGGGGAAGGGGATATAAAAAAAAAAAACTTGGTATTTTCATACCTAGGTAGAAATAGTGATAATATAAGATATTTTGGACCAAAGGATAGTAAAACACATGATGTTGAGAGTTTATGTAATGTTCAATTAAGGAAGCTTGAGAAGTGGGTATAAAGCCTAATAAGGAACTTAACTCTCCTTATCATGTTTCAGATAATAAGCTAGTTCAAGAGACTAAAAAAACGAAAGCTAGAGACAAAAACAAATGAGTTGTTTTGAAAGCAAAACTAATAATAGGAAAGAGAAGGAAGATACATAGGATTAAGAAAAAAAAGTGGATCCGCAGAGAAATAAATATATAAAAGAGAATTTTGAATAATATGGTAAATTTGGCTAGTATTTCTTAAGATGTACAAAAATAATGATAGGATATTCGGAAGTATAGCAAGATTAAAAAATTGCATAATGCAAAAGTACATACACAAATGGGTTCTCTCGATACTCATAGATATACTTATGCAGAATGCAAAAGTACTCATGTGCCTATACAAAGAACCACATATACCCACATCCCTACCTTCTGTTATATTTGTTCGTTCTTCCAATTTTGCATACGCCCACTTATTGGTAGCTTCTATAGTTTCCCCTACACTGCAGAATGTTGCAGCTGCTGCTAAATACAACTGCAAAGACATACGCACGCGGGTAGCAACTGCATCTGCTGTATTTTCCTAACGCAGCCTACAAAATGCAGAACTTCTGCTTCTATGGCCAATGTTTACACATGAACCCTTTAACTAGACACTGTTACAGTTGTACCACGCACAAATGGAACTTCTATTCATGCTGCTACTGCTGCTGCTCTGCAGCTTAATAGTTGTTTTCCCCAAACTGCTGTTATGCTATTCTGTAAACTACAGGAGTCCACATATCTAGTATCAAGAAACTGCACAGGTACACATGGAAAATGCTGTTATGTAAACTAAATTGTCATCCTAATACTCTTAAACTTATCCAATACTGTACTTAATAGCCAATATAATTGCTTTCTTAGTAGATTTTTCTATTTTTGATGAAGTGCTTAAGTAGTGCTGCAAAGAGAACCAAAAAGCACCAAAAAGCTTTACGAAATGCTGCTATTATTGCATATAGACAAGAAAAGAACCGGTTAGAACCGGTCCTTACTAATGTTTGATGTCGTTTCTAATGAAGATTCCAAATCTCCACCTAAGACATCATCAAATACTTTACCAAATGGTTCCGTAGATGAGTTCCATGCAGAAAAACCAAAAAGAACACCTAGGGATTATAGTAGCATAGAAAATTTCCAAGCTCTCTCAGCCCATGCTATACCAGACTCTTCATACAAAATCTAGATGAACCCTCTACGGCTCTCCATACGGAATCCTGGTCAAGCACCAAGTCCAGTAGTACTTGGTGTCCAAAGCCTTTGGTCCCCTACAAGTACAGTGCTAACACCTCCCTTTTTGGCTCCAAGGCAAAAGACGATACAACAGGCCTCAAAAGCACGTCTTCGACAACTCTGAAGAAAAGAAGCCCTCTTATGCGGCTACCTTCCAGAAGACTGTATGCGGCTCCCTTCCAGAAGACTTTATGCAGCTCCTACCAAGAAGCTGTCATGCGGCCAAGGCGTCATATAGCCCATAATGCCTCACAAGGTCTCTCGTGAGACCAAAATCTTCACATTACATACATTTCTAAAGGCGGATGGTTCATGCCCTTAGATCCCACAATTAACGGCTGAAAATGATCAAATCTTACATTGATGGCATATGAGTCATAACCACCCCATTTAAATGATATATTCCCTCCAAATCATGGATTGTGTTACGTGTCAATGCGATCAGGCCTTCTGATTTAAATCTTGTGATTATGACGTGTGCGTTATAACCGCCCCAAAATAGTTGATTGTCCTAAGTTACTATATGAGTTGCTTATCATTCATGATCGAGCCATACAACAATCAGCTATAACTCATGATTGTTATAACTCGGGGTCTCCAAATCCACTTCCGAGATCTCTGTAGCCATTCGATCTCCAATGAGTGCCACATGTCAACATGATTGGGCCGAGCGGTTAATCTGTTGTATCATACAGTTGTGACAATCCGAATTACATCTACCCTATAGAAGATCTCTCCTCATCAATGCTGCTGACATAGTCTACCTTTGACGATGGCTATAAAAGGAGGTACATGCCTTCCAAGAAGACAAACATAGACGGAGACATGTACACACTGAGAGAGAAGACACATGAGATATTCTACTCAGAGAGCATGTCAAGAGAAGCAATGTGTATTTATCGTCAATGAGCAAGTCTCCATTGTTTATATATGCCAAGAATTCTAATAGTGAATCTATAACAAAACTATAATAGTAACTAAGCCCCTTGGTAATCACTCCTGAGTATCAGGACCCATGGTTGCTATCCCCTCCTCGGTTCTGTAGAATGTGGGACATAAGTCCCCTGAGCAGTCATCAAAAAAATATATCCAGTCAGGATAGAACGAGCACACCTCTTCTAGTAATTCCAATTAAATAACAAAGACTATAAACAGTTATAGTAAGTAATACTTAATGAACATGAAAAGAATGAGTGAGGGAATAAAACAGAACAATAGCTAACTAAAGTACAAAGAAGTAATTATGGTAAACCAGAAGAACATGGTAATAAAGACTGTAAATAAAGATAACTGAACTAGAACACATATGATGTGAGTCTAGCAAGAATAATGTGAGTCCAGTAAGAAAGTACTAAATTCGTGTGTTTTAAAATACCGCTTTCGATATGTAAACGACTAGGGATAAATATGGCTCATTGCACACTTGGTAAGTGTGCGAATGCTATCTTTTTTAGATTAGACCGGTAGGAGTAATTCCAACATGATTAAGAATATTTACATGTCTACTTGAGTATTTTCCCTTCCCGACTAGTACACCATACCCCGACACGTAAATCAAGTACAAGTTTAGTTAGTAAGTGGTGCCAGTAGGTGATTCCAGTAGGTGATTCCAGAAATAGAGGCTAGACAGGTAAGGTGCATGTGTTGTAAGTAAATAAATCCAGAAATACCAATGCATGTCATGTCATAGAATCAGGTAATACTATACTAGAAGCTGAATTATAATAATTATCAAATAATAAAAACTATCAGAGAATGTACTCACCTGCGGTCTTGAGCAGTAAATGTGAATCGATGCCCAAACTAGAGTCATAAAGACCTATATAGGAATTTACAAAGTTACTTGGTGTTCTAGAGTAAACAATATATTTAAATACATTAATTATATGCTTCTAGACCTTTTCTAGGTCATAAAAGTCAAATTAGGTCAATGCTAGACAGACTAGGTCAAAACTAGGTTCTCGAGGTCAAACTAGGTCAATGTGACTTAAATGTTGACGTTTGGGTCAAACTGGTCGATCTTGGTCAAATTGAGTCAACCTAGGTTAACCTATTTAAATACATAGGCAAAGCCTAATCCTAGTACCTACCCTATTAATTACCTAAGTATTGCCATATTACCCATATACTCTATATGTATACATATACTCTAATATCCCTATAATATGTAAGAGTTTATATCCCTACAATATGTATGAGTCTAATATAAATAGACTTATACCCTTCCTTTAACACACATAGATATGCTCCTCTCTAATGTTGATGCTTTTAATTGCTATTGCTGCCAAGCTTAATTGCATAAAGCAACTAAGTTGCTGCTGCTAAGGGAAACAACATACTGCTGCTGTATGCTTCCTTAAGTCCCTTCTCTCCCTGCTTCAAAGTAACAAGGAGTTAATCCCCTTCCTCTCAACACACTCACAAATATATATCAGTTTTCCCTCTCCCTGTATACAGCCTGTGCTTCCTTTAATCTAATCCTATTACACTCCTCTCTACTGCAGGTAGTTGCCTAGTACTACTATTTTTAGTCCTCAACACCCATGCTATCCAGGATAGAATAATTCCCCAAAATCTAATACTCCTCATTTACTAATATATGACCCCACACCTAACCTTGCTTACTGCCCAACCTATACTATGAACCCCCTTTTCTTCATTCATGTGAATAGAACACCCATCACCCTATTGAATCACAAACACATATACCAACCTATCCTACATATGTTGCTGTTACTGCTAATGCCCTTAGCCCCAGCCTATCCCATATTAGTATACTGCTATTGAATTCCCCCAACTTCCTAATCCTCTTGCCCCACCTGGACTTAAACCTAAACCTGGGAAGCCTCTACTATCTAAACCTCCTATATATCCTAATACCCATTGTTCCTAACATCAAGCCCAACCTCCGAGTGCACCTATGAATGCCCCTAACCTGCACTTGGACCATACTTGAGCCCTTCAAGCTTCTACTGTTCTAAAGGAGAGCAGTAAATACTGCTTGCTGCCTAAAGAAGTGTCAGCATATGCTGCTACTACTGTGGCTTATAACTCGCGCCCCCTCTCTACAACTGCTATACAAATTCCCTCATAACAGTCCCTTAGGACTGATACAGGTATGCCTCTTTATAGAGGGACTGATACTTAGATCAAGTAGGACTAATACATCATATCTGTATGGCTAACCCGAGCCTATCTATTTCATGATGCATGCTGCAATACTAATGACTCTCCCTTATATATTACTGATACACTTATAAGTATCAAGGGCTCCCTTCCTTCTATAGTGATACATTTTGAACTATATAACTGATATAGATTGGCCCCTTAGGACTGATATATATAGGCTATATGACTTTATGACTGATACATGTATATATGCCTCCCCTTCTAAACATATCAGTTCCTAATCCCCTTCAACTAATATATTTCCCCCTTCAATTGCTCGAGCTCATCTCCCTTTCTTAGTACCATACTGCTGCCATAACCCGAGCCCCTTTAGTTATCAGTTTACTGATACGCATATATGCCCCTCTTCCTATAAACTGATACATATTCCCCCTAAATGCATACTGCCATAACCCTTCCTAACTAAGCTAACCCGAGCCTATTCCTCCTTCAATTAGCTGCTGTGATGCTGCCCCTCTTCTTATCTAGCCCGAGTCTCCTCTCTCTCTCTCTCTCTCTCTATCACCTGTGCCAGCCCAATCAAGGGAAAATCCTCTTGCTTGCCACCTGCCCTGCTGCAGGCAACCAAGCCTGCCCAACCAAGGGAACTCCCCACCTGTGCTTGTAAGACCAGACTTAACCAGGCCAAGGTCAAGTGCAGGCCACTCCACATCTATCTACCTATCCTCACGATTGGCTAACACACCCTAGTGTGTGTGTGTGTGTGTGTATATATATATATATATATATATATATATATATATATACCTTCATGACACCATAGTATATATAATGAACATACCCACATCAATAACAGTATCAGTTCACGATGTCCTCCATCTCATGAATACTCCCACTTGCCCTAGCCCCCTTCACATGGCTGATACATATAAGCAAGGATATGATTTATACTTGATTAGCCATCAACTGAAACATGATGCCCCTCTACTCTCCTACTCTCTCACACAAATACACAACATTATAACAGTACAAAACAGTCCATTTTCACCCTATGCTTGGTAACATATATAATATTTTCTTATAATCACTAAATAATAATACAAAATGATAAGATATATAAATATACACTAGAAATAAGGGTCAAAACTGAAATCCTAGCATTAGATGTCCACTTGGTCATTTTGTCAAACACTTGACTTGTGTAACGGGATACGTAATGACACGTCCATGATACGCACTCCAAATGGATCGAAACTTGACCCAAAGCATACCTACATGTTCTAAATCACAAGTAGATCCTAACTAACCTATTCTCAAACCCTATAAATGTTATTCTCAGATTTTTCTAAATTGGGTCAAAATACAAAGGGAAAAGTCTCCAAATGAAGGAAGAAGAATCAAAACTCCTCACCATATGTATTTCTAATGCATGGGGGTTTCTATTTGATTCCTCTATACTATTTAATACAAATAAAAGGGTTTACAATGCATTTTACCTATCGAAAGATGGATTCCCAATTAAATGGCTCCAAGATCCAAAAGTCCTCAAGCTCCAAGTGCTCCAACCTCCAATGCTTTGTTTCTAGTGTCTTCTACTCTCCATGGGGAAGAGAATGGAATTAATTTGGGCCAATTTGGATGAGTTTTAGTAGTAGGAACAATTTGGGAAAGGTCTATAAACTAGGGTTAGGGTTTTGGATGAAAGAAGGAGGAAGAAGAAAATGTTTTCTTATATAGAATGGTGGCTGGTCATAATGTTAGGGTTGAGGGTTCTTGTTAGGGGAAAAGTCCATTAAATCCATCTCTTTAGTCATGACAAGTTTAGGGAAAAGACTATACGCCTTAATTAGGTGTTTAGCTTAACTTCCTAACTAGTCTTTCTAATCTAACTAGAGGCTAACTAAAGTTTAATTAGGCTAGTCATAATCATTTAATTAGGTGGTCAGGTCAAGTTGGTTTAGGTCCTCTAGGGTCACCAACAACTATTCCAACAAATGGCTAACCACTAATCACATTCAATAATATAGCATATGCACTATATCCAATATTATAAATAATTAATCAGAAAAAATATAGTTACTAGTTTTGTAAAATAAATTTATCACTCAAAATATAATTTGAATTCACAATAATAATAGAAAATCGAAAAAGTGAAAACTACCCCTCTCCATGAAAGTGGTGGTAACACCTCTCCTAGGCTGACGAAGCCTAAGAAGACCCACAATGTTTGGGTGGCCAAGGACGCTTTGCCAGCCCAGACGACTGCGAAGGATGCTCTTCCGGGTTCCGCTGACGAAGCTTCGCATCCATCTCCTGTGTGTGCTACCCCATCTCCAAAGACGGGAAGAACAAGGCCTGACGCCCAGGTCCCAGCAAAGTAAAATAATACGACGTTGGAAATCTAGCGGCTCAGGATCCTTCCAGGCCACCGCGACTTCCTCCTGCTAAAAAAGCTAGCGCTACTCTCCAGCCTGTATGCCAACAGAAGGCGTGGAGATGTGCTATGCCTAAATTATGGCGTGCGTGCGTTGACGTCCACCAAACCGACATCTGATGCCACCTAACAACGGTGTGTCGGAGAAAGGAAGAGAGGATCTATCGTCTACAGACCTCTCAAAACTGCAGACCCATGCACTAAATTCCCGAACATGGAGAAGACATGAACTCGTCATACTATGCATTTGCGAGTGCTATACGAAGAAGTCCAGGATGGAGCGAGCCTTGCATGCCAGGACGACCACCAATCGACCAACCGTCGGAAGACACCGTTGAAGTTCATATGCACTCCTAATGAAAAATTGTATTAAACTGGTACATAGGACCAGCCTGATCATGCGCATGAGGTGGGCCGATCGCAAAGATCCTTTTCAGATGACCTCAACCAGTGGTCAAAAATTATATCTGCTTACTTGTGCACCCGCCATACACGTTCATGCACCGAGGATGAAAAGATGGAGTCTCCCACAACGAACCTGCATGAGGTAATAAACCGTAAGGGTAGGACTCAAGAAGCCGAAGCTGTGCATAAGGGCCCCTCTTTGGGACCCTGTGCCAACATCACCATCAACTTCTGCTGCTCTCACTTAGCGATTCACGTAGAGAGGCTATCTATGTTCTATTGGCTGCAGTGGACGGAGGAGGACAAACTTCCACATGCTTTATGGTATTCTGCTCGAAAGATCCCTTCTCTTCTGAAGGGCCCAAAGGCTAGTGTACCTAATCTTACAGTATCGACCCGTGCATCGAGACCGCTCCCCAAGACATCTCGACCGACCGTGCCTACATAAGAAGTGTTCCAGAACACTTGGTCAAAATCAAAGGCTTCTCTACAAGGGGCCACTCTGTCACGATCCACTCCCGAATAATCGAACACGAGTCGGACGCACCCAGCCTTTGTCGTTAGACACGACGAAGTAAGCTGTACCAAGCTAGGGAAATCTAACCAGATAAACATAAATGTACACAATCACAGCATCTACACACGATCCCAGAAAGATCACCATAATCCACAAATCCAAATATCATAAATGTACTTGTCATCAGGAATGAAATGTACTATGAACTCTAAAACAATATCTAAGAGTAAGCTAAATAGTCTAAACCTGAAGCCTCTAGCTAAGTCATGTCTCCATCCTGCTCAGCTAAAATCCCGAGCTCTGGCCCATAAGGTAGAATGATATCTTGCAAGTATACCTGCAACATATCCAGTCAGGAGCGAAGCAAAGTACAGTTCTAGGTAATGAACAAGAACATCATGATATGGAAATGAGTACAGGAGAACATGAATTATAAAGTACATGAAAGAACATGAAAGTAGATAAATGTAAAGTATAGGAAATAAAGTACAGGAATGTAAACCATGAACCTGAAGTACAAGACATGACATGTGCACCATTTTTTGAAATACAACTAGCCTATGTGACCGGCTGGTGTGAGTACAGGAGCATGTACAAGAGTACATAAATATGGTACGGCTTAGGGCCCGCGTGCACAATGCGAGGCCTAAGCTATCTACATGAATATAGTAACCGGAGTTTGGTCACATAGCTAGTGTATTTCTCTACCCGACACAAGTAAGTACAAGAACAAGAAATACAGGAGTACAAGATATCGTGTCATGACGTGTCACAAGAAAAGTACAAGATATGTAAATGCACAAGACCGTAAAAAAGTACTTGCCTTGCTCCGGATGATCGAGGGTAGGTAGTAATTCTGGAAATCCTCCTGTTATACGATTTACAAGTTGGTTATTCTCTAAGCAATTCTAGTTAGTTACTTTGTATCATCCAATTATCAAATTTAAGATATACCATTACATTCCAATAGGGAATAGTAAATCATGGCTTAAAATGGCATTCACAAAGTATACTTAATAGGTAACAGGGCACTCATACTAACCTACCAGTATTGATACCCAAGCTACCAACATCTAGATTCAATTTATCCTATAACCTACTCTGTCTATTGTAGATCAATTATAACTGAATCCTAATATAGAGAAGTAGATAAACTTCTGTCAGTACTTCATACATGATCTCTGCTACTCCCCCTACCTATACTTATAGCTTGACTTTTGGTCCCAAACTCCAACAGACTAGCCATTTACAGTATCCCTAAATATCTCACTCAATTTGAGCATTTGAAACCACACAGCAAGGGAGGGCCAGTGTTTTCACAAAACCAACCTTGATTTCAAATTCCAGTGGCTGCTGACAATAAAATAAAACAGAACACACAATTGGTACCCATTAAAAATCCTTCCAAAGAATCATACATAAGATTCACATAGAATACTTTCCTCCAACCTAAACCAAAATATATAGTTGAATGAAATAATATACAGTCCAAATTAAGAAATTTAAACAGAACTACAACAATCATGCAATAGGAACAAATGTCCTGAACCCAACAGACTCCAATGATCCCACACACCAGGTTAGATTCACGGCTAGGCTACACACACGAACTGGACACGCCTGAGGGTTGGACACAAACAGAGACTGCCACGCACGCACGAACACGACACAATCGCAGCATGCACACGAGTCACCCTACTCCAAACTTTGTCCTGACTTGGCTGCTATTCCTGCTCTCCTCCACCCCGTCTCATCGACTCACTGCAATTGACACCACACGAACACTAACAGAGATCGATCACAAATTAAGGTTGGACTCGACCACAAGCTTTGGACACGAACAGTATCACGAATACGTACACGGACACACGCCAAGCCCAACCCGATCCTAGTCACACCACTCATTCAAAATTGAAGCAAAATTCACATCATTAATATCATGAGGAATAGGGCAATTTACCTGGAGGAAGTTCAACTAGCAATGAGGACACGAGCTCAGAGAATCGGATACAATCCCCGAACCCAATTGTGATCAAAACTCTACTGTGGCATAATATCAAATAGTTGGGGCACAGAGGAAAGACAGTGTATTAGAGAGAATTGGAGATTCCCTTCAATAATTCATCAGGAAAATCAGGAACAGAAGAAGGCATAATACTTACAATTAGGCTTCGATCTCAAAACAATTGCTATCTCTACCAAATTAACCTGCCCGCTCTGCCGATCCGTCCTGATTCAAATCAAACCAAGGAAAAGATTCAACAAAAAAAATCAATTGACTCATCAACGAACGCAACAACATCTAGATCTGAACAACATTGGGTCGATACTCACCAATTACGTCGTCGTCTCCGTCGTCGCGTGTGGTTCGTCGCTACGGAAACTTGATGCCTTCGGAGGATGCTCACTGTCGCCGCTGCGTGGGTGCTCGACTTGAGGTGGTTCAGTCGTCGGGGAGGCGTTCGTCAGTCGCCGGCCGCCACACGGGTGACCGCCGGAGAAGAAGATGGACCGATCGATCCCGATCTAGATCTTGATTCGTCGCCGGAGATCGGTGCAGTCGTCGTCAAGCTTGTCGTGGAGAATACATCCGCTGCCGGGGACGAGAGCTCCTCGTCGTCGTCGTCGAGAGGTGGACGTCGTTGCGATGCAGAGGCCGAGCCCTGGCTACCGGCATTCGACGAGGTGTGGTCGCCATGGCCAGCGCCACCGTCGTGGTAGTTCCCCCCTTCAGTCGTCGTCGACGCCGCCAAGTCGACTTCACCAGCGATGAGGGTTTGGGAAAATGGAAAAAGAAAAGGGGTTGAGCTGATGAAGAGAATGGGGTTTTCTCTCTCCAGCTCCCATGTATAAAATATTCCACATTTACAAACCCCCCACGAAATGGTCTTAAGCAAGAAAACCCTCCCCATTTATAAATATTAGAAAAAAAATAAAAAAATTAGTTAAAAGGAATTGTTAAATGGTTACAAGTGGTGGGGTCCACAATTGTTTGTTACAACTAACTTGAATTTGAAAATCCTGCTATCAAATCAATTTTTCTCCAAAGTATAATCAAAATATTTATTCGAAAATATTTAATGAAACTTTAATAGTATTCAACATTAATTAAATTAAATTTGTTATTATTATTAGAAATTTTAAAAAATTCTCTAAAAATGATAAATTGGAGTTACAAAGCTCTCCCCCTTAAAAAATTTCGTCCTCGAAATTCGAAGGACAACGAAATGAAATCTCTAAAACAAGATCACAACACAAGTCATTTATTGAATTTAAAATTTCTGAAAACTAGAATACAATCAAGCAAACAAACTAGGACAACGCTCCCGCATCTCGTCTTCGCGCTCCCGTGTGGACCCTCCTGGAGAGTGGTGTCTCCACATGACTCAAACAAGCGGTATAGTCTGATTCTGCAGTTGCTTCTCCCTCTGATCAGGGATCTCTACTAGCTGCTCCTCGTAGGTCAAGCTCGGACCCACCTCTAGCTCTGAGTAGTCCACCACATGGCTCGGGTCCGAAACGTAGCGTCGAAGCTGAGACACATGAAAATCATCATGCACTCCCTCTAAGCTGGCTGGAAGCGCTAGTCGATATGCCGCCTCGCCAATCCGTACCGCCACGTCGAAGGGCCCGATGAATCTTGGACTGAGCTTCCCGCCTCTGCCGAAACGAAAGATGCCTCGGGTCGACGAGATCTTCAGGAACACTCTATCCCCAACTGCGAACTTCAGTGGCCATCTGCTGCTATCCGTCCAGTGCTTCTGCCGATCCTGTGCAACTCTGAGACGCTCCCTGAGCCTTGAGACCCTGTATGATAATTACACACAAGAAGTCGGAATAACACGATCTAACAATGATCAAGAATCAAATAGGCATGAGATAAAATAAAGTTTCAATTACAACTTAGAGGAGCAAAATCATGAAGTCACAACTATTAAGTACGATAAAAAATCGATAGTTTAACACAAGTGGACTAGGACAAGATAGAAAAAATATGGTCAGATAGACATGATTTAAGATCGAAGTTTAGACAAGACACAAACAAAGTATGGAATCTAAATCTGGCAATGTATAATTTTTGAGGAAATCAATGATATAACGATAGAATGCTAGGAAGGGAATTAGCAAGGGTTGATTGAGAAAACATACGAAATACTCTGGAGGTACAATATCAAATCAGGATAACGTGTAAGGATTTGTGATTCTCGAAAACCAATAATCATAGGAAAAGGGACATAGTTTCTATGGTATCCGGAAATATATAGATATTTGAAATCACTTTACTCAGAATCCCTACCCCGCCAGGGTATACCTGGCTGCAGTGAACTTTGGCTCCGTAACTCAAATAACGATATGTTACCGAATATTCTATGCACTATATCCATTTTCCAACAATCATCAACGAAGCAACCCAAGAGATCACAAAATAAAAAATTTAGGACAAGTCTCCATAATACCCAAAACTTGTGAATGTCTTAAATCACTTCAACTTAGAGTTTCTGCCCTGCCAGTGCACTGCTGGCTGCAGTGAACTTTCGGTCTCCGCAATCCAGATAACGGTTGCAGCGCGCAACTGCCACGTCCTAGTAGGTCATCGAATAGTCTTTCAACTTTATCCATAGAAAATTTCAAGGAATCAAAATGAGTTTCAATAGTCCATGTCACAAAAATGGTGAGGTTATCTGACTATTAGAATACAACGGTTTATTAGGTACTAAGAGACGACAAGGGATCCAATCAGTGAGTACAAAAGGGCAACCAGGGAGATTTAAAACCTTAAACAGGAAATCGAAGTTTCGAATCGAAATCTCAAAGTCCTAAATAAACCAAATTCCAACAGGCCTTGAATAGAGAATTGAATCCCGAGTAAAAACAAAATTATAATTTGTAACCAGTTCTGAACAAGAAACACAATCCTGAGTAGAATCTAGGAAAGGAAGCAAGGTTACGAAGAGTGAATAGAGGAGTATCAATCAATACTTAGGAAACAAGGTTCCGGATCATGAATACGGAATAAGAAAAATCTCAAATAAGATTGAAACAAGGCCGCGAGTAGATATCAATCCTCAATAAAATAAAATCATAAATAGGAATAGAACCTCAATAGAGAACCAATCACGATCTCAAAGCAAAATCTTCAACCAATGAATCAAAAATGGAATGAATCTCGATGAAGCGTCACATAGAAATGAAGGTTCAAACAATGTTTTGCTTGGGAATAAGGTTTCAAATTAAGATTTTAAGTAGGAATAAATCTTGAGTAGCACAAGTTCGAATAGCGAACATAATATCAATAAGCGGATAGAAAACGTGTATTCATGAAACGAGCGAAATCTTGGAAAGGAGACAAGGTTAAAACAAAGTAGGGGCAACGAACTCTCGAATAGAAAATCAAGGTCATGAATGGAAAACAAGTCTCATATAGAGAATGAGTCACAATCCCAAAATAGAAAAAAAATCTTCAAACCTTCAAAGGAATCCTGACAATGTCCTAAATAAGACGAAGCTTAACAAGGTTTCGAATGAGGATCTCGAGAAGCGATTAAAATCTCAATTAACACGAAGTTTGATAAATGAACAAAATTTGCAAATAGGAGCCATCACTAGAAACAAGGTCAGGAATGATAAATTTGCCAACGGTATCGAATAATGAATTTCAAACAATTATCGATTTGTGGATCTGAAATAAGTTTACCGAAATATGAAACAATATCTCGAAGTAAGTTCCGACATCAACCAAAGTTTCAAACAAGAAGTTTCAAGAATTGATCTAGGTGCTTTTAAGGAATTTAAGGGAAGGCTGGATGGATTGCGAATCAAAATACATAATTTTTTTCAATCATGCAAAAGAATCTTCTGTCTTCAATCTGTCTTCAGTATTCCTCCGGAACTGGAATCACTTCAATTCCTTCAGCTGTCTTGACATAGGCTGACCCTTGCGGTAGTGCTCCAAGCTGTTGCTGAATCTGGAGAGGCGGTCCTCTTTCTGTAGTCCTGGTGCTCCTCGTGCTCGTCCTTGGACAGTGCAATTAGCATCTTCCGACAATCCTTGACTTGGTGGTCAGACGATCCGCAGTACAAGTATAGGCTCAATCTCTTACGGCATTCTTCATAGTGGTGTTCTGAGCTGCGACAGAAAATACAAATA
Source organism: Iris pallida (assembly GCA_029216955.1). Classification (NCBI taxonomy): domain Eukaryota; kingdom Viridiplantae; phylum Streptophyta; class Magnoliopsida; order Asparagales; family Iridaceae; genus Iris; species Iris pallida. Next base: position 2,776,440 of record JANAVB010032018.1, read on the forward strand.
ATCATCGGTTGAATCGGAATCTCTTGCTGAGGTGACTAAAATGCAGGGACTCTGACATGAATATATGGTTGTTGAGATCCTGATGCTCCTCAATTATTATGATCTGTGACTTGCTGACAATCCTTTATTTAGTAAATGTGGGACTGAATCTGAATCTGATTATGCGACTGATAACGTGACTAAAAAAATGTCGTCTGACTGTTGCGATGCTCTGCAGGTCCAGGGTAGTTGCTATATTCATCATAAGTCTTCATGTCTTTTATAAGTTTCAGCTTCCCATCTTGTTGTATGTGCTACGAGCTGGATCTCCCAGTTGATGACTCCAATCTCCAGATGGGTCGGGTCCTCGGAGACTTGGATGATCTTCAGTGGCGGCTCTAGGTTCTCGATCTGCACCTCGATGTAAGAGATGCGCTCGGTGTCGAAGAAGTTCAAGGATCCGAGAGTCTGGAAATCAAAAGTCCTTCCTGGCTTGGAGAATGTATCCACAAGTCTGACTTGAAAAGGATGACGTGCTCCTTCTGGTTGTCAAGGGACTCTTCAAACATCTTCGTCAACAGCATACTACCCTTGGGGATAGCAGAGTGATAGAAGGTAGTGGGAGCTCGAAACCCTCAAGTGTAGGTGGATCGACTGTTCCGATGTTGCGTGCTTTTGAACTCTCTGAAAAATAAAAAACTGTTAACATGTCCTAAACCTAAAAGCGACAAGTGTTTATAGAATATTAATATACCCGATGTACTCGATTTCTTATGCTGTGATTCAAGTTCCCTAGTTTAAATCAAGTCTCCTAATAGTATACTAATACCTAGGTACTATTAGGATTGACCTGCATTGGCCACCACTAAAAACATGTTACGACCCACTCCCGAATAATCGGACATGAGTCGGACACGCCCAACCTTCGTCGTTAGACACGACGAAGTAAGCTGTATCAAGCTAGAAAAATCTAACCAGATAAACATAAATGTACACAATCACATCATCTACACACGATCCCAGAAAGATTACCATAATCCATAAATCCAAATTTCATAAATGTACTAGTCATCAGGAATGAAATGTACTATGAACTCTAAAACAATATCTAAGAGTAAGCTAAATAGTCTAAATCTGAAGCCTCTAGCTAAGTCATGTCTCCATCCTGCTCAGCTAAAATCCAGGGCTCTAGTCCATAAGGTAGAATGATATCCTACAAGTATACCTGCAACATATCCAGTCAGGAGCGGAGCAAAGTACAGTTCTAGGTAATGAACAAGAACATCATGATATGGAAATGCGTACAGGATGTAGGATCGTTGAGCACCTCTAGAGGGGGGGTGAATAGAGTGCGTGTGTGCAGCGAAAAAATAATCCCCAATTAAAAATTAAACTATGGCAGATATGTAAGAGACAGTAAATAAAGATAGAGAATTCAAACTCAGTGACACAGCGATGTATACTGGTATCCCTCTGAGAGGACTAATCCAGTCTCGAGTACTCTTGCTCGATGTTAATCCACTATGGCACAAGCTTTAACTGAGAGCTTGCAATCTCTTACAACACCGTGCTTGGTGACAAGCGCACGACCAGCTTCACAACACCGTGCTTGGTGACGAGCGCACGACCAGCTCCACAACAGAAAAGTTGTTGAAACTTGAACGACCTCTTTACAACTCTTGAGTAACCAAAAGACTCTAAATCAACTCTGATAGTACTGGCTTTTGGCTAAGAGAAGTGTAGGTGAGATTTGAAAATCTTAGATCGTTTTGAAAACACTTGAGTAGTAGAGAAGAGAAGATGAAGAATGAATTGATGATTTGAAACGAAAAGTTCTTCTCTATTTATAGGTGTTTTCACCAACCGAACTCGGGCAGAACTCGGGCAGAGTTCGGGTGCAAATATCTCGCAAAGAGACGTTGCTCGCTGATTTGGAGGCAACAGAAGTTTGAATACAAATTGACCGAACTCGGTCAGAGTTCGGACCGAACTCAGGCCGAACTCGGCTATGAGTTCTGTCAGGAGATATTTAAAATTCTTTTGTAAAAACAGTTTTCAAACATGTTTTGGTTATTTGTAAAATCATTTGAAAAGACTATTTTTGAAATATGTTTTTGAAATATTTGTAATCGAAAATACGAATGGTAAAAGTAAGCTTTTGAAATAAGGACAGTTTTAACCCTAAGCCAGTATTACCAAAATTGATTTTATAAAGTAATTCCTAGACTCAATAAAATATAAAATACAGAAAAAAATAAGAACTGAGTCTTCAGAAGATTTGATGATGTTGACGCTTTGATTGATGTGGTACATCGTCCGTTGAATATGATTTCATGAATCCTGAAATGATTAGCAGCATTTTCTATATTTTGTGTATTGACTACAGTGTGTGTTGATTATCAAAATCGAGTGTGACCATGGAATGGGCCAACAATCTCCCCCATTTTGATAATTGACAAACTTGAGTCTATACCAAAATATATTTATATCAAGTAGAACAAAATATAAAAAATACCTGAAAAAAATATGTTGTTTGGATTTTTGTTTTTGGATATGTCCTCGCTTGCTTTGGTATACTCTTTTTCTCCCCCTTTGTCAAGTAGTAAAATGAATAGGCTCCCCCGTAAATCGTGAAGCCAACAATAAAAGACAAGACAAAGTGAAGAAAAAAATAATCACAGCATAGATATATATGGAAACAACTGGAATAAAATGAACTATCTCATAATAAAGTGAAATATCATAGAAGTTTCTACTAGAAATCAAAAAAGTACAACTGATAATGTCTAACTAAACAGTTTAGACATGAAATAAAATAAAACTACTACATCAACTGCATCAACTAATAAAAAATCTACTATCCCATGGCTGAATCCACGTCACATCGTGGCGTCGTCCGCACCTGGAGGATCATGAGGGAAGTATGCTGTGGTCGGGTCGAAATACTGAAAAGTAATCTCATCAGTAAATCGAGGACCAGGGAAAGCCGGGTGAGGAAGGATGGTGACCGGATGGACTGGATCCTGAGCCAGGCTATAGTGAAGGTCAGCAATACTATTTCTCAGCACCTGGGCCTGAGAAATGTGCCTGAACTCTGAGTCCTGATGACGTTGCGTAGAGACCGCAACAAAATCATCGAAGCGCTGGAAGAAAGTCTGATCGAATCCTGGGGCAGGGGCCGGAGCAGGATGAGCATCAGCTGCAGAGGCCTCAGCATCAGCAGCTGGAGCAGGAGCAGCTCCAGGAGGTGCAGGGAATCGACGAGAACGAGTCAGCTCAACAGGTGGAGAGGAGATGGCACACGTCTCAAGATCAATCTCGAAACGTCGAAAGATCGAAGCAAGGTGCATCGGATAAACTAGATTCCTGCCTGCATTTTTGCAGTTAAGCATCCAGTTCATCATGGTTTTGGGAACGGAGAAAGGAATGCCAAAGTGGATGTGATATAGAGCAGAAAGTTCCAAAAAGGTAACTTCATCTGTAGATCCTTTCTTCGGAAGAAGAGCAGAAAATACCATACGATGAAGTTCATAAAAAGTTTGGTTCAGATGTTTGGAAAAGATTCTCCAGGGAGGAGGATTAGGGTGACAAATTAATTCCCTGAAGGAAGCCAAAGTGACATCGGCAGGGAACTGAATGTGGTAGATGTCAACTAATGCATCACCAAGATCAGGAATATGAAAATATTCGCTGATATCAGTGGCGCTAAATTCTAACTCTTGCCCAGCAATGCAAGAATAGAAATTACCGTTAGGTTTTACCTGCAGATTGCAGTAAAACATGCGAACGGCGTTGTCATAAATGCTCTCTTGGACCTCGAAGAAATCGCGGTATCCAAGTTGGTCAAAGATTGGAGCATATTCAAAGAAAGTAGTAAAGTTAACGAAGGCTCCAGAGCAAATACGACGACTAGAGAAGGAATCAAACCAGAGATCCGAGAAGTCTTTGTCGGGAAACAAAGTAGAATCGTAATCTTCAGGATCTCTAGGTCTAGCTGGACTAAAGAGACTAGCAGGGGTATAGTCAGAGGATGAGGAAGCACCTTGGGAAGAGTTTCCTCTTTGACGTTTGGGGGCCATGAGGAGATGGATAGAAAATACCTTCAAAGAAAAGGAAGAAGAAAGAAGATGACCGCCCACTGGAACTCGTCAAACCCTTGCTAAGATGGAGGAGGAGAGGCTTCTAGTAGAAGAGAAAGGCTTTCCACGTTTTGGTGTGAAGAAAAAGTGGAAGGAAAGCTGGATTATATAGCCTCTAGGGCCGGCTGTTCGGTTCTGGAAGTTACCACAGCGCCGACCAAACTCGGTCCGAATTCGGTCCGAACTCGGTCAGAGTTCGGGCCGAGTTCGGCCACTTTCATTCTCGAGACAGTCAAAGCAGTCAGGTAAATAAAAGTTGTAATTAATAACGTTTGACTGGTTTATTAAATAACTGCTGTTATTTTTGGGTTAACTATAGGGGTTGTCCCATCTAACGGAGGTTCACCGGGGAACTCTTAAATACCGCTTCGCTTCGACCGTAGCCGTGGTGACAGACATACCCTTTGTAAGTTTGTCCCCAAAAATAATTTTCGTTAAATAATAAATTATCAAGTCATAAATACAGTTTTAATTACCATATGCATTATGAGTCCGAAAATTCAAGAATGCCGAGCTCACGCCTTAAGATGTTAAAACGGTCTTCAGCCAATGGTTTAGTGAATATATCTGCTAGTTGATGAACAGTATCAATAAATTCTAAGCAAATATCCCCGTGTAGTTGATGATCACGAAGAAAATGATGTCTAACTTCTATGTGTTTTGTGCGTGAATGACAAACAGGGTTCTTAGTCAGATTAATTGCACTAGTGTTATCATAATAAATAGGAACATTTGTATAGTGCAGATTGTAGTCCTCTAAGGTTTGTTTCATCTACAAAATCTGAGCACAATAACGTCCTGCGGCGATATACTCAGCCTCAGTTGTTGATAATGCTACTGAATTTTATTTCTTGCTAAACCAAGAGACTAAGGCTTTTTCCAAGAAATGACATGTGCCACTGGTACTTTTACGGTCCACTTTGCATCCAGCAAAATCCGCATCTGAGTAACCTATAAGGTCAAAGGATTTGGTTTTGGGATACCATAAGCCAACTGTAGAAGTTTCTTTAAGGTATCGGAAGATACGCTTAACAGCACTAAGATGTGATTCCTTAGGGTTTGCTTGATAACGTGCACATATGCAAACGCTAAACATAATATCAGGGCGACTAGCAGTTAAATATAATAAACTACCAATCATACCTCGATACTTACGCTGATCGACAGGTTTGCCACTTTCATCAGCATCAAGCTTTGTAGATGTAGCCATAGGAGTCCCGATTGGCTTTACATTCTCGAAGTCGTACTTTTTCAGTATGTCCTTCGTGTACTTGGCTTGGTTGATGAATGTTCCGTTCGAGTGTTGCTTGATTTGCAGTCCTAGGAAGAAGTTCAGCTCTCCCATCATACTCATCTCAAACTGACTCTGCATACACTTGGCAAAATCTTGACAGAGTTGTTCATTAGTAGAGCCAAATATAATGTCATCTATATAGATTTGCACTAGAATAATGTCATCATTCATGGATTTAATAAACAAAGTGGTATCAATCTTGCCTTTTGAAAATCCATTTTCAAGTAAGAAGGCACTTAGACGTTCATACCAAGCACGAGGTGCTTGTTTGAGTCCATAAAGTGCTTTCTTAAGCTTGAAGACGTGATCAGGTTTTTGAAAATCTTCAAAACCAGGGGGTTGTTTCACAAAAACCTCTTCTTTTAAAAAACCATTTAAGAATGCGCTTTTCACGTCCATTTGAAAAAGTTTGAAATCATTAAAACATGCAAATGCACAAAACATGCGGATGGCTTCTAGTCTAGCAACAGGAGCATAGGTCTCATCATAATCAATTCCTTCTTCTTGATTATAACCTTGTGCAACTAGACGTGCTTTGTTGCGTAGAACTTGTCCATCTTCACTTAGTTTATTTCGAAACACCCATTTGGTACCAATTATCGATTGACCAATAGGTTTAGGAACGAGTTCCCAAACTTGGTTTCTCTCAAATTGATTAAGTTCCTCTTGCATGGCAGAAATCCAAAATTCATCAGAGAAAGCTTCATCAATATTTTTAGGTTCTATTTGTGAAATAAAAGCTACATTAGCTGCTACTTCAGAATCTTTAAGGGATGAACGTGTACTTACACCTTTGGTTACATCACCTATAATGAGAGTTTCTGGATGATCTGGCTTGAATTTCAATGATTCAAATCTTTGGGCCATACCTTTCACAAGGCTCTTCTCAGTTCCAGCATCTTCGGAACTTTTATCAGTTCTTGCCTCTTGGGTAGGATCTTTCTCAGAACTCTTCTTAGTCTTTTTAGGTGCATCTTCATCATCACTGTCGCTAGATCTGTGACTATTCAACTCATCAAAAGTAACATTAATACTTTCTTCAACAATCATAGATCTTTTATTAAAAATTCTATATCCCTTACTCTTAGCAGCATATCCGAGAAATATCCCGTCATCTGCTTTGGAGTCGAACTTTCCCAAGTTATCCTTGGTGTTCAGGATGAAACAGCGACAACCAAAAACTTTCAAATAAGAAATGTTTGGAATTCTTCCAAACCAAAGCTTATATGGTGTTTTCTTCGAGATTGGTCGAATTAACACCCTATTTAAAATATGACAGGCTGTACTAACAGCTTCTGCCCAAAAATATTTAGGATGATTATGCTGATTAAGCATGACTCTAGCCATTTCGCTTAGAGTTCGGTTCTTCCGCTCCACAACACCATTCTGTTGGGGAGTTCTAGGACAAGAAAATTCGTGGTAATATCCACTATCATCACAAAACTTTTTGAAATCAGAATTTTCGAATTTGCCACCATGATCACTTCGGATACGAGTAATCATGAAACCTTTTTCGTTTTGTACCTTTTTACAAAATATCTGAAATTCAAAAATAGCATCACTTTTGTTTGATAAAAAGTAAACCCAAGTAAATCGAGAGAAATCATCAACAATAACAAAAGCATAGAGTTTACCGCCAAGACTAGCGACTCTACTAGGACCAAATAAATCCATATGAATCAACTGCAAAGGTCTCGAAGTACTTACAGCGTTGATGGATTTAAATGTAGACCTATGTGCTTTGTTCTTTTCACAATCAGCACATACCATATCTCTCTTGAATGAAATTTCAGGGAGTCCTTTTACCAACTTCTTTGTATTTAATCATGAGATAGTATCCATGTTTGTATGTCCTAGTCTCATGTGCCATAGCCAGCTTTCATCTTGATTGGCTACTAGGCACCTTCCTGCATTATTAGTATTCTCCAAAAAGAAAACATAAATGTTGTCTTCTCTAATCCCTTTATATACGGGATCACCAGATGACATATCATATATGGTACATTAATCTTTCACAAAATTAATACCATAACCATTATCTGCCAAATGACTTATGCTCAATAGGTTATATTTCAATTCAGTTACTAGACAAACATCCTTTATTATTGGATAAAGAGAAATACCTACAGTACCATTACCTATAATATCACCTCTCAAGTTATTTTCGAAGGAGACGTATCCTTCTTTCTTTATCGATAGCGTAGCGAATAAGGATGCATCACCAGTCATGTGTCGCGAACATCCGCTATCGAGGATCCATTTGCTTCTAGCATGAGAGGGTTGAGGGTCCACCTACAAAACAAGTAGATGAATCCTTTGGTACCCATTTTCTGAAGGGTCCATACTGATTAGCTTTAGGTCTCCAGACTAAAGTGTGATTGTCAACAAGCTTTCTTGCTAAACAATACTGTAATATGTGTCTGTGTGTACCACAATAAGTGTAAGTCAGTTTAGAACCAGATGTGGCTGAAACTGTGTTCACATGCTTGTTTGGTTTCTTGGAGAACCTATAAGTGAAAGCATGATGATACTCGTGTTTCTTCTGTGCTTTCTTGTTTTTAGTCCTCTTAGGTGTATGCTTTGTATTAGGACTAAAATTAGGCTGTGTCACAGGCATTTCCTGTTTGCCTAACTTGATTTCTAACTTTTTAGAAATAGCAATAGACTCTTCATATTTAGCAGTCATAACTGAGAGTCTCTGTTCTGTTACTAAGTGCATCCTCTTCTCCGTGTCATACAGTTTTTGCATCTTACCATAATCTCTTTCTTTTTTTTGAATAGTGAGGATAGCCTCATGATAGTCTACCTTGAGTTTGGCTATCTCTTCCGTGTTATCGGTAGTAGACGTCTCTTTAATATCTTGAATAAGATTGGATAGTCTAGCTAACTCGGTTGTGTATGCCTTAATCTCTTTTCGAGATTGCTTATACTTGTCAAGCACATTTTTGTGTTCTTCAAGTAAATCGCTAAAGGCATTTTCTAACTCATCGAAAGTAAAGTCATAATATAGAGGGTTTGAAGATACCTTATCAAATGCCATAAGACAGACATTTGCATTGCCGCAGGGTCTATCCTCTTCTTCAGAATCACTGGCATCACTTTCATGCCAGATGCTTGTGTTGGCATACTTTCGACCAGTTGTAGCTTTTCTGCTTGATCTTGATCTGTCATATGGACTGCTCTTCTTGGTGGTTGGACAGTCCTTCTTCATGTTCCCTGACTTCTTACATCCAAAGCATATGGTTTCATCTTTATTGCTTTCTTGGACATCTTTCTTCTTTCTGCTTGTAAACTTTAGGTACTTCCTGAAGTTCTTCACAAGTAGGGCTTGTTCATCACCACTTGAGGATTCTTCATCGGAATCGTTGTATGTCAGCTTTCTTGCATGAGCTTTGAAGGCAATAGTTTTCTCTTTTGGTATTGCTTCTTCAAAATCTTGCAAGTCGAGTTCATGGGTCATGAGCTTGCCCATCAAAGTTTCCAACGATATTGTGGTGAGGTCGTTTCCTTCAATAATTGCTGTGGCTTTTGGATTCCAGTTCTTTGTTAGAGCCCGCAGCACTTTTCTAATCTTCTCGTAATTGCTGTAATCCTTACCAAGAGATTGCAAAGGATTGGTTATATCAAGGAAACGAGTAAACATCTGTGTAATTGACTCACTGGGTTTCATCTTAAAAGATTCATATTCCTGAGTCAGTCTACTAATTTTGGATTCTTTCACTTGGGAAGTCCCTTCATGGGTTACCTCAAGGAGTTTCCAAATTTCGTGAGACGTCTTGCAGGTTGAAACTCTGTTGAACTCGGTTTTGTCAATTACACAGAATAGTGCATTGATGGCTCGAGCATCAAGACTAGCCTTTACTTTTTCAGCATTGGTGTACTTGTCATGCGGCTTTTCCATAAGAATACCTTCAACCACTGTAGGTGGTGGTTTCTTATACCCATCAATGACTATTGACCAAAGATCAAAATCTAGAGATTTAAGAAAGAAAGTCATTCGTGTTTTCCAGTACGTGTAATTTGTTCCATCAAATAGGGGAGGTCTATTTGTGGATTGCCCTTCACCGTTGAATATAGATTTCACGGCTGCCATATATATTTTCTCTAGGGTATGTTATATAAGAATATAACCTGCTCTGATACCAATTGTAGGATCGTTGAGCACCTCTAGAGGGAGGGTGAATAGAGTGCGTGTGTGCAGCAGAAAAATAATCCCCAATTAAAAATTAAACTATGGCAGATATGTAAGAGACAGTAAATAAAGATAGAGAATTCAAACTCAGTGACACAGCGATGTATACTGGTATCCTCTGAGAGGACTAATCCAGTCTCGAGTACTCTTGCTCGATGTTAATCCACTATGGCACAAGCTTTAACTGAGAGCTTGCAATCTCTTACAACACCGTGCTTGGTGACAAGCGCACGACCATCTTCACAACACCGTGCTTGGTAACGAGCGCACGACCAGCTCCACAACAGAAAAGTTGTTGAAACTTGAACGACCTCTTTACAACTCTTGAGTAACCAAAAGACTCTAAATCAACTCTGATAGTACTGGCTTTTGGCTAAGAGAAGTGTAGGTGAGATTTGAAAATCTTAGATCGTTTTGAAAACACTTGAGTAGTAGAGAAGAGAAGATGAAGAATGAATTGATGATTTGAAACGAAAAGTTCTTCTCTATTTATAGTTGTTTTCACCAATCGAACTTGGGCAGAACTCGGGCAGAGTTCGGGTGCAAATATCTCGCAAAGAGACGTTGCTCGCTGATTTGGAGGCAACAGAAGTTTGAATACAAATTGACCGAACTCGGTCAGAGTTCGGACCGAACTCGGGCCGAACTCGGCTATGAGTTCTGTCAGGAGATATTTAAAATTCTTTTGTAAAAACAGTTTTCAAACATGTTTTGGTTATTTGTAAAATCATTTGAAAAGACTATTTTCGAAATATGTTTTTGAAATATTTGTAATCGAAAATACGAATGGTAAAAGTAAGCTTTTGAAATAAGGACAGTTTTAACCCTAAGCCAGTATTACCAAAATTGATTTTACAAAGTAATTCCTAGACTCAATAAAATATAAAATACAGAAAAAAATAAGAACTGAGTCTTCAGAAGATTTGATGATGTTGACGCTTTGATTGATGTGGTACATCGTCCGTTGAATATGATTTCATGAATCCTGAAATGATTAGCAGCATTTTCTATATTTTGTGTATTGACTACACTGTGTGTTGATTATCAAAATCGAGTGTGACCATGGAATGGGCCAACACAGGAGAACATGAATTATAAAGTACATGAAAGAACATGAATGTAAAGTACAGGAATGTAAACCATGAACCTGAAGTACAAGACATGACATGTGCACCATTTTTTGAAATACAACTAGCCTATGTGACCGGATGGGGTGAGTACAGGAGCATGTACAAGAGTACATGAATGTGGTACGGCTTAGGGCCCACGTGCACGATGCGAGGCCTAATCTATCTACATGAATATAGTAATCGGGGTTTGGTCACATAGCTAGTGTATTTCCCCACCCGACACAAGTAAGTACAAGAACAGGAAATACAGGAGTACCGGATATCATGTCATGACGTGTCACAAGAAAAGTACAAGATATGTAAATGCACAAGACCATAGAAAAGTACTTGCCTTACTCCGGGTGATCGAGGGTAGGTAGTAATTCTGGAAATCCTCCTGTTATACGATTTACAAGTTGGTTATTCTCTAAGCAATTCTAGTTAGTTACTTTGTATCATCCAATTATCAAATTTAAGATATACCATTACATTCCTATAGGGAATAGTAAATCATGGCTTAAAATGTCATTCACAAAGTATACTTAATAGGTAACAGGGCACTCATACTAACCTATCAGTATTGATACCCAAGCTACCAACATCTAGATTCAATTTATCCCATAACCTACTCTGTCTATTGTAGATCAATTATAACTGAATCCTAATATAGAGAAGTAGATAAACTTCTGTCAGTACTTCATACATGATCTCTGCTACTCCCCCTACCTATACTTATAGCTTTACTTTTGGTCCCAAACTCCAACAGACTAGCCATTTACAGTATCCCTGAATATCTCATTCAATTTGAGCATTTGAAACCACACAGCAAGGGAGGGCCGGTGCTTACACAAAACCAACCTCAATTTTAAATTCCAGTGGCTGTTGAAAATAAAATAAAACAGAACACACAATTGGTACCCATTAAATCCTTCCAAAGAATCATACAGAAGATTTACATAGAATAATTTCCTCCAACCTAAACCAAAATATACAGTTGAATAAAATAATATACAGTCCAAAGTAAGAAATTTAAACATAACTACAACAATCATGCAATGGGAACAAATGTCCTGAACCCAGCAGACTCCAATGATCCCACACACCTGGTTAGATGCACGGCTAGGCTACACACACGAACTGGACACGCCTGAGGGTTAGACACGAACAGAGACTGCCACGCACGCACGAACACGACACAATCGCAGCATGCACACGAGTCACCCTACTCCAAACTTGGTCCTGACTTGGCTGCTATTCCTGCTTTCCTCCACCCCGTCTCATCGACTCACTGCCATTGATACCACACGAACACCAACAGAGATCGATCACAAATTAAGGTTGGACTTGACCACAAGCTTTGAACACGAACAGTATCACGAATACGTACACGGACACACGCCAAGCCTAACCCGATCCTGGTCACACCACTCATTCAAAATTGAAGCAAAATTCACATCATTAATATCAAGAGGAATAGAGCAACTTACTTGGAGGAAGTTCAACTAGCAATGAGGACACGAGCTCAGGGAATCAGATACAATCCTCGAACCCAATTGTGATCAAAACTCCACTGTGGCATAATATCAAACAGTTGGGGCACAGAGGAAAGACAGTGTATTAGAGAGAATTGGAGATTCCCTTCAAAAATTCATTAGGAAAATTAGGAACAGAAGAAGGCCTAATACTTACAATTCGGCTTCGATCTCAAAATAATTGCTATCTCCACCAAATTAACCAGCCCGCTCTGCCGATCCGTCCCGATTCAAATCAAACCAAGGAAAAGATTGAACAAAAAAAATCAATTGGCTCATCAACGAACGCAACAACATCCAGATCTGAACAACATTGGGTCGATACTCACCGATAACGTCGTCTTCTCCATCGTCGCGTGTGGTTCATCGTCACGAAAGCTTGACGCCGCCGGAGGATGCTCACTGTCACCGCCATGTGGGTGCTCGACTTGAGGTGGTTCAGTCATCGGGGAGGCATTCGTCAGTCGCCGACCGCCATACGGGTGACCGCCAGAGAAGAAGATAGACCGATCGATCTCGATTTGGATCTTGATTCGTCGCCGGAGATCGGTGCAGTCGTCGTCAAGCTTGTTATGGAGAATACATCCGCTGTCGGGGACAAGAGCTCCTCGTCGTCGTCATCGAGAGGTGGACGTCGTTGCGATGCAGAGGCCGAGCCCTGGCTATCAGCACTCGACGAAGTGTGGTCGCCATGGCCAGTGCCACCGTCGTGGTAGTTCCCCCCTTCAGTCATCGTCGACGCCGCCATGTCGACTTCACCAGCGATGAGGGTTAGGGAAAATGGAAAATGAGAAAGGGTTGAGCTGATGAAGAGAATTGGGTTTTCTCTCTCCAGCTCTTCTATATAAAATATTCTACATTTATAAAACCCTCCCCCCACGAAATGGTCTTAAGCAAGAAAACCCTCCCCCTTTACAAATATTAGAAAAAATGAAAAAATTAGTTAGAAGAAATTATTAAATGGTTACAAGTGGTGGGGTCCACAATTGTTTGTTACAACTAACTTGAATTTGAAAATCCTGCTATCAAATCAATTTCCCTCCAAAGTATAATCAAAATATTTAATGAAACTTTAATAATATTCAACATTAATTAAATTAAATTTTTTATTATTATTATAGATTTTAAAAAATTCTCTAAAAATGGTAAAGTGGAGTTACACACTTCGCAACTTAGGGGTACCATTCCACCGGTATTCCAACAGGCAGTAGGTAGCAATCCCCCGAATGTTGATCATGAAGCTGCGGGTAGCCCTCCATATGAACATGCTACCACAGTAGCTGGGGGTAGCCACTCTTTAGAGCAAGAAGATGACACCACTATGCGTCCAAACCCTTCGGATGATGAAACCTGGAGACTGGAGATGGGTCTACAACCCCGCCAGTCTTTCTACACCACATTACATTCTATATGACTGACAACGATGGCACAGGCCCAAGCGACCGACAACATCTTGAGGCCCTGGAAAGTATGAAGGTCAATCTCAATGCCGTATTACAATCCTTATCCTAGACTATGCAGGACATGTGGGCCGGTAAGATGCAATCCCAACCGACGACCCTAGGGCTAGGAAGCTGTTACTACCCGCACCCGATTAAGGTGCACGAGAACGTGGGTACGTCCAGCCTACACCATAGTATTGATGGTAGAACGATGTATATGTCGTCTATAATATCTAACATCTAACAATTATGAAATATATAACTCAATCACAATTCTAAAGGAAGATAAGCACGATAATTTGATAGAATATAATGAAGATAAAGTATGGATAGTAGCATGAGTTCACAACAGAAATAAGTCTAGAAGTCCAAGACAATAATACATATCCTGAAATAATATAATAGACCAAATATAGAAATTTGGAGTCAAATTCAGCAAAACCTAGCTAAATAACTAAGTCACTACTAGAGGTGCATCCTCTACGGGCACCGGATCCACGTGCAACTCCTGAGCAATATCCTCATCTACTCCCGACCTATAGTAAGTTGGGCAAAAGGCCTCTAAATCCTCTGAAAAATAATATTCAGTCAGGATTGGAGCGAAGTACAAACACTAATAAAAGTTTCATTAAATTGACAAGTGTTTCAATAAACAGTATGTAATGAGGTACATAATGGATAACAAAACTGAATAGTAAGAAGTACAGGGTAAGAGGTATTCATATCATGGTATGTGAATATGTAAGTAAAACTAGAATATGATGTATCACAGGTAATCTGAATATAACATATAATCTAACCGGTGCCTTGAGATATTTGAGTGTTATGTGATCGGCTTGGATCAAGATCAGGCTATTCCATATGACCGGCTATGCACAAGTACAAGTATAATGGATCAGGACGGCCATAATAGAAAGTTATGCACAAGTAGTAAAAGATCATGCTACATCCTACGTGTAGTAAGGGTGAGCTATGCACAAGTAGTTTGGGTATAATCACATAAACTCTAATAGCTCCCTAATCCCCCGAATAGTATAATGGATCCAACCATGTCACATTATGACACGAAATTCAAGGAGCAGGGGGGCCATCCTACTCCCAAATTGGTGTCTATACAAGTACAAGAACAATAACAAACAAGTACCAGTATACCATGATAAATCGAGAATAACATCTCATGACGGGATCCAATGTATACTAGTCCATATATCATCGTGTCAGGAATAAAGTAAAATACTACAACTGAATTTATAGAAAGCATCAAAGTAATAAAAACTATCTGAGAATGTACTTGCCTACGGTCCTGAGCATAAAGTAATAATCAAGTCCGTATTGGTGTACAAGACCTTTATTATGAAAGCATATCATCAAACTATACAAGCTAGCCTATAAAATCATTCTATCTAACCCCATATAACACTAATGTCAAGTTGATATGGGTAGAGAGTACACTTTCCTACAATTTCAAATTCATATTTTATCCAAAGAGAAGTTTTCAAAAGTTTACTTTATCCTTAATTTAGGCTAGTGAACGAATGGTCATAAATAACGATGAACGGTTCAAACTTAAGGATTCAGAATAATAAAGTTTTGTCTAACAGTAGAATTTTTTTTTAAACCAATCCAACGGTTGGATTTTCCAGAAATTGCAAGAAAAACTGATTTCAAACTTAGAAATAATTTGAGTGCAGAAATTTATAATTTCTTTAGTTTTGGAAGCAACATTTGAGTAAATAAATAATGTTATTGGTGGCTCTAATTTTGGAATCTAATATAGAGTTAACTAGAGTTTAATATAAAAAACTACACAAAAATCCAATAGTTTGATTTTTGGGCAATTAAGCTCAAAGTGACATCCAAAAACAGTTTCAGATTTAGATACTGAAATGTTGTTCATGGAGCTCACTTTGCCCTCAATTTTCGAAACAAAAAAATAAGTAGTTAAGTTATAAAACCTATAAGAAATGATTCAAGACTTAACCAAGAATACATACATGACACTAAAAATATAAGAATATGGTATAAACAAAAAATAACACATGTCCAAAGTTGGAAAAAATAATTCCAGACTTTTAATTATTTCAATGTGCAGAAAAACTGTACAAAAAACTGCTCATGATGCCTATTTTTGGTCTTATTTTACTATAGTAAAACTAACAATTCTGGACTTGATTTAAATACAAGATTGATAGACAAAATATCATACTTTATATTCCAATAAATGGCTCTGGAAATTAATTATTACACAGAAAGTTATGCATGCTCAAAGTTGAAAAAAACTACAGTTTCTGCATTTAGAGTTTACGAGGCCAAGTTTGAGCCTAACTTGTACTAATCAAACGAAATATTTAGGACATAACTCCAACATAAGTTTTGTAGAAAAATATCTAAGATTGCATACAAACTTCTAGAATCGTAAAATATGGTATACAAGAAAAGTTGCACTACCACAAAATAGACGAAAACATAATTTTGGGAAAATAATTTCGGGATAACGTTTTATCATGAATCCAAACCTTTAGATACTATTATATGTTCTGTCCATATAAAATATATGACAAAAAATGAAGGTACTTATGTATGGAATATGTACTGCTTGTGTGTCATGAAATTCAGTTCGTGTACCTCCTCAGAAAACGTCTGTACGGAGGGAAATATGGACACAACATATAGACTATTATATACCAAAACGATGGGAACAAATAGAGGTTCACAAAGACAAGGTTTCATGGAGTTTTACTAAGTGGTTTGGTGTGCACACCCAATTCTTTGTACAGAATTCGTGGACAATACTCTATTATGAACACATCATCGTGCGACAGAGGTTTGACGGGTCAAAACTCCATGAAAAATTATGTAAAAATATAAAAATAAAAGTTAAGAGATAGAGAATTTTTTTGGTAAAGGACTCGAGGCTTGTACCTATTTTTTTGTGGTACAAAATATTGTTAAAGTCAGCACTACCCAGCAGTCCTATTCTGAAACCACCTTCAGTCCAACGAGTTTGTGAAAGAGTTTTGGGATATGAAATAAATGGAATGAAATGACTCATAGGGCTGTAGGTGGTTGAGGAAGGAAGGTTGTGGCAAAGTTTTAGAGAAATGGGGGGGGGGTATGGAGAGGTGGTTTTGGCAACTAAAAGTGGTAGTCACCACTTAATTCCAAAAATATGTAAAATCTAAAGTTTTATGCTGTCCACACACTTGCGTGTGAACCACACAGGTCAATTAAGGGCTTGGTTAGGGTCTACTAGGTCTTGTGCAAGTGTGGACCAAATTTGAGCTTGATTAGAGTTGATTTGGATAGATTTGGGTGGCCTACACTAGTCACTAGCACACCCTAACTAGGCTAAAATTAAACTAGCTAAAATGCACCTAACCATGTCAAAACCTATGTCACACATAGTGTTATCTATGAATTATTAACCTTAAACATAATACTATATATATATATTTATATATAAACATGCAAACATATATTTTTTATTTTATATATATATAATTTTAAACCCAACTTTATTCATGTAAAAGACGCAAAATGCCAAAGCCTTTACAAGTAAGCGCAAAACCGACTAGCGGAATAAAATAACAAAAAAGCAGGGAGCGAAGACCCACTCTCTACCCCAAAGCAAGTCAGATGACCAGGGAGTGCCAAAACCCCTCCCTGGCGTGATTGCAGAGTCTGTTGATTTTGTGGATCTGTCTGAGGACCTCCTTGATCAGTTGGTTGGAGTCATATTGTTGTCCCTCGTATCTGAATTTATTGTGATTCTTTCACATCACCAGATGCTGGCGACTGCGACGATCTGGTGGCCGTGTGATGCTTTACCCTATATGGCTAGCAGATCGTTAAAGCCCCTGGCCTCCTGGACCGGTTTGCACCTACGTGTAAGGGCTACCCACACCTGTATGGCTAGGTCTCCAGAATACAGTATATGTTCGACGGTCTCCGTCTGGCACGCTGAGCAGCAGTGACACCCGGAAGCTAGGCTGTAGCCGATGGCGGTGAGTGCGTCGTCCGTGGGAAACTTTCTGCAAAATTCTCTCCAGATCAGGAAAGACCATTTTTAGGGATACAGGACTGCCAGAAAGGGGTTGTAATAGGGGATGTCACTCCGATGCCTCGAACGATCTTCCTTGCTGACGCTAGCGAGAAGAATCCATTAGTCGTGAGAGACCATCTTAAAGCGTCGGGCTCATTTTTGATTTTTAATCCAGAGGCTGCCAGGCCCGCGGCTGCCTCTTCTCCTAACCAGTCCCTGGCTCTACCCCACTCCCAGCCGGACTCGCTCTCTCATAGATTATGGATAAGGCTATTATGTAGGGCAGCCAAGGTCCGGTATAGTAGAGCATCCCCATACCAACATTTTTGGAAGAGGAATGAGCCGCCCGATCCTAGATGGAGACGGATGAGGGGCTCGATGAGGTCTTGTCTGTGAAGGATGTGATGCCAGGACGCTGAAGATCTGTTGTTGAAATCTATGGTTGAAGGATGGGAGGACCGATAATATTTGGCCTTCATGAACCGAACCCAGATGGAGTGGCTCGTGTGGAGCTTCCACCATAACCTCATGGAGCTAGCATCGATGATGTGAGTCAGTCTGCTGAGGCCCAACCCTCCCTTCTCGGTAGGGCTGGCCAAATTGTCCCAACTGGCCCAATGGTGCTTATCTTGACCATCGTTGTGGCCCCAGAAAAAATTGGCGAAGAGGGACTCAATGGAGGTGAGCACCTTCTTGGTGGAAGAGCAGGCGGCCAGGGTGTAAATGGGGATGGAGGAAAGGATATGTTGAATCAGGATCATCTTCCCGCCCAGAAATAGAGTCGCGTTGTGCCATCCCTCAATTTTTTTCCTAATTTTGCTCACCATCCCTTCAAAGATCCTCGCGTTGGATCTGCTGTATACCAGCAGGCATCTTAAGTAGGAGAACGGAGGGTACACAACTGAGAAGGAAGTGATGTTAGTAAGCATAGCGAAGTGGTCCCTATTAGCTTTGTGATGGGTGTAGATAACACTCTTGTTGGAATTGACACGCTGACCGGAGCATCTGGTGTATCTCTCAAACATTTTGTTGACCACCTCTACGGACCCCACGTCATCGAAGGAGAAAATGAGGATATCATCCGCGTAGGCTAGGTGGGTGATGATAGGGCATCAGGTGGTCGTGTGAAAGTGTTGTAAGCGGAGGGTGTCTACCATTTTGTTGAGATTTTTGCTAAGGGCTTATGCAACGATTATGAAGATGGTGGCGGATAGAGGGTCTCCCTGCCTGACTCCCCTGCTGGATTTGAAGAATCCCTCGGCTTGACCGTTGATGACAGTGGGTAACCAAGAGTTGCTGATGGATCTGAACACGATGTTGATCCAGGTCTCTGAAAACCTGAAAGCCCTGAACACGCATATCATTAATTGCCAGTCCAAACGATCGTATGCTTTCTCTATGTCCAGCTTGATGGCAATATTCCTATCCCTCGCCAGAAATTTCATGCACGTGATCATTTCCTGAGCCAGTAGGATATCGTCTAAGATGTTCCGACCAGAGACAAAGCCGCTTTGCTCATCAGATATAATCTTGGAGAGAAGCCCGGATATGCGGTTGGCGATGATCTTCGATATAATTTTGTTAGTGAAGGTGCATAAGCTGATAGTATTGGCACATTTATTTTGATAACATTAAAAACATCTTCATAGTTTAGTTTTCTCTGTATTTCAGCTAACAGATAATCTCTCAAGCTCTCCTACAAAAAGATCTGTCCATTCAAGCCGAGTCATCAAAGTTTTATGGAAGTCCCTAAAAGAAGACTGAAGAAAAGACCATTGCTCCTTAAAGACACCTCTCAAAAGATTCAAGATTTCGAGTCTGTACAAGGTCTAGGTCTTTCTATAAAACACCTAAGGTTTGATGACAAACATAAAGCTCTTATATTTTTCAGTCAAAAATCAATTTCTAAAGAAATAAAATACCGACGGTATACCGCTGTGTACCGACGGTATACTGTTTCTGAGCTCCAAAACATTCTGTGACAGAACTCGACATACCGACGGCATACTATAGTATACCGACGGTATACCATTTTGAGAGCCACAAAATGTTCTGTGACGAAACTCGGCATACCGGCGACATACTACAGTATACTGACGGTATATCGTTTTGTGAGCCACAAAATATTCTGTTACGAAACTCGGCATACCGGCGACATACTATACTATATCGGCGGTATACCATTTTTATGAGCCACAAAATGTTCTGTGACGAACATCGGTATGCCGACGACATACCGCTGTATACCGACGGTATACCGACTTCATCAGATTTGATTTTTGAATGGACAAGATATTAGCATTAAATGCTCCCAACGGAAAGATTTATTACCGTTACTGTTCTGAATGGTATGCCGACGGTATGTCGGTCCATACCGACGGCATGCCGTCCGTATTATGTTCAGGAGCATTAAATGCTATCCTCTCTTGGTTTTCTATATAAATGGATTCCTTCCTTCCATTGAAGGCCATTCGCTTAAGCCATAAATTTCTCAACAACCAAGAGCTCCACCATTAGTACTCTACCCAAGCTTTTAATTGTCATCCAATCTAAAAGTTCTAGAGTATTCAAGAGTTATACTTTTCGATCTTCAAGTGTTGTAGAAGATCAACAGTTTCTTTTCCTTTCCTTTTGAAGTTGACGAGCCTTCGTAAGAAAACTCGTGTGTAAGAAGTTGGCGAGTTCTTCGAATCCAAACTCGTGTTGAAGTTGGCGAGTTCTTCAGATCCAAACTCGTGTGTAACTATTTACTCAATAGTGGATTTAAGTCGGAGAGAGTTCCGGGACTGGATTGCCTTTAGAGAGGAGACCATGATACATCGAGTGTTTGATTCTCTTTCTCTCTCTCTTATTTACTTCAGTATTATAGTTTACTTGTGTTAAGTAATTTTTTATTACCCTATTCACCCCCTTTTAGGGTTCTACAATTGGTATCAGAGCTTTGTTCTCTTGATTTGGATTTACACCCTAAGAGTGATCCATGGCCACTAACCCTATTGTCAACACATTCCACAATGAGGGACACTCCACAAATAGACCTCCTCTATTTGATGGAACCAACTATAACTATTAGAAGATTAGGATGAGCATTTATCTGAAGTCCATATATTTTGATTTATGAGATTGTGTGATAAATGGTCTCCCTACTCCTTTCGGAGTTATTGAGGATGTTGTTTCTGACACCCTTCGGAATAAACTCACTGAGAATGTCAAGAAGCTTGCTATTAGAGATGCTAAGGCTATGAACGCTCTTTACTGTGCTCACGATAGCAATGAGTTTAATAGAATTTTTACTTGCAAGACTTCAAATGAAATTTAGAAATTGCTAGAAGTCACTCACGAGGGAACATCACAAGTTAAGGAATAAAAGATTAGTAGACTCACACATGAATATGAATCTTTTAAAATAAAACAAGATGATTCTATTACTTGCATGTTTACTCGTTTCGGTGATATCATTAACCCTTTTTCTTCTCTTGGTAAGTAATATCCTACTCATGAAAAGATTAGGAAAATTCTCAAAGGGTTAACTAAAGGATGGAGTCCTAAAGCTACCGCGATCATTGAAGGGAACGACTTGACAACCATGAACCTTGAGACCCTCATGGGGAAGCTTATGACTCATGAACTTGACATGAAGGATCAAGAGGAGTCATCTATGCAAGAAAAGGAGAAGGAGAAGGACAAAGAAAAGGAGAAGGAGTGTAAGCCCCTGATTTTCAAATTCATTTTTTAATTAGTGTTAATTAAAATTTTTATGTCATTTATAGCCTTAGCTAATTATTAGGAATTTTTAGGAATTTTTCTAGAATTTTTAAATAACTTTAAATGAGTTTTAAAATACAAAAATATTGATTTATAATTTTCTAAAATATTTTAATATCAATTTGCAATTATTAGAATTGTTTTAATACTGTTTTGTAATTATTCAAATTACTTTTATATCAGTTTGTAATTAGGAATTTGTTTTTAATTAAGGAATGCAAATTATATTTGCATTTATTATCTGTTGGGGGCCTAGTGCAAAATCCTAAAACCTAAGGACCTAAGTGGAAAACCCTAACCCCCCCGACCGAACTCACTCTCTCTCCTCTGACTCTCACCGACCCCCGACGACTGCCCCGACTGCCACGACCGGCTGCCTCCGCCAAACCCGGCTGCCCCGACCGCCTTAACTCCCCCTATAAAACCCCCCTCTCTCCCCTGATCTAAACCCTAACCCTAAATTCTCCCCACAGCCACCGACGACCCCCCTTCTTCCCCAAAACACTTCGTCGGAACCCTAACCCCGACGAAGTCTCGATCTCACAATCCCGACACCCTCATCGACCACCACCACCACCCGCAGCTTCGCCCCGACGAGACGAATCGATCGCTACCGGAGTGCCGCCGTCCCGACCACTCCTCCGCCGTCCAGAGCTCTCGAAAACCCCCTAAGCACCGGACACGTGAGTAGCATGACTCAAATCGTGTCGTGCGTGTCTCGTTTTCACGCACGAGACTCGCCAGGACACGACGAACTTAGTGCTGTGCTCGGACACGCGAGACTGAGCTCGTACGTGTCGTACAAAGCACGGACACATGGATACCTGTGTCCATAACTGTCTGGACACAGGACTGTGTTTTATATATTTTTTTATTATCTAATCACTTATACCTAAATAAAACTAACCTAACTCTAATCCTAACAGTCGGGCCAAGTTGGCCCACTGGCCAGCGGTTGCAGTATTAAAACCCCCCCTTGTTGTGCGCTCGGGCCTCTCTTCTTTTTGTTTCCTTTTCTTTTTTTCTGTTTTCTTTTCTTTTTCTTTTTCTATTTTGTATATTTAAATGTATATATGTATATATATATTTGTATATATATATATATATATGTATATACTGTATTTTAACAGTATTTAATATATATGTATATATTTTATAGTTAGTAAATTATATATATATATATGTTTATATATATATTTTCCTATGTATATATATATTATATATATACACTATATTATTAAGTGTATTCTTATATATATATATATATATATATATATATATATATATATATATATATATATATATATATATATATATATATATATATATATATATATATATATATATTTGTATATGTATATATACTTTATAAATTAAGTATTTTTCCTTATATATCTATATATCCTTTTAGCATAGGTATGTATATATTCTTTTGTACAAATTTACCTTATTTAAATAATAATATTTATTTTGGCTATTACCAAATTGTATTTTTATTGTATTTAAATTACTGCGACCATTTGGTGTCCAAGCCTAGCATGGGTATTTGGGCCCAAATGTGTTTTCACACATTCAAGACCTGTACAAGTCATATTGGACTTGATTCATGGCCTTGGGTCCTGTATTTGAACTCTGGTTCAAATTATATACATGGACAAAATACGCAGATAATTAATTATTTAAATTCAATTGTGTGCAATGCTGTTTTTGATTTTCTAAAAATACTTAAAGTACTGCTAAAATTATGGAAAAATAGTTTTTAGATACTATGTTAAGTTAGCTAATTTAGTATAATTTTTGTAGTATTTAAATTACTGTTTTGCCACTAGTTTGGCATATGAAACCAAAACTCATTTTCTGTATACTTAGGAAAACTGATTTTTATAAAATACTTGTACTGGTTAATAAATTCCAGAAAAATTATAATAAATTTCTATAATTAGCAAGGATCGTTTTGGTACTTTGTTTTATGTAAAACTAGGCTTTTTGTCTACTTCAAAAATTGTTAGAACACAATAGACTTTTGATTTATTTATTGATTAATTACGACTTGTAGCTTTTTGTGTTATTTTGAGTTTTTAGCCGTGTTGAACCCCACCCTTCACTAGTGTAAAGACCCTAGGAAGTTAGTTAAAGTAGTGTGTCACCCCACATTGGTCTCCTATGCCAAAGTCATCATTTTGGCTAGGTGCCCAGTCACAAGTCGTATTTCACCAATTAGTGTCCTAGTGTTTTAGCTTAGTGTAAAAACTAAGTTATTGTATTTACCTCTACAGCGACGAGCTACCAGACATCCATAGTATTGTTATCGCAGCTTGTTTTATTTTGCTTTGCTAGAGGCAAGTACTTTCTACGAACTTTACATATTGTCACATAAAATAAACTGCAAACCCTACCATGTTAAATGCTGATCCTTGGGGTAGCAAGTTAGATCTCTACATGTTGTACTTTCAGTTACTACCATGCTTAGAACAGTCTTGATGTATCTCTCACATGATTAGAATATGGGTTATGGGGAAACTGATAGTATTGTATGTGATCACGACCCCCCTACAGTAGCGAGCGAGGTCACATTTTATATGCATACCTTGCCACAGGCCATTACCCCGCATGTCTGTACGGATGTACACCTATGCTTGTTAACTTGTACGTATGTACATTTCATTATGTGCCCCAGCACATTGTACATCTATTGACCGATCACGTACCTACTACAGTTTTAAACATTACATATACATCTGTCTCTATGACATATGTGTCCTTGCCATGATAGACTATGTGATGCCATGCTTTCCAGTTAATCCTCTCATGTTCATTTCCATGTTTCATATGCTAGTTTGCTAGATTTAGTACTTGCTCCCGTCCTGACAGGATAACGTTGTAGGTGTCCTTACTGAGGAGGAGTTACTCTGCGACACATATTATGGGGTTACTGCCGAGGACCCGGCTCTGCTTTACGAGGATGTTCCTGCGGGGAACCTTGCCTAGTTATCTTTTGTTTACTTAGACTTTTGAGAGTAGACATGTATTAGACTATATCTTTTTGTAACTGGACATGTATCCAGTTTTACTTTACAGTTTACTTGTACTTGGACATTTTACTATATACGACGACTTTTGTGTTTGGAGCATTTATGATTCTTCTTCACTTATAGAACTGTTAGCACATTTAGTCTTATCCTGTTGTCTTTAGAACAACTTACTACGTTTTATCTCAACGTAGGCTGGGCATGCCTCGGCCTGGCCCAACAATTTGGGTAGCGGGTCGTGACAAGGAGAAGGACAAAGAAATGGAGAAGTCTCTGGCTCTCAAGGCTACAAAATCCCACTCAATGGATAGCTCCGTCGATAACGAGTCGAATGATGATGAAGAAATAGATCTTACCGCAAAGCATTTCCGAAAGTTCCTCAAGTTCAACAAAGCCAACCGCTTTGGACGGGACAACGATAAAGATCCTGCTTGCTACCAATGCAGGAGAACCGGACACATCAAGAGAGATTGCCCTATGACAAAAAAGACTCAAATAAGTACGAGAAGTCTAACAAAGGAAGCTCTTCCTCCAGGAAATACACCAACACCAGCATCTGGTGTGAAATTAATGCTAGCGATTCAGACAACGACAAAGAATGCAAATACAATACAAATGTTTGCCTCATGGCAACCGATGAGGTGCTCGATGATCTCTCTTTGAATACTCTCTCTTATGATGATTTGGAAAATGCCATTCTTGAATTACACGAGGAACACAAAGGTGTTAAATAAGTACAAGAAATTTCTAAAAGAGGTTGAGGTATTTAAATTAGAAGTAGAGAGACTTTCCAACATCATTATTGATGTAAAAGGGAAATCTTTTGCCTCTGACACGGATGAGATAGAGACTTTGCGACTCAAGTTACAAGAATCTCAAGTTATCATTGAGAAAAAGGATGATGAGATTCAATCCCTCAGAAGGGCTTATGATTTTGCTATGCATAAAGTTCAAGCTGCTAATAGAAGAGAATATGATACCTCTACTAAGTATAATGATCTTCTTGTGCATGGTAAGAAACTAGTTGATAAAAATACGGCTCGTACACATGCTCCAAGATACGCCTACACTCATCACAATACTAGTCACAATTCTTACATGAACAAGAACACTACACATAGGTCCTATCCTAACACAAGGAAAGGACCCTTTGTTAAGAAGAACATCTCACATCATGCTTTCTATTATCATTACTATAGCACTCATGATAGAACTCCTCGTACTAAAGCCCCACATATGCATAACACTCACCATTCTTTTCTAAATCTTCCATGATGTGTAACTATTGTGGTATACTTGGATATACTTCTAATTATTGTCAAACAAGGAAATATGTTGATATGAAAGTTTTTAAGTGGGTTCCTAAGACTAACAATCAAGGACCCAAACAATCTTGGGTACCAAAATGTTCATCTTCAACTTATGTTATAGGTGAAGAATCCTTCTCATGCTAGAAGCAAGTGGATCCTCGATAGCGGTTGCTCACGACACATAACCGGTGATGCTTTACTTTTTACAACGCTATCGATGAAGAAAGAAGGACATGTATCCTTTGGTAACAATCTAAAAGGCCACATCATAGGAAATGGTAATATCGGCTCACCTCTTTATCTTTGTATTAAGAATGTTTGTCTTGTTACAAATCTCAAACACAACCTTCTTAGTATCAGTCATATTACGGATAATGGTTATGATATTAAGTTTGTTAAACTCAAATGCTTTATTACCGATAGCACTAGTGGATCTACGGTGTATGAAGGCATTAGAGAAAACAATATTTATGTTCTCTATCTTGTTGAAGGTACTAACAATGACAGTGCTTAGTTGCAAAGAACGATTAAAGTTGGCTCTGGCACATGAGGCTTGGACACGCTAACATGGATACCATCTCCTGTCTTGCCACCAAGAAGCTTGTACGAGGACTTCCAAGTATCTCCTTCAAAAAGGATATGGTATGTGAAGAATGTGAGAAAAGTAAGTTGACCAAGTCATCCTTCAAATCCATCAAATCTGTGAGTACCACTAGACCACTTCAACTTATTCATATGGATCTATTTGGTCATAGTAGAGTAGCTAGTCTTGGAGGCAAACTTTATGCTTTTGTTTTGGTTGATAATTTCTCAAGATTTACTTGGGTCATTTTCTTGCAAATAAAAGTGATACTTTTCGTGAATTTGTTGCCTTTTGTAAATGTGTTAAATTGAGAAAGGCATTACTATTAACAAAATTAGAAGTGATCATGGAGGAGAATTTGACAATACCGATTTTAAAAGATTTTGCGAAAAGAATGGTTTTGGTCATGATTTTGTTTGCCTTCGAACTCCACAACAAAATGGTGTTGTGGAAAGAAAGAATAGAACCCTTGGTGATATGGCCCAGGTTATGTTAAACCAATATAAGCTCCCCTAATACTTTTGGGCGGAAGCCGTTAACACGACATGTCATATTATAAATAGGGTCTTAATTAGACCTATTTCTAAAAAGACACCATATGAGCTTTGGTTTGACAAAATTCCCTCTATTGAGTATTTTAAAGTTTTTGGATGCAAATATTTTATTTTGAATACCAAGGACAACCTAGGCAAATTTGAAGAAAAAGCTTATGAAGGTATTTTCCTTGGCTACTCAATACATAGTAAAGGTTTTCGTGTCTTTAACAAAAGAAGTCTTTTTGTCGAAGAGTCGATTAATGTCTCTTTTGATGAACTTAACTCTTCTACATCCTCCTGATCCGATGATATTGATGACATCTCCTTTGGTTTGGATAACTCTTCTATTGGAGACCCTCGTACCTCTTCATCTAACGATGAAATTGTGACCCCTCAAACCGAAGATTCTCCACCACTCTAGCCTCCTCAAGAGGACCTCCCAAAGGAATGGAGATTTGTCCCTCATCATCCTAAGAAGCTTATCATTGGTGATCCTTCTTCTCGTGTTAGTACTAGATCCTCCACTCGTGATCTTTGTGCAAACGTGGCTTTTATTTCTCAAATAGAGCGTAAAAATATTAATAATGCTTTTCATGATAAATTTTGGATGATTGCGATGCAAGAAGATCTAAATCAATTTGAGCGAAACCAGGTTTGGGAACTTGTCCCAAAACCTCATAACCAGCCCATTATTGGAACTAAATGGGTGTTTCATAATAAACTTAATGAAGATGGGTTAGTCACTCGTAACAAAGCCCGATTGGTTGCTCAAGGCTATAACCAAGAGGAAGGCATTGACTACGATGAAACCTATGCTCCGGTTGCTCATCTTGAATCCATTCGCATGCTATGTACTTTTGCTTGCTTTAATGATTTCAAACTTTTTCAAATGAATGTTAAAAGTGCTTTTCTAAATGGCATTATTAAAGATGAAGTTTATGTTAAGCAACCTCCTGGCTTTGAAGATTTTCAATTCCCTTATCATGTTTTCAAACTACACAAATCCCTTTATGGCCTCAAATAAGCTCCTCGTGCTTGGTATGAGCGCCTTGATTCTTTTCTTATCTCTCACAACTTTTTTGAGGGCAAATTTGACTCCATACTTTTTATAAATCCCTTAATGGCACACTATTGTCAGTTCAAATTTATGTCGATGATATTATTTTTGGTTCCACTAACAATGCACTTTGTGTAGAATTTGCTAAAGTAATGCAGGATGAATTTGAAATGAGCATGATGGGAGAACTATCCTTCTTTTTGGGTTTGCAAATCACACAAGGCCCCAAAGGAACATTCATCAATCAAGCCAAATATACAAAGGATCTCCTCAAACGCTTCGAACTTGACTCATCCAAATCAAAGAGGACTCCTATGGCAACAACGAAAAAACTTGATAATATTGAAGACGGTATCTCGATCGACATTCGTAAGTATCGAGGTATGATATGGAGCTTACTCTATTTAACTGCTAGCCGACCTGATATTATGTTTAGTGTTTGTCTTTGTGCACGATACCAAGCAAATTTAAAGGAATCGCACTTATGTGCTGTAAAGCGTATTTTTTGGTATCTCAAAGGCACCATTAATATGGGACTTTGGTATCCGAAATCTTCATCCTTTGAGCTCCTCGGCTTCTCGGATGCAGATTTTGTCGGATGCAAAATTGACCGAAAAAGTACTAGCGGAACATGTCAATTCCTTGAAAAATCCTTGGTATCGTGGTTTAGTAAGAAAGAAAACTCTGTTTCTCTTTCAACCACTAAGGCCGAGTATATAGCGGCCGACTGCTGTTGTGCTCAAATTCTTTGGATGTCACAAACACTTGTAGATTATGGTATTTCTTCTACTTGTACTTCCATTAAATGTGACAATACTAGCTCGATAAATCTCACGAAAAATTCGATTTGTCACTCACGCACGAAGCACTTTGAGATTAGTCACTATTTTTTTCGTGACCATCAACAAAAGGGGGATATTTGCCTTGATTTTATTGACACTACTTATCAATTGGCCGACATCTTCACAAAACCACTCCCGAAGGATCGTTTCATTTTTCTTTATCGAGAATTAGGCATCATTCATCTTAACATCTAGCTCCACTCATACGGCACACCGACGGCATATGGTGGCATACTGGCGGCATGCCGATTTGCGTTCAACACAACTTTCTGTGCACATAATCGGTATACCGTCGGCATCCATCAGCATGTCGACGACATACCGTCTGCGGCGGAGCTAGCCAGTCAACTCAGCTTTTGGGCCCCACCATAATCTTCCACTTTCATTTAAATCTTTTCAAATTCCCTCATTAACAACCCATCCCTTCATTCCTATCCCTCATTAACTACCCATCCCTTCATTCCTATCCCTCATTAATACCCATCCCATCCTTTCACATCCCTCCCTCTTTTCAAAACCCCCCTTCATTTATTATATTCATTACTTCTTTCAAACCCCCCAATTAATATCCTCTTCTCCTTATAACCCCAATCTCTTTCTTCTTCCTCCTCTCCATACTCCTTCACTCCCTCTTCCCCCTCTTACCATCACACTCCATGGCCAATCTCAAAAGACCTCGCTCCACCATCGTTTTCAACCCATTCACTCCGGTGCCCTTACCTAATGGCGCCTATGATCCTAAGATCTTCACCTCCGCCCTTGCTGCCGATGTATGGTTCCATCACTTTGCCAATCACGCTGTATCTCCTCTTCCCAGATTTTCAACATTTTATTTTATTGTGTTCAAAGGATAATTTTTCCTCGAGATTTTTGAAAGATATTTTATGATAATCAAAATAAACTAGTTTAAATTAAAGTACTAAATTCTCTTAATAAAATATTTTACTAAATTTCATTGTTATTGGTTTTGATAGTTTAAAGGATCATAAGCACTTTTGGATAATAAAAAGGAGTGCAATTAATAAGATATAAGTTACAATATTTTCATGACAACAAATATTATTTTTATGATAAATCAATTGTATTTTGGACTTAAATTTATCAACGAATACTATCTTTAAATTGTTATGATGATAGTTTATTTGCTTTGAATTTGAAATGCGTATGATGCAAACTGCTAGATAATAGAAATGATTTTGTTTCAAAAATATTCCTAAAGATATCATAAGTCTTTTGAATCTATTTATTATTATTTTTTTGATAAGATTTTATGTAAGAAATATACTATAATTAGCTGCTAGTATCAAATATTAATTATTTTGATAGTTATGTATATAATCCATTATTGGATTCAGGTTACCTTAAGTCAGTTTAAATTATTGGTTAATATCTTGCCAATAATAAATTTGTAAATTTGGGTTATATACTTTAAATTAACTTTGATAAGATAATTTAGTTTTCAACTTTATTGATTTAATTCGTTTTGATAAATATTAAATATTATGTCTAAAATATTATGATTGATCTTTTATTGAGCTAGACTTAAATTCATACTATTAAAACCATTTGATAATACTAAATGGCGATTTAAATTACTGGCATGATCAATTATTTGTTTCAGATTAAACAAAACTAGTTTTAGAATTTATGTTGATTTAAACCAATGGAAGAATTATCTATCCTAATCTTTTTGGGACTATTCATCTTAAACCCTTCTCCTCATCTACACTGGAAAGATATGCTTAAATAATCCTAGCTTATATCCCTCTTGCTTATTATAAACCCCAAGACCTCCTCTTCCGCAATCCCTACAGAACTCACATGTTCCACAAATATAAAGACTTCACTATTTCCCTTATCCCCTGTAAACTGCCGCCAGCGACACACGGCCACCACCAGCTGCCAACATATAAATTCCGTGCCGAAGTGTCTGTGTCCACCACCACAATAATCGTGTCGAGCTTCGGGTCCGGCCCCGGGCATCCGTGTCCGTGTATGCATCCATCATCTTCATCCAGTTCTTTACATCAAACACATCCTCGTGTCCGATTCAGGACACGAATATAAAAACCCAAAGGGAGTCATGTGTCCGATTTCCGGACATGAATCAGATACAGAAAATTTACACGAATTCTAACCCGTCCGTCCCGCCCAGCCAGCGTACCTCATAGTGAGCCGCTGCCTCCGTGAGCGGACAGCACGTCGTCGAGTCCGCACCGCGTCTCCAGCGTCTGGTGATCGATGCTGAGCTCTTGCCACCGCTGTACCGGTCTGTCATGCGACCCCCCAGAGCTGTGGCCGAGCACCGCCTTGACCCTCCAA
The DNA here is from genome assembly GCA_029216955.1 of Iris pallida. Taxonomy (NCBI): domain Eukaryota; kingdom Viridiplantae; phylum Streptophyta; class Magnoliopsida; order Asparagales; family Iridaceae; genus Iris; species Iris pallida. The sequence goes on from JANAVB010032018.1 coordinate 2,807,613, forward strand.
ATCTGGGTCAGCTGCCAACCTGCCAGGGTCCTCGTCCACGCCAGACCTCTCCGCCTGCCTGGATCACTCCCGCCTCCAGTGGCGCATCCCAAAAACCCCGTCCCTTCCAAACCAGTTGATCCTCTGCCACCCTCACGGCGACCGACCCGTCCTCCTCGTCGGCGCCACCTCAGTGACGCGTTCAGTCGCCCTTTCTCTCCGCCGCCGACCTCCTCAGCGAGATCTAGCCCGCGCTCCCATCTCTTCCCTCGCGCTGGCGCCTTGCCGCCTCCCGTGCCTTGCAGCACCGTGTCGGGGGCCGACGTCTGCCGCGGGCTCGACTACGCCGCCGCCACCTCCATCTCTGATCTCTCCATCGACCTCGTCGACGACCCTACCCTCTTCTACCGTAAGTTCTGGGCCCATGAGCGCGAGCCGACGCCGACGAGAACACCGTCATCCCCGCCGGTGACGAGAACCCCAGCCTCGACCGCCTCTCCCTCTACTGGTAAGCCCTTCCCCCTTCTTCCTCTCCTCTCTGTCTCTCGATCCCCTTTCCTTACTCTCTCTAACTCTCTGACTGCTCTCTCTCTCTCTCAATTTCTATATTTAGAAACATAAATATTTGGTTTTGACTCATAAATAGGCTTTGGGCTTAATCTGTGGGCCTGGTTATATAGGCTTTAAATATTAATTCAGTGGGTTGTCGAATGGGCCTTTAGTATAGATTTCAATAAATGGTTTGGGTCAGAGATCCTTGGGCCTTTCGTTTATTTTAGACTGATTATATATGTATATCCAGATTTATAATAAGTCCATATTGGGCCAGATTTTAGTAATAATTTTAAATGGGCTTATATTAAGTAGGTTTATGTCTATTTAGGCCATCGAGTATAGGTATGGGTTTTAGTATATTATAGGGACAATAATTTAGAATAATTTGGGTCCATTTAGATATATTTCAAATCATAAATTTTTTTTTAAATGAACATTCTTACATAAGTTAATTGTACTTTACAATGTTAATAGGTTTTATGAATACTTTTAAAATAGGGTTTTACATAAATAAATTAGTTTTCTAAGATATTTAGTTGGGACTTATATCTCCAAGTGTATTTTTAAAATAGAGTTTTATATAGTTATATTTTAAAAAGAGTTTATATATATGTTCTTTAAATGAGCTTAATATAAATCCATATATATTTTCATGGGCTTTTAAATATTTATTTTAATAAGCTTTTACATTATAATGGGCTTAGGCATAAACCTTGAGCTTAAGCCCACTAAATAAGTATCAATTCAAATAGTTAAGTAAATATTATTATTTTATAAACATTGGTTTGGGCTTCCAATAAATATTTTGAGCCTTATGTATATATAATGGGCTATCGATTTTCCAAATATGGATTTAAGCTATTTTGATGTTTGGCTTGAAAATTATTTTGGATTATATTCATAATAAGTTTCTAAAGAGAATCCAATAAATATTTTCTAAATAAAACTCCTCTTATTAATTTTTTTTATCGATTAAATCGTTTTCAACTGTAACTGATCACCCTTTATATGTTCCTTGTGATTGTGGACCTCTTTATCAACCCTAGACAAACGGACTATACTGGACTCAACAGAATTATTGGTTTTACCAGCTAAAGACCTCAGGCAAGTACACTTTCTGATTGCTTTTCGATTCATAGTAGTCTTTTCATTTTATGCTCATAAATATGTCTTGCTGCTTGTTGACACGCTCGTCACACAGAGTAGTCGGGAGGGGAAATATCTTAGTAGACATGTGGACTACCCAGAACTATCCTATGAGTCTATTCGTGAATAATAGCAGCTGCACACGACACGTGCAGGGTGCCGGATTTACCCTCTAGCCGTTCACATGTCGGAACGGATATTTCACATCACATAGATAGTTGTCTTTTATTTATTTTCCTTGTCTTCTCCACCGTGCCATGTCATCAGTATCTTCTAGTTTCACCTCTCATATGTTATTTTCATGTCTTGTTAATTCTATTATATTTTCGATTTGTCGTCGGTTTGTGTGCTTGTTCCATTCCTGACTAGAAACCAACATTTTTCAGGTTAGCCGTGGATTCACTTAGCTTTGGGAGATACTGGTATACTTGCAGACATAAACCGAGAAATAGATAGCAGTGATATTATTTTTATTAAATATGTAAGAACATTGTATTTACTTTCCAATATAAATCTTGTAATTGTTGTAATAAATTTTAGAAATGTGAATGAGCAATAAAGTTTATTATGAGCATTTATTTTTTGCGAGTTTGACAGCGTTCTACCGTCGACTCTGCGGCATAGGCTGGCTTGGACACGTCTCGTATCCGAAAAGTGGGTACGGGTCGTGACACACGCCGTCTACAAAGGCAAGGCCATCAATTGGAACGTCTTCTCTGGCCATCTCCCACTCTTTGAAACTGCCAGCCTCTCATTACTTTTGTGTCGACAAGTGCCTGTCTATTCGGCGGCGGTGCGCCTCTTCTACTGCAACCTTATTCCTGATCTGGCCAACAACGCCATCGAGACCATGGTCAATGATCGCTATTTTTGCCTCAAGGCTCGCGATATTGCGGAGATTCTCGAGATACCAAATTGCGGGAATGCTCTTCCGACCTTGGCCGGTCTCTATCCTACTGCCGAAGTCTTCTTCGATGAGTTTTGCGGTATTATATGCAAGGGACCAAATCCTCCTGCCATTCCGGCCCTCTCAAAGCAGTTGGAGCCCTTCTACTACGAGCTCCATCGGATCATCTGCCACACTCTTTATCCCATGTCTGGCAACTACGATGCTATCACCAATGACGCTCTAGTTTGTATGTATTTTTTTGTACTCGAAGAAGACTTAGTCATTTTCCAAGACTCTCCTCAACGCTTTCTTCTCTGTCCTTCATGCGGGGAAACAGTCACTTAACTATGGCGCCTTCATCACCCTAATTCTTGAGGCCAAGGGCGTGGACCTCTCTCTGCCAATCGGACGGTGTTCCCTCCTTTCTTGCCGTTTTCCGTTCTTTCCCTGGTGCCTCCGCGTCTCGTGCTTCCTCCTTCCATGAACTACCGGCCGCTTCTCCTGCAGCAGCACCTTCTGCGCCTCCTCCATCTGGCCATTTTATGCCGCTAACCAACAACATTTTGATATGCGTATGACTTAGGTAGAGGAGCAGATAAGGGCCAACACCCACGGCCTTGGGAATCTCATTCAGAGTCGCTTCCATGACCAAGCCTACTTCATCAAGCGGACCCTTCAGGACCGCAATCCTTATCTGGATCTTAACCTTCAGGATCCTCAATACCAAGGCTCTCGGTTCTCTGACCCCAATGATTATGGGTTTATGTACCCAGATGGTGTGGATCCCTTCGGTGCTTTTTACCAGACTCCGGGTGGTGAGGACGATGATCCGGCGGATCAGTAGCTACGGTCTCCTTTTGGTGATGGTCGAATAAAGAATTGGTGTCAGTCTTTAGTATGTGTCTTTTGAGGTCCTGCGGGGACCAATGGTTATGTTTCACTGTCTTGTGTGGTCCTAGGGGGAACGATTTTACTCCCATTCTGGAGAGTTTATTTGTCTTTTTGTCTATGTTTATCAAGCATGTACTTTCCAACTTTGACAATCAAATATATGTATGCTTTCGTTTACTCTTGAGCTCTCATGTTTTATTAAGCATGTACTTTCCAACTACGGGGGAGTCACTCCCTGAAGATGTTATCTCTCTGTTTTATCAATTATCAAAATGGGGGAGATTGTTGGCACATTTATTTTGATAGAATTAACCGCATCTTCGTAGTTTAGTTTTCTCTGTATTTCAGCTAACATATAATCTCTCAAGCTCTCCTACAAGAAGATCTGTCCATTCAAGCCGAGTCATCAAAGCCTTATGGAAGTTCCTAAAAGATGGCTGAAGAAAAGACCAACGCTCCTTAAAGACATCTCTCAAAAGATTCAAGATTTCGAGTCTATACAAGGTCTAGGTCTTTATGTAAAACACCTAAGGTTGGATGACAAACATAAAGCTCTTCTATTTTTCAGTCAAAAACCAATGTCTAAAAAATGACATACCGACGGTATACCGATGTGTACCGACGGTATACCGTTTCTGAGCTCCAAAACGTTCTGTGACAGAACTCGGTATATCGACGACATACTACAGTATACCGGCGGTATACCATTTTGAGAGCCACAAAATATTCTGTGACGAAACTCGACATACCGGCGGCATACTACAGTATACCGGCGGTATACCATTTTGTGAGCCACAAAATGTTCTGTGACGAAACTTAACATACTGGCGGCATACTACAGTATACCGGCGGTATACCGTTTTTATGAGCCACAAAATATTCTGTGATGAACATCGGTATACCGACGGCATATCGCTGTATACCGACGGTATACCGACTTCATCAGATTTGATTTTTGAATGGAGAAGATACTATCGTTAAATGCTCCCAACGGATAGATTTATTACCGTTACTGTTCCAAACGGTATGCCGACGATATGCCATTCCATATCGACGGTATGTCGTCCGTATTATGTTCAGGAGCATTAAATGCTATCCTCTCTTGGGTTTCTATATAAATGGATTCCTTGCTTCCATTGATGGCCATCCACTTAAGCCATAAATTTTTCAACAACCAAGAGCTCTACCATTACTACTCTACCCAAGCTTTTAATTGTCATCCATTCCAAAAGTGCTAGAGTATTCAGGAGTTGTACTTTTCGATCTTCAAGTGTTATAGAAGATCAACAGTTTCTTTTCCTTTCCTTTTGAAGTTGACGAGCCTTCGTAAGAAAACTCGTGTGTAAGAAGTTGGCGAGTTGTTCGGATCCAAACTCGTGTTGAAGTTGGCGAGTTCTTTGGATCTAAACTCGTGTGTAACTATTTACTCAATAGTGGATTTAAGCCGAAGAGAGTTCCGGGACTAGATTGCCTCTAGGGAGGAGACTAGAATACATCGAGTATTTGATTCTCTTTCTCTATCTTATTTACTTCAGTAATATAGCTTACTTGTGTTAAGTAATTTTTTGTTACCCTATTCACCCCCCTCTAGGGTTCTACAGATAGGACAAAAATCTTTAAAACTCTTTGGGTTGTCCTTCTTGGGGATGGGATGAGATTGGTGTAGGAGATTGATCTGGGGTATTTCGCTCCTTGGAAAAAGGCGATGGCCCCTTTGCGAAAATCAGCTTCGATAATGTCCCAACAGGATCTGAAGAAGACTCCCGAGAATCCGTCCGGACCAGGCGCACTGTGCTCGTTCAGGGCCCAAACTGTGGTTTTGACTTCCTCTACGGAAGGGGACTATAGCAGCTGAGTGATGTCTCTTTCGTAGATCAGGCGGGGTACCTTCACTAGGAAATCCTCATCCTTGGTAATGTCTTCTTTGGAGAATAGCTAGGAGTAGTAATTAGCGGTAGCGGCTTGGATACCCGGTAGATCTTTAAGTAAGAGGCCGCTCTCGTCGGTGACTTGATGAAGTTTAAGCTGTTGTCTACGCCCTTGACGCATGAGTGGAAGTAGCTAGAGTTTCTGTCCCCTTTAATGTCCCAAGTTAGCCTAGCTTTCTGTTTTCAGAATTCTGCTTTGACTTTCAGCCAGAACTTAAGAAGCGCTCTGGTGAGGTTGAGGGAGGCACGGGACGTCGGGGATCTATCAGTCGCGTAAAGGTTCTCCGCGCTGGTGACGTCATCCTCTGCCGTACGGACTGCTTGGAATATATCGCCAAAAGCTATCTTACTCCAGGCCGTGAGGGCCTTACGCGTGTCTTTCAGTTTGGCTGCAACGCTGGTGAGGGGTCGGGGTCGTCTGGGGTGCTCCAAGCCGCTGCCACGATGTTCCTGAATTGGGGGTGGTGGCTCCAGATGTCGAGAAACTGAAAGGTTTTCTTGATCCGGTTCGAGTTGTTGCGGATCTCAATGAGGAGGGGGAATGATCCAATTCTATAGAGTTGAGGTGGGAGAGGTTGGATATGAGTCCCATGTCGGACCACTGGGTGTTGATCAGTGCACGATCGAGCCATGAGTATTGTCACCGGGATCCTTCCTGCATGCTGCACCAGGTGAATGCATTGCCGGAAAACTGAAGAGGGGAGAGGTGGGCATTGAATAAAATTGTTAAAGTCGTTCATGGCCGACTGAGGGGCGGGCAACCTTCCGACTTCTCCTTTCGGGACGTAATAGCGTTGAAGTCTCCAACACAGAGCCACGGGAGGTTGATGAAGTTGAGGTGAGTGTCCTTCAAGTTGTCCCAAAGCAGTTTGCGTTCTGGGATGTCACAGCTACCATACACGGCAAACAAGAGGCATATATATATAATTATACAAATATTATTTATAATATACATTGCATATATATACATGACATGGAATTATGGTTTAAGTAAAGTACCTACTAACTAGATAATGATTTAATTCATTGGAAAACGAAGGTTACAAATCTATCCCCTAAAAAATTTTGTCTTCGAAATTTAAAGTAAAGACAGACATGAACAAATATAAAGAAAGAATAGATCATGGTTCGAAAAGATAAGGATATCGCTCGCATATCTCATCCTCTCTCTCCCAAATGGATTCTCTAGGAGAGTGATGACGCCAAGCAATATGAACAGGGAAATCATTTAGTTTTGCAACACCTTCTCCCTACGATCCAAAATCTCCATGGGCTGCTCATGATACTGGAGACTAGGTCCAACCATAATCTCAGAGTGATCCAACACATGGCTAGGGTCTGCCACGTATCATCTCAACTGCGACATATGAAACCCGTTGTATACTCCATCCAGAATAGATGGTAAGTCTAGTCGATAAGCTACAACATCGACCTTCTCGAGAATGCTGGAGGGTCTAATAAACCTTGGACTAAGCTTCCCGCCTCTTCCAAATCGGATCATACCATGTGTCGGAGAAATCCTCAAGAATACCATATCGTCAACCTAGACACAAAACAAGACATAACACAAATTTCTAGAGCAAACAATCATAATCAAGCACAAACAAGAACTAAACTATACATCGAATTCTAACGGTCTCCGGTGGCTATCGACCCAATGCCGCTGCCTATCCTGTGCCACCCAAAGTCTATCCCTGATCAGCTTAACCTTCTCAGCTGTATCCACTACCATCTCTGGCCCAAGCTATACTCTCTCTCCGACATCATCCCATGACAAGGGAGTGCGACACCTCCATTCGTATAGAGCCTCCAATGGCGACATCTCCATACTGGCCTGATAGGTGTTATTGTAAACAAACTCTACCAGGTGGAGATGGTCCTCCCAAGAACCTTCGAGATATAACACACAAGTGCAAAGCATATCCTCGAGTGTCTAAATGGTCTTCTCCAACTGCCCATCCGTCTGGGGCGATATGCGATATTGAACTTGAGCTGAGTGTCCAAGCTAGCCTGCAAACTCCTCCAAAAGTGAGAAGTGAAGTGATTATCCCGATCTGAGACTATGCTCACAGAAACTCCGTACAATCTGACTATCTACCTCACGTACATCTCTGCCAACTTTTTCATAGATAAACCCACCTTGGAAGGCAAAAAGTGGGCCAATTTGGTCAATCTATCAACGATGACCCAAATCCGTCCTCCCCTTCAAGAAATTATAGTCCTGACACAAAATCCATAGTGATGTGTTCCCATTATCACTCTGGAATGGGTAGTGGCTGAAGCAAACCACCTGGCCTCTGCCTCTCGGCTTTTACCTGCTGGCACACTAAGCATCAGGACACAAACTGTGCCACCTCCCGCTTCGTACCATACCACCATACGTGCTCTCTCAGGTCTTTGTACATTTTGTTGGCATCAAGATGTATAGAGTACTGAGAATGATGCACTTCCTGAATAAACTTCTCCGAAGCTTTCTACTAGGCACACAAAATCTAGTATCGTGCCTCAGCGACCCATCCTCGGCGATAGAGAAATCACCTTTCAACCCTGCTCGCACCTACTCTTTAATGCTCCTTAGGGCCACATCATCAAACTGTGCTGATCTGACTCAGTCTATCAACTCAGACTTAATCTGCAAACCACACATCTGTATCTTCATCCCAGGAACTATCGCCTTGATACTCAAACTATCCAGATATGCCAATAGATGATGATCTATCGTCAAATACATAGCTACCAGATACCTTCTCAAGGCATCGGCAACTACGCTGGCCTTTCCTGGATGATACTGCAATAAGATATCAAAGTCGTTCATCAGCTCAAGCCACCGCTTTTGTCTCATCTTCAACTATTTTTCTGAGTAAACACGTACTTCAAGCTCTTATGATATATGAAGATCTCTACATGCTCTCTGTACAGGTAGTGCTTCCACAGCTTCAGAGCAAAGATAACAGCTGCCAACTCCAGATTAAGGGTCGGGTAGTTCTTCTTATGAGGGCGCAATTGCCTGGATGCATAGGTAATCACCTTCCCATGCTGCTAAAGAACACAACCCAAGCCTTTTCCAGATGCGTCACTGTAGATAGTGAAAACACCTGTCCCCGATTGCAATGCCAAGATAGGAGTTGTGGTCAACCTCTTATTCAACTTATCGAAGGCGGCCTGGCACTCCTCGGTCCAGACGAACTCCACTTCCTTCCTAGTGAGTCTAGTCATCGGCTCTGCAATCTGAAAAATTCTTGAACGAACTTCCAGTAGTAGCCTGCCAGACCCAAAAATCTCCGAATCTTTGCAACGGTGCTTGGTGTGGACCAAGACTCAACTGTTGAAATCTTCTTTGGGTCCACCGAAATCCCCTTTGTGGTTATAATATGATCCAAGAACTCCATCTTCTCTAGGAAGAACTCACACTTCGACAGCTTTCTATATAGCTGCTCATTCTTGAGAGTCTCTAGCACAATCCTCAGATGCTCCTCGTGCTCCTCTGGCATCTTCGAATAGACCAAAATGTCATCAGTGAAGACCACCACGAACTTGTTAAGGTACTGATGAAATACCTTGTTCATCAAGTTCATGACTACCGATGGGGCGTTAGTCAACCCAAACGACATAACTGTGAACTCATAGTGGCCATATCAAGTCTAAAAAATAGTCTTTGAAATGTCCTCCTTCTTTACCTTCAGCTGATGGTACCCTGACCTCAAGTCTATCTTCGAAAATACCTTTGTGCCGCTCAGCTGATCAAATAAATCGTCAATCCTTGGCAACGGGTACTTGTTCTTGATAGTGAGGTTGTTGAGCGCTCTATAGTCGATACACATGTGTACCGACCCATCATTCTTCGATACAAACAGAACAGGAGCGCCCTAGGTGAAGAACTGGATCTAATGAAACCCTTATCCTGCAGCTCGTCAACTTGTGGATCTGATGAAACCCTTGTCCTGCAGCTCGTCAACATGCTTCTTCAACTCTGCCAACTCGCTGTTGTTGATCCTATAGACGTGCTGCGAGATAGGCTCATCGTCCGGCACCAAGTCTATAAAGAACTCGACATCCTTGTCCGGCGGCATTCCTGGCAACTCATTAAGAAAAACATCCATAAACACTTCTATCAATGAAAGCGACAACTTCTTTCCTTCCACCATAGCTCCAAAGAAGCCATCCTTCTGCTCAGCTGCCCCTCTGACAAACTCGAACTACGGCTCTCCTGGCGGACTGAAGAAAACTCTACCTCTTCTACAATCTATGCTAGTGTCACGACCAGCACCCGCTTTTCAGGCGCAAGCTCGTGAACAAGCCAGCTACGTATCAAGCGGACTCCAGCACGACTCGAGTACGTATAAGCTGCAAAGATCATGGTATCATGGCTAATATGGTAATCTATAGTGTATCTCAATCCACAAGAATATATAAAACAAGAATGAACAAGTATGGGTCGTGGTCTGCAGCCTACTAGCATATTTGTCCGATTAGACTCCAAGAATAACATGAGTCTATAAAGCTAAACCGATAAGCAAGATATATCATGAAAGTACGAGAAAGATAGTAAATTAATAACTCTAACAAAATACCTGAATCATGTGATTGAAGTCAACTACCACATGCTCAGCTAACTAACTCCGTACAATCAGCTACCTGAAGAGATCATCAGGTCCTCAGAGGACTAGTAAGATACATAAAACATGCCTACAAATATGACAGTAAATAACATGTATAGAGGATAAGTACAATATTCTAACTCTACCTCTTCTACAATCTATGCTAGCATGGTGCCTGCTCAACCAATCCATCCCAAGTACAATATTCTAACTCGGAAGTGGCATTACGAGCAAGCACGCACTTAGAAACCTGCCTCCCAAATAAACTCTCCATCCCTTGCAAACATCACTGACCAGGATAATGCCTCCCCCGATTATGATCTTACAAGTCCTATCCAATGATTCAGCAACAATATTGTATCTAAGAGCAAAAGAGACAGATACATAGCTATATATAGCACCAGAGTCGAATAATGCTAATGTATGAAAGGAATCGAGAAGAACAGAACCTGTTACCATATCTGCAATGGGCTCGACCTTCTCCATCGCCAAAGTAAATGCTCTACCATAAGGTCCCCTGAAGGCAGATTAAACAATGAATTCAATATGGCACAAGATAAGATATTATCAAGGAAGGACATTTAATTTTGAAGAGTAATTACAGAACAATGGCCATGGTAATCAAAAGATTGGAAGTTTTTTCCCTAGTTGTGATTGAGTAACTCTTAATATAACCTAGAACCTATATCCGAATAACATGCTCGTAATAGTACTCTAAGTCGAGCACCACTACGAAATCGCACTAATTGCGACCTAGACCTGCATGGGCCACCATAAAAACGTGTCACGACCCGCATCCTGTTTTGGGGCACGAGAATGTCGATACGTCTAGCCTATGCCGTAGTATCTGTTTGCCAATAAATATCAAGCACAACAAAATTACAGAGGAATTGAACTTGATTGCAGACTCGCTTGTACAAGAGAAAGCCTATAAAGAAATCCTACGAAACAATCTAAGTACAATTGTTTAGTTTTGATTCTGGAGGTGACGATAGAGGCTCGGAAAAGTGTAGCAACTCTGCCTTACTCTTTGGACTATCTGATACGGTCATTGCCCTTGAAGAAATTGCCCTTCCTAGGTTGCCAGCCCTTTTGCATGGGTGTAGTACCCTGCTATTTATAGTGATATATGTTTTGAGCCGCATAGATAGCCACGTGGCCACGTGGTTACAATAGCACACAAAGACCCGCTCTTTGGCCGCCAGCTGGTGACTTGTTAAAATTTTGGTACAACAAATCTGGCTGGCTGAGAGTTGGTCAGCTTGCCACGTGTCCTATCGCAAGATAGGATCAGTCTATTTGAGTCATTTTGAGTCGCATAGACCTATCAGTGTTTGGCCATGCTGGGCCACATAAGACTCATGCGGCTTGAGTCGCAGTCTTCCTTAGTCCGCATGTAGCTTGGAGACTTTTGAGCCGTATAGATTCTGTATTCTGGGTCGTATAAAGCTCATACGCTCAGATTGCAGTTACTCTTAGCCGCATGAAACACATAGGTTGAGCCATATAAGGTTCTTGCGGCTAGGATCGCAGTCCTTTTGGCCGCATGGCCATGTCCAGTCTGGTGACATAATATTTTGTCTGATCATGTCTTATCTTTTTTTTGTCAGAGTGTCAGAGTTGTTAGAGTTGTCAGAGCTGCTAGTCTTGCCAATTTTGACAGAGTTTGTCAGCTTTATCAAAAGGGTTGATCATCTTGGACGCATGAAGTCTCAAGAGTCTTCCTCCTGCGGCTCAAGTCCACTTGGCCGCATGGGGTCTCCAAGAGCCTTGCTTCTGCGGCTCGGTTTCACTTGGACGTATGGGTTCTTCGAGAGCCTTGCTTCTGCGGCTCGAGTCTACATAGCCGTATGGGGTCTCCAGGAGCATTCCTTCTACGGCTTGGTTTCACTTGGCCGCATGGGATCTCTAGGAGCCTTGCCTCTGCGGCTTGAGTCCACTTAGCCATATGGGGTGATGATCTGCATAAACACAACCTGCCTTGGTGGTGGAGCCACTGTCTTGTGGCAGCAGTAGTTGATGGCGGCTTGGGTGCAGTGATGTCTTGGAAAGGGCTCCTCATACATCAAGGTTGCTTCTCTCTCATTGCGTTTGTGAATGACCACTTCTTGCTAGTCGAGAGCAGATTGATCTACCTTTGCATCCGCTTTATGGGCCCGGGTATCCCGTGCACCTGGGTACGTAGGTATCATATTTGCTCCCTGATCTGAGGCTAGTAGAAGCACTTGCTCTCGATCGTTGTAGGAAGACTTTTGAGACCATCATATTTGCTTCATGATCTGAGGTTAGTAAAGCACTGCTCTCGATCGTTGTAGGAAGACTTTTGGGACCATTATATTTGCTCCCTGATCTGAGGCTAGTAAAGCATTACTCTCAATCGTTGTAGGAAGACTTTTGAGACCATCATATTTGCTCTCTGATCTGAGGCTAGTAAAGCACTACTCTCGATCGTTATAGGGAGACTTTTGGGACCATCATATTTGCTTCCTGATCTGAGGCTAGTAAAGCACTGCTCTCGATCATTGTAGGAAGACTTTTGGGACCTGTCCTGTCCGTTTGCTGCAGAGGGCTGGACACGGAAGGTTCTGTACAACTTTCTATCAGGGGCCCATGTAACAGTTAACGGTACCCACTGACGGTCAGCAGATTGGACAGTTGACTGGGCTTGTTGAGCCTGTACTGTCCTAGTCTTCTTCGACTTGGCACCCGAAGGTGCATAGTAAGAAGAGTCCAAGTTAGAAAGAGGGAAAGGAAGTTGGTACCCTTTTCAAAGGAAGGAAGGAGGCTCTATATATAGAATGGAGTAAGCCCTTTCTTCTTCTCCTTTCCGATATAGGACTAAAAGCAATATCCTTTTTTCCATGCTTCTACAAGACCCCCTTTAAAGTTTTCAAATGGCAAATTTAGAATACTTTGAATAAGAAGCATGGAAAGTAGAGCTGTTTATGTGTGGCAATCCTATCAGAGGTAGCATGGATGTGATAGGTTTGGATACTTCTGCTGGAGATTTTATGTGGACTTATCATCCTTGGCGTACCTTGGTTTTAGGTACAGATATCAAGTTGAAAGAGAGAACAAACATATTTACTCAGAGCTGATATGGACGTGGTAAATATGAGGTTGATGGTAGAGCTTTCCTACTCAGAGGTGATATGGATATGGTAGGAGTGAACTCGGTGAGGATACACAGAATAACTCAGAGGTGATATGGACATGGAAGTTCTATGATTGATGTGCCACAACGCAGGGGTTGTTGCATGGGGTGTTTACTCAGAGGTAAGGTGGACGTGGTAAATATTTATTTTTAGCATCATCTGCTTTGTAAGGGGTAGAAAAACAACTCAGAGGTGATTTGGACATGGTTGTTCTACAAATGGGGAGTGAATACAACGGAACAACTGGGCTCCAGAAGCATATGATTATTAGAGAAGGGGTGCTTGTACTAGAGGACCTAATACAGCATTTGTGGTTGGCAGAGGACATCCTACTTGGGGGACTTTTCGTGGACCTATTACCCGTTTGTGCATCTGTGATACGAGTAAATAGATTCAAAAAAAATTTTAGTGGACCTATTACCTTTCTGCGCACTGGTGGTGCGGGTAATAGATTTGAATGATTTTTTTGTGGACCTATTACCCTTTTACGTGCCAGTAGTACGAGTAATAGATTTGAACGATTTTTGTGGACATATTACCCTTTTGGCACCGGTAGTACGAGTAATAGATTTTAAAATAAAATCTAACAGAGGTAATGTGAACGTGATAAGTTCTGTGGCCTTAATACCATGATTTTATCCCGGGTAGGGTTCAGGTGTTAGGTCAGGAGATTATCTATATCAGAGCTAATATGGACGTAATAAAGATAGAATTTAAGGGGGCATAGAACGACTCAGAGGTAATATGGACGTGAAGGGTTCTATAAATGATAACTGTGGAGGATTGTCATGGATATGGTGCTTTACTCAGAGGTAATATGGACATGGCAAGCATCTTTCTACTAGAACAACAGTTCAGAGGTAATATGGACATGGCTGTATTCTAGGGAGTTATGACAACTTTGGGGTTATCGTAACGGGGGTGACTACTCAGAGATAATATGGACAAGGTAGACACGGTTATAGAAGGACACTTCAGAGGTTATATGGACATAAAATATTTTCTATGTGGCCATGATGACACAGAGTCTTCACGGGAGATGCAACTACTCAGAGGTGATATGGACATGGTAGATGCACAACAGGATATAAGAAAGCAATCCAGAGGTAATATGGTCGTGGAGGGCTTTACTTACTGAGATTTAGTATATGAGGGTTGAACAAGTTTTCACCAGGATCTGCGAGCACTCATGAGGGCGTAGGAGCTCCTGTTGGCGTTGTTGATGAAGATGGGTTTCGGGGAAGTTGCATCCCCTAAGTCGCTCTGGGCGACATCATCCTCGATGGGAGGCTCTCACTGTTCGAACCGCCATTCCCACTGAGAGCCAAGTGTTGAGCTCATGGTTCTTCTTCGAAGAAATTGAGTGCCTGGTCTTCTTCCTCTGTGGGGTCATTTGTGGAAACCATGTTGATGGATAGTACCTTCTGTAGGTCCCGATTATTGGTGGTGCCACCACTAGTATTTGTTATTAGAGGTGGTACTAGGATGTTTGCCCTTGTCCTCTCCTTCTGGGATATGTAATCCCAGCTGGCGGGCCTTCTTTAACTTTGCCTCCGTATTGGTAGCACTTATGATGAAGGTCGTCCAATCCCTGAACTGATCTTCATCCATCCAGAGGCTGATTGCGGGGAGCAACTTCTTCTGACAGATTTCAATCAAGGAGCTTTCGGGATTGCCTTGGGGCAATCTCATTACGGTTTGGCGGAACCGCTCGATATAGTTCCTTGTTAGCTCTCTCGCCCCCTGAACGACGTCCATGAGGGATGACATTGTCACATCATGACCCACTTCATAGAATCTTTTTAGGAACATGTGCTTAAAGCCGTCAAAAGAATGGATGCAGTTGTCCGGAAGGTTGCGGTACCAGTCGAACGTGATTCCCTCCAATGCTCTGATAAACAATCGTGTGAGGATGGCGTCGCTATGCGACAAATGGTCGATTGTGACCTCGAAATAAGTCATATACCGACCAGAAGAGGTCTTCCCGTCATACGAATCAATATGAAACGGTTTGTACCATTGTGGAAAAGAAACATCTCCCCACGCAGCGGGATACGGCTGCCGTATTCTGAGGTCCCGGGAGGAGTCTTGGGTATTGAATATTGCTTGAAGCTTCTGGACCTTCTTTCTTACCTTCTTGGCTTCGTCTGCAGCTGAAGAAGGGGATGTCGCTAGAGGATTGTCACCCAAAGGAGGAGCTTTCGTGTTTGAATCTGCGTTGACTGTGGGTCCCGAGCTTGTTTATCCTGGCATCCTTGCAGGTTGGGTCGGCAAGGCGGCTTTGATTTCATCTACTGACTTGACCAAGGACAGGAGCATGGCTTCAGGTACTTCTAGTCGTTGTCGGTCAGTAGGTGCTTCATGATCATCGTCATCCATAAAGACTGTCCGCACGTGGGTAGACGTGGAAAGGATCGTAGCAGAGGTGCTCTCTGTGTCGTACCTTTGTATCGAGAAATCGTCGAAGAATGTCGGAATATCTTCCTCCTCAGACTCGGAAGGGGTGCTACCCCCTGCACATGAAGCAACATCGTCTTGGCAAAGGCAGTCACCCTCGGGGATGTCCAAGTCTGTTGCATAATTCTAGTAGATTGCTACCCCTTGTGTATGCTCTTGGAATATCGGGTTATCGCATACTTTGATGGGACTGCTACCCTCGGCCTCTTCTACCCCCAGGGAGGTCAAGGATGTACCCCCAGGCGTTGGGAGCTTCTTTCTGGATCGAGTGCCTAGGTAGACACCCCCTGTGGCCGTCGGTGGCAATCCTCCAGATGAGAGTTTCGCTGCAATGCTGGCTGAGATTGCCGGACTGGAAGAGCCTATCTTCTTTCCTCCTTTGTCGGGAAGAACCTTCCTAGTTGAATTACAAGAGGCGAAGGGAAATTCCTTATCTCCCAAATTTTGCACCTGTCTCTCATGTTGTTGTCGAGAAGGTGCTAGCTGGTACAGTCGTTAGAAAATGGACTGCCGATCTTCCGGTGCTGCCGACTTGTTGCAGCAGTAGTTGATGATGACTTGGGTGCAACGACATCCCAGGAGGGGATCATCACATGCCAAGGTTGCTTCTTTCTCCTTGCGTTTGTGAGTAATCACCTCTCGTAAGTCGATTGCAGGCTGATCTACCTTTGCATCCAATTGGTGGACTCGGGTATCCCGAGCACACGGGTGCGTAGGTATCATGTTTGCTCCCTGATCCGAGGCTAGTAAAAATACTTGCACTCGATCGTTGGAGGGAGACTTTTGAGACCCAATCTGTTCGTTATCCCTGGGGGACTGGACACGGGTGGTTCTGTACAACTTTCCATCAGGGGCCCGTATAATAGTTAACGGTGCCGCTGATGGTCAACAACTTGGACAGTTGACTAGGCTTGTTGGGCCCGTACTGCCCTAGACTTCTTCAATTTATCACCCGAAGGCACGTAATAAGAAGAGTCCAGATTTGAATATGCCACATTCTCAATGGGCCGCATAGAGTCGAGCCCGCATGAGAGACGGTCGAACATAGAGCTTCTAACAGGGCCGCATGAGACACTTTGTCTACAGCCAGGACTGGCTGTCGTATGGGCCATTTTTCTGTAGCCGAAGTTGGCGGCTGCATTGGCGATCTGCCTGCGGCCAGAGTTGGCTGCCGCATGGGCGATCTGTCTGCGGCCAGAGTTGGCTGCCGCATGGGCCATCTACCTACAGCCAGAGTCAGCTGCCGTATTAGTCATCTGTCCATCTCTCTTATGCGGCCTCTTCCTCATCCGTATGGATTTCTCTTGTGCTCCTAAAAACTCAGCATCTTAGTGTTTTCCTTTGCTGGATTTGGGGATAATGGAGTTCTCTGCGATCGGAAGCAAGGCCGTCGGAGAGTCATAATCACCTTCTTGGGCCGCAGAAGGAGCTTCTTCGAGAATCTTGTCGGTGGCAACAGTTTTGCGCTTCGATATCCTGCGGGTTCTCTTTTGGTTGGCTCGCTTCTGCGATGGGCTGGTGCTCCTTTCAGAGAGCATTTCTTCGAATGCTCGTTAGTCAAATCGAACCACGAGCATTTGCTGCGTGGAGCCGAGCTTGGACGCATCAGATTGCGTCACCAACTTCTCATCAGAAGCGAAGGATGTCTCCAACAGAGTCACCATCGTGTTTGCCATTAAATAACGAGCACAACAAAATTATAGAGGAATTGAACTTGATTGCAAACTCGCTTGTACAAAAGAAAGCCTAGAAAGAAAGCCTAGGAAACAATCTAAGAAAATTGTTTAGTTTTGATTCTGGGGGGTGACAATAGAGGCTCGGAAAACTGTAGCAACTCTGCCTTACTCCTTGGACTATCAGACATGGTCCTTGCTCTTGAAGAAATTACCCTTCGTAGGTTGCTAGCCCTTTTGCATGGGTGTAGTACCCTGCTATTTATAGTGATATATGTTTTGAGCCGCATAGATGGCCACGTGGCCACGTGGCTACAACAACACATAAAGATCCGCAAGATAGGATAAGTCTACTTGAGTCATTTTGAGATGCATAGACCTTTCAGTGTTCGGCCATGCTGGACCGTATAAGACTCTTGAGTCGCAGTCTTCCTTAGTCCGCATGTAGCTTAGTGACTTTTGAGCCGCATAGATTCTGTATTCTGGGCCGCATAAAGCTCATACGGCTCAGATTACAATTACTCTTGGCCTCATGAAACACATAGATTGAGCTGCATAAGGTTCTTGCGGCTCGGATAACAGTCCTTTTGGCCGCATGGCCATGTCCAGTCTGGTGACGTGACATTTTGTCTGATCACGTCTTATCTTCTTTTTGTCAGAGTGTTAGAGTTGTCGGAGTTGTCAGAGCTGTCAGTCTTGCCAATTTTGACAGAGTTTGTCAGCTTTATCAGAAGGGTTGATCATCTTGGCCACATAAAGTCTCAAGAGACTTCCTCCTGTGGCTCAAGTCTACTTGTCCGCATGGGGTCTCCAAGAGCCTTGCTTCTGCGGCTCGGTTTCACTTGGCCGCATGGGTTCTTCGAGAGCCTTGCATCTGCGGCTCGAGTCTACATAGCCGTATGGGGTCTCAAGGAGCATTCCTTCTGCGGCTTAGTTTCACTTGGCTGCATGGGATCTCCAGGAGCCTTGCTTTTGTGGCTCGAGTCCACTTAGCCGCATGGGGTGATGATCCGCATAAACACAGCCTGCCTTGGTGGTGGAGCCACTATCTTGTGGCAGCAGTACTTGATGGCGGCTTGGGTACAGTGATGTCCTGGAAAGGGCTCCTCAAACATCAAGGTTGCTTCTCTTTCCTTACGTTTGTGAATGACCACCTCTAGCAAGTCGAGAGCAGATTGATCTACCTTTGCATCCGCTTTATGGTCCCGGGTATCCCGTGCACCCGGGTACGTAAGTATCATATTTGCTCCCTAATCTGAGGTTAGTAAAAGCACTTGCTCTCGATCGTTGAGGAAAGACTTTTGAGACCATCATATTTGCTTCCTGATTTGAGGTTAGTAAAGCCCTGCTCTCGATCGTTGTAGGGAGACTTTTGGGACCATCATATTTGCTCCCTGATTTGAGGCTAGTAAAGCATTACTCTCGATCGTTGTAGGAAGACTTTTGAGACCATCATATTTGCTCTCTAATCTGAGGCTAGTAAAGTATTGCTCTCGATCGTTGTAGGGAGACTTTTGGGACCATCATATTTGCTCCCTGATCTGAGGCTAGTAAAGTACTGCTCTCGATTGTTGTAGGAAGACTTTTGGGACATGCCCTGTCTGTTTTCCACAGAGGGCTGGACATGGGAGGTTCTGTACAACTTTCCATCAGGGACCCGTGTAACAGTTAACAATACCTGCTGACGGTCAACAGATTGGACAGTTGACTGGGCTTGTTGAGCCCACACTGCCCTAGACTTCTTCGACTTGGCACCCGAAGGTGCGTAGTAGGACGAGTCCAAGTTGGAAAGAGGGAATGGAAGTTGGTGCCCTTTTCAAAGGAGGGAAGGGGGCTCTATATATAGAATGGAGTGAGCCCTTTCTTCTTCTCCTTTCCGATGTGTGACTAAAAGTAATATCCTCTTTTCCATGCTTCTACAGTATCGACGGTAGAATGTTGTAAAGGTCGTCTATAATATCTAAGATCTAATAATTATGAAATATATAACTCAATCATAATTCTAAAGGAAGTTAAGCACGATAATTTGATAGAAGATAATAAAGATGAAGTCTGGATAGTAGCATGAGTTCTCAACAAAAATAAGTCTAAAAGTTCAAGAGAATAATACATATCCTGAAATAATATAACAGACCAAATATGGAAATCTGGAGACAAGTCCAGTAAAACCTAGCTAAATAACTAAGTTACTACTTGAGGTGCATCCTCTACTGGCACCGGATCCACGTGCAACTCCTGAGCAATATCCTCATCTACTCCCAACCCATAGTAAGTCGGGCAAAATGCCTCTAAGTCATCTGAAAAATAATATCCAGTCAGGATTGAAGCGAAGTACAAACACTAATAGCAGTTTCATTAAATTGACAAGTGCTATAATAAAGAGTATGTAATAAGGTATATGTTGGATAGCAAAACTAAATAGTAAGAAGTACAGGGTAAGCAGGTAATCAAATTATGGTATGTGAATATGTAAGTAAAACTAGAATATGATGTATCACAGGTAATCTGAATGTAACATGTAATCTAATCGGTGCATTGAGATATTAGAGTGTTATGTGATCGGCTTGGGTCAAGATCAGGCTATTCCATATAACCGGCTATACATAAGTACAATTATAATGGATCAGGCCGGCCACAATGAAAAACTATACAAAAGTAGTATAAGATCAGGCTACACCCTACGTGTGGTGAGAGCGAGCTATGTACAAGTAGTTTGGGTATGATCACATAAACTCTAATAGCTCTCCAATCCTCCGAATAGTATAATAGATCCAACCATGTCACATTATGACACAGAATTCAAGAACTAGGGGGCCAGCCCACTCCCAAATCAGCGTCTATACAAGTACAAGAACAATAACAAGCAAGTACCAGTATACCGGGATAAATCAGAAATAACATCTCATGATGGGATCTAATGTATACTAGTCCGTGTACCCTCGTGTCAGGAATCAAGTAAAACACTAAAACTGAATTTATAGAAAGCATCAAAGTAATAAAAACTATCAGAGAATGTACTTGCCTGCGGTCCTGACCAAAAAGTAATAATCAAGTCCGTATTGGTGACCAAGACCTATACTATGAATGCACATCATCAAACTATACAAGCTAGCCTACAAAATCATTCTATCTAACCCATAGAACACTAATGCCAAGTCGATATGGTAGGGAATACACCTTCTTACAATTTCTAATTCATATTTTATCCAAAAAGAAGTTTTCAAAAGTTTACTTTATTCTAAATTTAGGCTAGTGAACGAGTGGTCATAGATAATGATGAACAGTTCAAACTTCAGGATTCAGAAGAATAAAGTTGTGTCTAACAGAAGAAGAAAATTCCAAACCAATCCAACGGTTGGATGTTCTAGAATCGATGCACAAAGTTGCAAGAAAAACTGATTTCAGACTTGAAAATAACTTGAGTGCAGAAATTTATATTTGTTTTCAGTTTTGGAAGCAACATTTGAGTAAACAAACAATATTATTGGCGGCTATAATTTCAAGATATAATATAGAGGTAACTAGAGTTTAATATGAAAAAACTACACAGAAATATAACAGTTTGATTTTCGGGCAATTTAGCTCAAAGTGACCTCCAAAAACAGTTTCAAACTTAATTGCTAAAATGTTGTTCATGGAGCTCACTTTGGCCTCAATTTATATTACCAAAAACAAGTAGTTAAGTCATAAAACCTATATGAAATAATTTAAAACTTAACCAAGAATACATACATGGAACTAAAATATAAGAATATGGTATACACAGAAAATAACTCATGTCCAAAGTGGTAAAAATAATTTTAGAATTAGAATTATTTCAGTGTGCAGAAAAACTGTGCAGAAAATTGCCCATGATGCCTATTTTGGACTTATTTTACTCTAGTAAAACTAACTATTATGGACATGATTTAAATACAAGATTGATAGACAAAATATCATAATATACATGCCAACAAATGGCTCTGAAAAATAATTATTACACAGAAATGTCTGCATATTCAAAGTTGGAAGAAAACTACAGTTTCTGCATTCAGAGTTTACGAGGCCAAGTTTGAACCTAATTTGTAATAAACAAACGAAACATTTAAGACATAACTCTAATATAAATTTTGTAGAAAAAATATATAGGATTGCATGCAAACTTCTAGAATCGTAAAATATGGTACACACAACAAGTTGCATTACCACAAAATAGACGAAAACATAATTTTGGAAAAATAATTTCGGGGTAACGTTTTATCATGAATCCGAACCTTTAGATATTATTATTTATGGTTTCTACCTAGATAAATGTTGTATATAGTTGTTAACTATGTCATATAAAATATACGACAAAAAAATGAAGGTAATTACCTATGTACGGAACGTGGACCGCTTGTGTGTCACGAAATTCAGTCCACGCACCTCTTCGAAAAAACTGTTGTTCGGAGGGAAATATTGACAGAACATACAGACTATTATATACCAAAATGACAGTAACGAATCGAGGTTCACAACAGAAAAAGCTTTATAGAGTTTTACTAAGTGGTTTGGTGTGCACACCCAATTCTTTGCACAGAATTCGTAGACAACACTCTGTTCTGGACATTGTCGTGCGACAGAGGTTTGAGGGTTCAAAACTCCATGAAAAATTATGTAAAAAATGGAAGTGAAAGCTAAGCGATAGAGAAAGATGCTTTGTAAAGGACTCGGGGCTCGTACAAATTTTTTTCGTGGTGTAAAACGTTATTGAAGTCAGCACTACCCAGCAGTCCTATTCTGAAATCACCTTCAATCCAACGAGTTTGTAAGGGTATTTTGGGATAGAAAATGAATGGAATGAGAAGAAATAGACCCACTGGGCCGTAGAGGGTTGAGGGGGGGAGGTTGTGACAAAGCTTTAGGAGAAATGGGATAGTGGGAAGGTGGTTTTGGCAACTAAAAGTGGTGATCACCACTTAATTTCGAAAATGCATATGAGCTAAAGTTGTATGCTATCCACACACTTGTGTCACATGGATCAAGTAAGGACTTGGTTAGTGTCAACTAGGTCTTGTGTAAGTGTGGACCAAGTTTAGGCTTGATCGGAGTTGATTTGGACAGGTTTGGGTGGCATATACTAGTCACTAGTACCACCCTAACTAGGCTAAGATTAAACTAGCTAAAATGCACCTAGCCAAGTCAAAACCTATGTCACACATAGTATTATCTATGAATTATTAACCTTATATATAATACTATATATATATTTATATATAAACATGCAAACAAGTATATATATACTATATTTATGCAAATATTATTTATAACATACAATACATATATATACATGACATGGAATTATGGTTTAAGTACACTACCTACTAACTAGATAAAATAATTTAATTTATTAAAAAATGAAGGTTACAGAAGCCAAGATATTGGGGACTACTGGGAGTCTAACCCCTTCTAGCAATAGGCCCTCCCACTTCGCCTCACCCGACAGATTTGACTCTGGCCGACAACACTCAAGAGGTTATTCAAGAGCTGCGGGCCTGTTTCGACTTCATGAGTGCTCACGAAAGGATGCAGAAGCTCGGGATAAGACTGTAGAAGCATGAAAAATTTCGACAAACTTGAAAACTATGCGCCCAAGCCAGGGAAGACACATGCGCCCAAGTCACCAATGAAGACATATGCGCCCAAGTCACCAATAAAGACATATGTGCCCAAGTCACCAATGAAGACATATGCACCCAAGCTACCAGTGAGGTCATATGCGCCCAAGTCACCAGTGAAGCCATATGCCCATGCGCCTATTATAGGCTACTCCAGAAGGGGGCGCATAGCCGTGTTTCAGGCTATGCGCCCAATCTAGAACAGCCCCTGACTCGATCAAACCCACGATCAAAACGTGTACCGAAGCATACGACCACGTCGGTCTCCACGAGAAGTCGTGCACCGAAGCATGCGGCCACGTCAACACCACGATCAACCCACGATCATACATTCTGCATGCACCTACGTCCTATGCGCCCAAAGCAGAACTATGCGCCCACATAAAAACTAGTATGTTCCCTCATATGGGCACATAACAACATTTGAGCACAAGAACAACTATCAAAAGGGGTCTCATACCTCTTCAAAACACAAAACGGAGAGCATTTTCAAGAGCCAAATTGCTGCACTTCTTGCCAGTGAGCCAAGAGTTAGCAATTTTCTTAGGTTTTCTCCTACTTTTGTAATCGGAGTGTCAACGGAGTAAAGGAGCAACTGCTGCTCGATCTCCATCGTCCCATTCCCCAGAATTCTTTTTTTTACTCGGGGATCCTCATCGCAGGATCTCTCATGCGTACTTGATTTTTGGTGTCTTATGCCAATAAGAAAAGACATCATTTTTTCTTCTTTTTTGTGTGTGTCCACAAAAATGGTGACTCTGCTGGGGACTACCTTTTCCTCTGACCAGAAGGTAGTGACGCAATTCGATACCGACAAAGTGGGGAGCAATTAGAAGATGTTGATCGTGAAGTTCGATCAACAGGCGTTCGAAGAGATGCTCTAGAGGGGCGGCTCTACTCCCTCGAAATCAGCGAAGCCAAACAAGTCTCGTAAGACATGGCTTCCGAAGGCTCGCAGTGCATATCCTGCCAGTATCATAGCGGATATGCAACTGAAGGACTCTGCCTCATGGGCGCATGGCTCTGCTACAAAAGCTCCACAAATGAAGAAGGCTCACACCGTTCCGGGCTCTACTAGCCCAAGGACTTCTCTCATGTGCAACCAACAACAGAGTGTTCAACACTCGAGACTTGGCAAAGGAAAATACTACGATGCCAAGAATCGAAGTGTTCGACACTCTGGGCAAACTCAACGAGGCTCACAATCGAAGGAGGCAAAGCTGGAAGAAAACGGTGCTGCTCCACCAAGCATGCGTCCAAAGCTATGCGCCTAAGAGGGTGTATGGGCACATAACTCTTCTGTCTTCGGCAGATTATGCATCCAGGGTCATGCGCCCAAGGCTATGCACCCAGGCTCAACTGACCCATACTATGCACCCACACCGAGGAAGCTAATTACGCATGCTGCCAAGAAATATGCGCCCAAAGGCAGATTCCAGAGCCTATGCACCTACAGCGAAAAGACTGGCCCCAACGCGTATATCACGGGGATGTCTTCAAGGTCATCACAGGACTTAGGTGTGGGGGTTGCCCCTGCACGTAAACTAAGTCCGGATGTACCAACTCTCCTTACAAAACTATATGTAAAGCTCGGCGATGCATGTGACATGGGTTTTAAGGCAAAACTTCCTCATGCTGACTTATATAACATGATAAATCATAAGCGTAAAGTGAGGGAGGATACAACAATTCATGGCACACATCCGTGCACCAATATTGTCATCAACTGTTGCTGTTCCAAAGCAACAAGAGTGCCTCAGAGGCAGTCTGTGTTTCAATGACTGTATTGCTCTGACAATAAAAAGCTACTGTGTGTTTCATCCAATATGGCTTCATAGGGTCCCCCTTATGGAAGCCCCAATTAAAAATGGTGGACCACGAACCCAACTTTTTCTCTCAGTTCTGCGAACAGAAGAAGGAAAAGTCTGCCAACAGTTAGCCGACAAGCTGTCACTTCTGAAGGAGTCTATATGGGTACTCGATCGAAGGCAAGATTCCGTATAGATGACGAGGACTCCCAAGCTGGGGGTAGTATTCCCTTAGAGTCTGAAGCAGATAAACTTCACACTGGGGGTAGCCTTCCAGATGACGATGATCTCTCCAAGTCTGACGGCGACTATCTACCTCCCCTACCGGAAGATGAGGGACTTGTCAACTCAGAGACAGACTTTATCAGCACCAGTTGTACTATTTTCTCCGTTCGTCCATGCATGTTATCTATAAACATAACGGATGGAGAAGGACCTAAAAAAGCCAGTGATTAGACCAACAAATGGCTAGAGGGTCTTGAAACAACATTTGCCAATATCACTGATATGCTTACTAGTATCATGGCGGTCCAAGCTGCTGGGGCTGTTCCTCCACCTCAACAAAACATCTTGGCACATATTAGTCCGGCTCATAGCAATAACCCTCCTTCACTACAGAAGAAGTATCATTCCGTTCGCCTCCTCCAAATCTTACAAATGCTGGGGGTGGTCCTTCATCAACGACGCCTGACAACCGTACAACAACCACTTCTCAACACCTGCTCAATCAACAGGATACAATCGATTCCCTTATTGCCAGTCTTGATACCATCTCACACAAAGACGAGCTTCAAAAGATTGGGATATCTCAACCCAATCCTTCTGAATGGGAGAATACTACTTGCCCTCCTAGCTACAAGTCGCTGACGCTAAATTCATTTGACGGGATGACTTCTCCTCATCAACACATGACATACTTCAACACGCAGACTCTACACTTACCCATGGACGATTCATTCTTGTCAAAGCTGTTTATTAGCACCTTGCAGGGGTAGCTTTTGAATGCTTCGGCAGTCTGCCTGACGGTTGTATCAATTCTTTTGAAGACTTGGATAGGTTATTCCTCAACATGTTTTACGAGAGTGGCATGCATGTTAGCATGTCCACCCTCATCGAGACAAAGCAAAGGAGGACTGAGTCTGTCATTGCTTTCATCGAACGCTTCAGGCGGCTAGCGTTGAAGATGCCCTTCGGTATACCAGACTCAGAACTTATGGATATTTGTCGACATAACTTCCTTCCTACAGTAAAGTTTTGTCTGGGTATACATAAGTATGATACATGACCCACTTTCATTGGGGCCGTTGATGCTGCTGAAAATGACGTCCCTAATCTGGAATTACTGGGGTTGAAAACACCCAAATCTTAAGACAAAGGCAAGCATCTTCAAAATATCCCTGTCCGTGGGGGTAAATGGAAAGAAGTCTTGAAGGTTGACACTTCCAAGGGAGCTTCCAATTCTCAGGGCATTTTTGACAAACCTAAGGCTTTTCTACACTGGAATAGCCATGTGTGTATGTACAGAAAATATACTGTCTTATACCTTAGAGACACATAAAACTGAGTAGGTGCATGAGCCTTAGGGGTTAGTGGAGAGTGAATGTGCTCGAGAATCATGTATAACTTGCCACGTATTTTGAGACATGTTGTACGAAATACTACAATGTCAGCACACGATCTATTTACTGTAGATCAGTTATGCATCAAATTGCGTTAGACGCATAGCATCTAGTTGCTTACTGCAAATAGTATCTTTTTTTGAATGACTAAATGTCAATTGACACTTTGAGTGCATAGATTTTCAATTGCATACTGCAAATACTGTCATAGAATTAGACGCATACGACTGCTCCCTTTACAGCTGATAAAGTGTAATGATGAAGCTGACTTAATCACTAAAATCTTCCTCTAAATACTGCATACTGCCCGAGGTTTGTCTTTTCATATATGAGACAAAAAAATATCATGCGTCTGATGGACTATGCGTCTCTCTGACTCATATTCAACTATGCGCCTTTAAAGGCTCCAAGTTCTTTAGCAAATAACTTTATATTTTAGATGCATGAACCTGTGTGCCTCTTTTTTAGCATTTTTCAAGCTTCTACAAGACCCCCTTCAAAGTTTGTAAAACTTGAACAAGTTTTGAAATACTTCGAACAAGAATGAGAAAGAGGGTTTTATCACACAAAGCTTTTAGACGCATCAGATCACTTGTCATGTTGTCCCTGCTTTGACTGAATCCTTTGAAATATGAATTATCTTCCAAATTTGTGGTGGCCGTTTCTAGTAATTTCTTGGATCGAGGCTAACTCAACTGTCATCCGCAATTTTAGGGGCATAAAATGATACGATGTTTAATACTGGATTGATCTTTTCATCAAGGATCAAGTCGCATGACAGCTTGCCGCATAGTGAATCTTCATCCCTATAAATATGACATGACTTGACAGAACTTGGCAACAACATCATCATGCATTTGCTAATTAACACTCTAGCAAACTTATGCAACTTGGTTAAGGGCTCGAGCATCACTTTGTTGAGAACACTACTCTTTGTTTATGCTAGAAGTCGGGAAAAAGATCAATCTCCAGAAGGTAACTTTTTCTGAAGTATTCTTCATCTCTTCCTTTTTGATTTTTACTAATAACTTCCTTTCACATGAAGTTTGTATAGCAAAGATTTTCACACTTATCATGTTTGAACACAACATGTTTCTTGAGTACATAGCTACACTTTATAAAAATGTACTATGAAAGTAGAAAATCTAGTGCATACATAGAGAAGATTATCAATAATGTGCTGCTGGAGAATACTGCTGTTATTCAGTTCTTAGGCACATGAAACTTTTATGCTTTTCTATGTGCCTTTTGTTGTTATACTGTACAACTGACTTCATGCACCTAATTCCTTCGAATCTATCATATTTTTCAGGATACTCCTTGGATGACTGGAGCTCAGATGAAGCTTGGAAGGACATTATAACATGTCTTGTTCGACATGATCTAGCACATTACATAGTGGACCTTTGTGGCTCTGAGACCTAGCTAGTTGTCTGCACCTATCTGACGAGGCTTGCAACTGGCTGATTTCACTATCGTAGCATCTGTGACGAGATTGAGTTTCAGTCCCAATCAAAATACTGTCGATGACAGATAGTATTGGCAGTTGGCAATGAGAAATGGGCTTTATGCGTGCCCAATTTTGTATTCTCTCGCCGAAATACAATGCCAACGACATAGAGGGGAGCTAATGCTACTAGATGCACTAATATGTGACTCACGTTTGGCACTTCTGCAAGAATACAAGGTTCAGAGTACTTGATCTGCTTGAGTACCTACCCTCTTAACATTATCCTTCAGTGCAACACTCTTCGTGTCTCATGGCTCGCACTGATGCAGGATATGATGGAGAATACCGAGGATGTAATAGATCTCCATTAGATGTTACCATGCCTTTGGAACAAAAAATCTAGGATGTAATTAATCTCCATAATATGTAATCATGGTTTTAATCTGTCATTGAGAATTTTATTGTCTCTTAATGTAATTTCAATCTTGCTGCATAAGTTCTCATCTTCATGATGATGCATATCTGTCTAAAACAAGAGGTGACACATGAATTTACACTGTACAATTTGTAGCATTATTGCACTTTAGGAAGATGAAACTTCATAAACATAGAAAGAGGTCCCAACTACATAAATCTGTAAGAAACATAGCCACTAAAGAATGTGGTCGCATAGAACCCGTGATGGCATCCTTTGCAAGTTAGACCGTAGGCCTCACATAGTTATATTTTAGTTTTCTTTGAAATTCTATTCGTCTTCTGAATAACTTCTGAGACTACTGGACCGCAACATAAACCTCCCGAGTCAAAACTCTTTTAGAAAAGTCACTGTGGATTTCTATCGTATAGACTTCTTACTATTGTTGTCTTCAAACATTATGTTTTTGAGTCCTCGAATGAAGCAAGACGCATACTGTTTATGTGTCGAGTATCTTTGTTTGATTTTTCTGAATCTCTTTGAAGCTGCCCGAGATATCAGTTTATGGATTATGCAACAAATCCATGTTTTGTTCATGAATCCCCTATGTAAATCTTGATCATTAATGGTCTGCAGATAATTCTTTGAATATTGTGCCCTTCATAAATAGATTCATCATCAGTAATGACCTACCGACTACATTTTTCTAGAAAAGTTTCGTCTCCCAAAACGTTAATTTGAGAAAAACGAAGGGTCATTTTCTCCTATAAATACAAGTAGAGAATTACTGCTATTGCATTGCTCTTCCAATGGCTCTGAATAAAGCCTCTCCTTGCAAGCACCCTCAGATGTCAAAGAGGGCTACTCCCCTGCGTGAATGATTTATTAATCTGTATGTGAGAACAATCTTCCAAATGTCGCACAAGATTAGATTTGGCAAATAGAAGACAGCTTGATAACTTGACGCGTAAACATTCAGTTGTGGTTCAATAGCCTTGATGGTGATATAGGACTCAGGAAATTAGCTTTGACAATATGCACACAAGAATAATCTTCTTATGCGTCTCCCATGATTTGGAGGGGAAATAATCGCATGGGACTTTCTTAGAACAAGAAGATCAATTTGGTGTCTTGACTTTGCTATGCAGACTCATTATCTAAGTTGTACATAACATTAGATACATATCACTTTAAGAGTTATACATCATGTTTAAAGACATCATATGAAAAGAACTATTATAATTCTTTTCTTTCTTTCTTTCTTTTGTGGATGATGATGAAAGTATTCTATATCCTTACTGAATTTTGAAAATAAAGAACACTTTTCATGTTGCTTGGGATATTTGACATCTGATACTCTTCTAGAGGTAATATGGACGTAGGGAAGTATCATATTTGTGTGGACCTATTATATGTAATAAGCTTAATTCGAGCATAAATAATAGATATAAAATTGATTGCTATCAAAGGTAATATGGACATGATAGATGTTATAGTGGACCTATTATCTTGGACATACCTGATTAGGTATAGATAATAGAGTGAAGAACTTCGTCAGAGGCATTATGGACATGACAAGTATATTTTTGTGGACCTATTACTTATCATGCACTCGACTGTATGCAAGTCATAGGGTATGATCAAAAAATATCTCAGAGGTAATATGGACTTGATAGATACTTCTGAATAAATCTGCTCAAAGGTAATATGGACTTGGCAGATTTATAGAATTCTACAGAGAGAAAGTCGATGCTATGGAATATTTTAGAGGTAATATGGACATGAATATTCATTCAGAGTAAATTTTCTCATAGGTAATATGGACATGACAAATTGATGAATCTCTATAGAAGGTAGGTGTCATAGAATAATTCAGAGTAATATGAACATGAGTATTCTTTCGGCAAATAGATTATTCCAATGCATGGTGGAAAATTGAAACAAGTTGTCTTTAAAGCTACTTAGCTTTAACGACGGCTTTATAAATTTAGAGTGCTTGTCTTGTAAATTTCATATAAGAAAGTTTTGTAAGAATTGAGAATAATTCCATTGGAAAATTTAAAAGGACCCATTATTTATAACTTATCCAGAACTGCTGGAGTAAAATATTGGTTCAAAGTAGAAGAGGTGTTAATATGTAAAATACTCATTACTGCAGGAAGAAAATATAAATACTATACAAAACTTGCTAGGGAATACAAGACAATGTCTATTGTAATTTAGACATATTACTTTTTCAAGAATTTGCCATTAATAGGCATCATCAGTAAATCTCCATTATGCTTTGCTAGCCTGTATGCTCCATTCGAATACACTAATTGAACAACAACTTCCCATTTAGCAATAAATTTCCCTTTTCTCTTACGTGTCATAACCATAGGCCTTATTACTGAAAGAACTAGGTCACTAACCTGAAAACCTCGCTCCTTTACCTTCGTGTTAAAAGCTTTGGAGATGCGGGCTTGATATAACTCAATCCTTTGTTGAGCCATGAGTTATTTCTCGTCGAGTGCTTCTAATTCCCATAACCGTAGACGATAATTGTCTTCAGTTGTTAATTCATTAGATAAAGCGATTCAGAGAGAAGGAATTTGAATCTCTAGGGGAAGGACTGCTTCGCTTCCGTAGACCAAAAAAATGGTGTTTTACCGGTTGGAGTCTGTACTGTAGTACGATATGCCCAAATGCATTCACCAAGTTCCAATTATGTTTGTTGGATGAAACAAACTTCTTCAGTAGCTTGATAATAGTTCTATTGAAAGCTTTGACCAAACCATTAGTTGCAGGATTATAGGCTGTAGAAGCTACATTCTGGATCTAATTTTTCTCACAAAACTGATAGAAATCATTGCTAACAAATTATAGGCTGTTGTCATGGACAATCCTCCTACGAAATTTGAAATGATAGATCACATGATATTTAATAAAACTAATGACATTAACGTTTTTACTTCAACAAGTGGTATATCTTTCTCCCATCTTGAAAAATAGTCAATTATCGCCAAGATAAACCAGTATCCCCTAGAGGAAGGAGGATTAATAGGTCCAATGATATCCATTTTCCAAGCTTCAAAAGGCCAGGACGCGGCCGTTGGATGCAAAAATTCTGAAGGTTGATGTATGAAATCTGCATAAATTTGACAAGCTTTACATTTTCTTGCATAATCTATTGCATCAGCTACTATAGTAGGCCAATAATAACCCAAACGCTTTAGTCGATCTTATAGTTTTGGACTAGGTTGATGGACACCACAAGTACCATCATGAGCTTCACGAAGGGCCTATTTAGCTTCTTCTTCGGATAAATATCATAAAAGAAGTCTATCATATTATCTTTGATACAACATTTTAGTAACTGTATCATAAAAGAAGTAAAGAGAACGCCACTTTATTAAAATAGCCTTTTTTTTATCAATAGGAAGAGGTTCATAAATAGCATATTCTATAAATAGAAATCTCTAACCTTTTGAAGTCAATATTCGTTGTTATCGAATAGCTTTGGTGAATATCCAGATTATTCTTAGTACAAAATAGTTCTCGACCAATCACTGTGATCGACTTCTTAGTGTTGACTGGGTAGCAAGTGATGATGCCAACCCTGCTAGTGCATCTGCTTTTGTATTTTCTAGCCGAGATACATATTCAATGAAGAACCCGAAGAAGGTAGTATCTATTTTGAAAGTTATTTGATGATATGGAACAAGATCTTCATGACTAACCTCGTATTTTCTTTGAACTTGACTAACTATCAACTTGGAGTCGCCATAAGCTTCTAGATAATCTACAAACAGTTGTTTAGCCAACTGGAGTCCAATAAGTAGAGCATTATAGTCCGCAACATTATTGGAACAAGGTTCCATTAGAGAATATGCATGATAGATGACCAGATTATCAGGGGATATCAACACTACCCCCACACCTGCTATGATATTACCTTTGGGTACCGTTCTTGTAGCTTCATCGAAGAACATCCTCTAAACAGACTCTTTCATTGTTGTATTAGACTCCAATACTTCATCCAAAATTTCATAGAGTTTAGAAGTTTCTGCTATCGGGTGTGCAACTAAGAAATCAACTAGAGCCTGCCCTTTAACTGCTTTCTGGGTACATAAAACTTATCATAAGAACAACATTACCTAAGTAACCCTAGATATAACATGGACAGTTTGTCCTATTATGTAGTGACATGTCTTTTGGATTGCAAAGATTAAGGAAAGACACTCCTTCTCGACAGGATTATATCTATGCTCTTTGCCGATCATCATACCGCTCGAATAATATATAGCTTGTTCATGCCCTTCATTATTCTTTTGAGCTAATAATGCTCCAAGAGGATGTTCCTTTGCACGAATATACATCAATAATAGTTTACCCACAACTGGCGCCACCAATATTGAAGGATTGGTGAGTTATCTTTTAATATCTTTGAATGCTTGCTAACATTTTTCATCCCAGATGAAAGAGACTCCTTTGTTCATTAACTGAGTGAAGGGTCGACATCACCTGGTCAAATTTGAAATGAATCTTCGAATGTAGGCCAACATGCCTTGTAAGCCATGAAGTTCTTTAATATTCTTTAAGGGCTCCATTTCTAGGATAGCTTTAATTTTGTTAGGGTCAATATGTATTATTTTGAAGTTATGACAAATAAGAAACTTGTCGCTGGAGACTCCTAAAAATAACTTTGTAGGATTCATCTTGAGTTGGTGCACATGCATCAATTCGAACACCGTTCTCATGTCTCGAAGGTGATCACCCTTTGAACGACTTTAGCCAGCAATGTCGTTGACGTAACATTCCACCATTTTTCATAAATATTCACAAAAATTGTGCTCATGGCTCGTTGATATGTAGCTCTAGCATTCTTTAAACCAACAGACATCATCATATAGCAATATACCCCCAACGGTGTTCGAAATGATGTGTGCTTCTCATAAGTTGAAAATATTTTAATTTGATTATAGCCTGAAAACCCATTCATGAAGAACGTTCATTCGAAGCAAAAGTGTTATCAATCATGACATCTATAATTGGAAAAGAAAACTCATCCTTTGGACAAGCTTATTTAAGGTCTTGATAATCAATGCATACCCGGATCTTTCCCTTTTTTTATGACCAGGACAATATTAACAACCCAGTTAGGATGTTGTTTTTCTCGAACAAAACCACTATCTATAAGTTTCTTTACCTCAGTCACAATAGCTTCCATCATATTTGGACGGAATTGCCATTGTTGTTGCTTCATAGGTTTATCATTAGGAAGTATATTAAGACGATGCATCGCTATCTGTTTATCAAGCCCAGGAATATCTTCGTAACTACAAGCAAACATATCTATATACTCTTTAATGAGCTCAAGAAGTAAATGTTTGTCTTCATCGGATAAACTTTTGCTGATGAATATTGGTTTAGGCAATTCTAAGTGACCTAAATTAACTTGAACAACTTTATCTTCAGTAGGAGTTTCCCGTTGTTTAAACCACATTTTCCATTGGGTATCCAACTATTGAGCCTAAGGCTCGACTTCAAAAGGCTCAATAGAGAGATCATCATCCTCTATTTGATCACTAGATACTATATAAGTTGAGAAAATATCTCTAAATATTGCTCCTATACTATAATCTGAATCCCATATCGAAGAATCAAAAGAATGAGAGTGTATATCACTATCTTCTTCATCAGAGATTTCTAGTGTGGTAGGAGAAGTTACATATCCTAACCCATAACAAGTACGATGATAGTAGTCTTGCGATTTCCTTTTTAGAGTTGGGGTACGTAGCGGTAGATGTTGGCCTTTGCTAAAATTGAGACCTTGCTGACAATTTAAGTCATAACCCATTCTTTGAATGATATTATTTGCTTGAGAACTATACCGTTAAAACTGCATTCTACGAGTATCTGGTTCGAAATCGCCGATCAGAGCTTCTTTAGGAACCTCAGCTCGGCTGAAAATAATCGACATTTCACCAATCGACCTAAATGGTACTTCAAAGTAAGAATCCTCATATGATAGACATGGAGTACTATTTTTAGAAAAAATAGACAAAAGCAGTGATAGCTTTATATCCGTGATAAGTAAATACAAAGAGTCTATAGTTCTTAGACCAGTCTTAGAAACACCAAAGTAATAAAAAAGAGGACCTCTTTCGTTAGGTATGTATATGATTTATTCTTACAGGAAAACATCCTCAAAAAGTTTATACATAGAGGTTTATTTGCAATATTTGCTTCTATAATGATCGCATCAGGAGTGAGATCGATCACAAGGGGCTCATTGGGTTGAACTAGAAGCTTGCTTCGACGAAGATCAACTACAAACGGTTCGCCTTTCTTGGTCCTCAGATCAATCACCAAAGGTTCCTCCTTCTTTGTCCTCAGATCAATTACAAGAGGTTTCACTTCCTCGATGTCCATTTTGTTCTTGCGTAGATCAACAACAAAACGTGTACCACCCCCTTAATATGTCTTATGTGAAGTTCTAGTAGACTCTTTCCACACAGGACCTTTCAAGTATATAGCCAGGGGCTGTTCAACCGACTCCTTCCACACAGGGCCTTTCAGGTATATGGCTAGAGCTTCTTCCACGGTTTGATCAGTAGATGCTTCTTCTAGCTCATCTTTAACATCTTCCTTCTTATCTATCACCAGATGTGATGGTTCATCGTCATAGGGTCTTTGATCTAGAGGTTTATACAGCCTTGCATCAGAGAACCAGACTTCAACTCCCTTGCAAATTCTGTATAAACTACTCCTTTTTCGTTCATATATTTGAAACATTGATGAAGAGTAGAGGGTACAAGAAGATTGTCATGTATCCACGACCGTCGTAACAAAATATTGTAGGAGACATTGGCATCAATAACATAACATGTAACTTTAGTCCAGAGATTCCCAATATGATATTTGAGACGGATCTTCCCTAGAGGATGACTTCATCCAGTATTAAAGCCAGTGAAAGTAGTAGAGGTAGATGACAATTTGTGCATTGGGATTACCAACACCTGAAGCAAACTTCGAGGGATAACACTGACAGAAGAGTCGGGATCAATTTGGATGCGGTCCACCTTTCAAGCCTCGACGTACCCTGTGTAGTATAAGGGTTTATCGTGGCAGTTATTCTTCATGAATATATATATCCTTGAGTAAAGTTGATGTTGGAAATCTTTTCTGACATACTATGACAATGAGAACAAGTCATAGGATCATCACCAGGTTTCGCTATCTGAGACAAATACGAATCTATATGCTGCAATGCCTCACTCAATGCCTTTCGTGTATCTTTGTAGAGACGGAGCAACTCAAATATGGATAATCGAGTTGGAGTATTGGCAAGCTATGATAATATATCAAAATTGAAAGGTTTATCAATTCCAAGCAGATTAAACTTCTTCAAGGATTTGCCAAACCTCACTTCTTTCTATTTTTCTTTTTCTCCTGAGGTCTGCTTTGATGGTCATGATTCTGATGGAGCCAAAATAGCAAGTGGATTAGGAGTAGGGGTGTAGTAAAAGGATTATCCTCTTATTCTTGAGTGGAAGCACGTAGGTATGCCTTTCCGGATCTGGTTTCTTCGACTAGAGCTTCGTTAACCATATTACATGGCTTACTCTTCTTCTTATTCTTAACTTTTGACGTAGAGGAGGCAGATTCTGAATCCATATCTTCAGGAAGATCAAGATGGATCCACATGACCTCACCATGTAGAGTAATGAGTGGTATAAGTCCGGTTGTCTGATCATGACCGGAGGAAGATTGGCGACTTGTAACGTTGCATCGGTATCGGCATTACACTATCTTGGACTCCAAATTAAAGGAAAGCAAGATTTATAGAAACCTGTTTCTCATCCAATGTTATGTCCTTTGAATCCAACAATTGTTGAATGTGATTCTTCAATATGTAGCAATCTTTTGTAGGATGATACACATACTGATGATAGAAGCAATAATTTGGATCATTGGTCCGTGCTACTTCCTCTGTCATTCGAGGGGGTGGTAATTGTAATTTATTCTCCTTCATAAGTACATGTAAGATTTCCAATGTGAGGTGTTTGTTGAATCTATAATGCGGCTTAGGCCTTGGAGCAACTGGAGCCTTTTGTTTGGGTTGGGAAACAATTGTGGAAACATCCACCGTAAAGGAATCCTTCACTTTGTTGGTTTGCCCAGAAGTGTTATTACTCTGGGGATGCTTCCCTTTATCTTTGGGTGACTTCAACCTAATCAAATACAAAACCTGGACGGATTCTTCAGCCTTCTCGGCTTCAGCGATGAAAGATGGCCTATCATTATAATCCCTAGGGCCAAAGCAGAATCTGGCTATAGGTAAGAAATTACCCTTGCATGTATCAATCAGCACTGACTGAGGATTCTTATAATGCAACTTAATTAACAATCTCTTGAACCATTCAATGATTTATGAGCTGGCTCTTGGTTATCCTGCTTCGTTGTAATAAGCTTTGACATGGAGACGTCACCTATCCCCATATAGAATCTGGTAAGGAGCAATTTCTCCAAGTCTTTGAAAGTTTTAATACAATTATCAGATAAATTTCAAAATCGTTAAAAGGCTACTCCCTTTAGAGTACCGATAAACAATTTAGACCAAAGTGCATTATTCTTTGGTATATGAATAGTCTAGAAAGTATGTCAAATGCTGTCTAGGTGAGCCTGTTCAGTTATAAGGAACCAAGGAATGGGTTTGTACTGTGGAGGATAAACTACATCATTCCATTCTGAAGGATAAAGGCATAACATTCCCATTTGATGGAGCTCCTCCTTTGAAAATCATATCATCTAATCGAGCAGTAATGCCTCGAATAGCTTCGAGAGTATCAATTGGCTGACTTGCAGAGGTTGACTGCATGGAAGTTGGTCGTGTCTGTTGTAATACTGGTGTAGAAATATTTTCAATAATTAGTGGCAGATTACGGTTGAATGACACCCAATTGTATCTTGATCGGTAGAAGATTGAGTTGACGGGTGAGATTGATGCATAGTTGTTTGTAGGTTCAACAGATTTTGTAGCATGTTCAACAGATTATCAATTCTTGTGCTTTTGTTGTAATATGGGTTAGATTGATGCATAATCTGTTGAATATGATACAAAAGGAGGTAGTAGTCCATATACAACATCAGTATATGCAAACAACCATTAACCTGCAAACAACTACGCATCAATGAGAATTGATGATCCATATGGCTGTATCATCGTCATAACATTTTGTAGCATGTTCAACAGATTATGAATTCTCTGTCGATCACTAATACCTCCTTTTTTACTACCAGTCACATATACTAATGTTGTATATGGACTGTCATATGGAGAAGTATGGAAGAAAGCATTACTAGAGCTAGTACTACTCGCCCTGATTGTGAAATTGTATCATCTTTTTTATGAAAATTTAGCTACTCTATCATCGGACTAAGATGTAGAATGATCAAAGGCTGGAAGAGTGCTCCAGTGTTATCTTGTTCCAGAATTTGTAGTACACTAGAAGAATATCTAGATCGGGAACGGTTCCTTGATAAACACCTTCGGGTTAAAGGGCTCTTTGACCTCCTCTGAATGAAGAGGATGAAGGTGCCTGATCATCACCTTGATTGGATGTCACATAAACTAAAGCCTCCTGCAACTTATCTTCATTATTAAAAAATTGTCGACTAAGACACGACAAATCCAGAATGCTTGGTTGCAATTTTTGGAAGATAGATCAACTAATTAGTTGATCAACTGTCTTTGAGGAGCAACAATTGATAATAATCTTTGCACATGAATGTCTTTGATGAGATACAACTATGTTTGATGACACCTCTGTCAATTTACGCTTGTTCCAAAGCATATCATGTCAATCAATAGAAGGGTGTATGACCTCTTTTTCTTTTGTATGCGACTGGACAAAATCTACATATGGAAAAGTTGTTTTATGAACTCGTCGACCCATTTTATATACTTAGGAAAACCCAACACTTAGGTCTTGATATATTTTGTTATGTGAACTCATTTTAGGTACATTGGGGGCAATGTACGTTGTCACGCCCCGATCCTGCAAGGGTTGTTCGTCCTCGCCTTGATCCCTGCGAGATCATTCATCCTCGCTAAGGGGTGATGCCGTGTAAGTCTAAGTTGCGCTTGTACAAGGCCTGTACCTGCATAATACAACTAGACAAAACAAAATACATGCACACAACATATTATATTATAGAAAACCAAATATTGGACACTGAGATTTGAAATGAAAATACTTTATTTCATTGATAACTTGATAGGAATACAAGTACAATGCTTTGCGAATCAAAATAGCATAGCTTGGCTTACATATTTTTATTTGAAACTCTTTTGAAAATAGCCAAAATACCCATACATCATATCCCTTTATTACTTACTTGAAATAAAAAAACACCTTCAAAGAAAAACTTGCAACTTGACTAGAAATAAAAAGTAGCTTCGAGACAATCCACAAGCTCTACTGGCTGGACGAGATTTAGTGCCTCACCTGAAATCCCTATGTCTCCTTGCTATCTAAAATGATGCCCACAACATGGGTCAGTACATATCTTGTACTGGCGAGCGACTTTTGGCCAAACTCACATAAATCTGTACTAAGTCAACATGTGAAGCTAGCATACACTTATTAGTAATCTTTCTACTTGTCTATATTTTTTTAATAATTGATAAGAAATATAGCAATAGAAAGCACTTTTATAATAAATCTTACCTACTGCACAAGACATATTAGCACAATTTGTATAAAGAATAACTTATATTCCATTCTTACAAATATTGAAGTTCCTGATTCGGATCATGCATGTGCCCTATCTATATGATGGTCCACATGGTCATTTCCCGTGATTAGCCGCTGTGACTCTTTGGTTTAGCTTGTCACTAAGGACACAACACCCCTCTGATCGCGAGATCTCTTTTACCTTAGTTGCCCTAATCTCTCCTAGGCCGAGTGGTTTGAGGCGTCCCAAGAATCTACCCGAGAGATGATAACTTGTGCATAAATTGTCCGAGACCAATGCATCCTCCAGCATT
Source organism: Iris pallida (assembly GCA_029216955.1). Classification (NCBI taxonomy): domain Eukaryota; kingdom Viridiplantae; phylum Streptophyta; class Magnoliopsida; order Asparagales; family Iridaceae; genus Iris; species Iris pallida. The sequence continues at coordinate 2,846,847 of JANAVB010032018.1, forward strand.
TCTATCAGATGTAACAGATTCGTATACGAGTCATAACGATTTCATTTCACATCTTAGATGTGTGACACGTTTATTTCATGCCTTAACAAGTATTGACACATTCATTTCATGCCTTTCTTCTTATTCATCTCAACGTGTACAAGTTGTCTGTCCATGTCTACATTTTAAAGCATACTTAGAAACAAAGAAGATGATCATACATATGAAATAGATTATAGCAGCACATGATCTAGCATTCGATTCAATTTATTTGTCTTCTTTTATCTTTTGTTATTGTGGTATTGTTGATTAGAGGGACACAACAAAAGAGTGGGCTAGAGATCATTTTTTTAGGGCGTGGAGAAAAATGCTAGCCCGGTCAAAGCAACTCACTAAAATGAATCTTGTTCGAGAGAACGAGAAACTTAATGCACCGTTCACTATCCTCCTAAGCGTACTACATTGGCACCAACATTTGATTATCATACTTCTGTCTTTTTCTCTCAAGATCCGAAATGAATGCGAAATATGATAAACATGAACATTGAAACCAATCACTGAAAACCAATATAAAATCGTATTCATCAAAACCAAGTAGGGAAAGAAAACATCCAACAAAATACTTGGATTCATTTCAATATAAGCCGATCCACTAGTTGAAATGGTTCATTGCATTTCATCCGTGATCAATCGATACCGGCAAATGATTTCTCCAAATACTGTGTTGAAGACTGAGTTAGCAAGCCATGAGTATTATATAGTGGACTGCGACGAGCGGGGCACTACATAATAATCCACCGAGAAAATATTTTATCCTTAAAACTTAAGAAATTAGCTCACCTCCATCACGGTCTTGATCTGGATCAAGTAAGGTCGTCAGATTGAAAGCACGAGGCCTCTACAGATGTTCATTGTACAGATTATCTCGTATCGACGGTGGGTCTCACAACTGCCCATGCTATATTTGTCATTACGGTTTTGCACCGTATTCTTTCTTTTTGGACAGTTTCTGAGAACATAGCCCTGTTGGCGACAACCAAAGCAACCTTTGTTAGCGGAATGACACTCTTCTTTAGTGTGCCCACAAATGCCACAGTGACCACATTCCAGACCATTCGTATAGCAACCGTCTTTTTCATAAGCCCTCGTCGATTGCAGCAGGTATACACAATTTCATTTTGGAGTTCCTTATTACCTTTTTTTTACCATTAGAGTACCTCTTTCCAGAATGATTGTGCCTAGTCTGAGCTTTCACTGGTGCAGTCCTCAGCTTAAATTCCTCTACCTGTACTACCGCCTCGAAGGCCTTGGTATATGAATCACACTCCCTGTTCAGAACAATCTCTTGAATGTTACCGTTCTGGCCTTGAATGAACCGATTCATGCGAGCCCTTTCATTTGGAATCGTATTGCTATTAGACTTTGAGAGTTTGGTAAACTCTGACTCATCGTCCTCTACGGACAAGCTTTCCTGTTTTGTTGACATGAATTTGTCCTCCATCTTCTGACTGATAGCAGGAGGCATATATTATTCCAAAAATGCTTTCTTGAATGAGATCCAAGAAATCTTTACATTTCTAGTGATTATGAGTAGTTTCGACTTCTTCACATTCCACCAATCGTTTGCTCGCAATCTTAGTTGCAAAGCGGCATAGCTTACCTTCTTGCTACTCGGAACTCCTATGAATGCGAATAGACTCTCCATTTTATTGATCCAGTCCATCACCTTATCTGGTGATGTCCTGCCCTCAAATTCTGGAGGTTTTGTGTCCAAGAAGTCCTTTGGCCTAAAGGAAGAGTGCCTGTGCATCGGCTAGGGATCGTCACCATCTACGCGCCCAATCTCAGGAGCGCCAGTTCGATTGTTCGCTGCGATGGTATCAAGGTTGCCCACTAGCGAAGATATGATTTGGGCCAAGGCATTCAGCTGTCTCTGCTAGGCCATGCTATGATCCGCAGCTTCTTTCCGCTGAGTTTCAATTTGGGCCTGTTGCGCTAGGCTATGCTCCTCATCTTTCTGTCGCTGAATTTCCATCATGGCCAAAATCCGTTCTACCTGGTCAGTCGGGCAGATGGTCGAGGAGCCATTTCTCTACAAAATAGTGTAACTTTTTTAGTCTCATAAAATATTATGGACTTATTGTATGGGACATTGGTTTGCATAACTCAAAATTGGGACTTTTGAAAGCCATCAAAATACTTTATATACTTTTTTGAAAACGATATTTGCGAGGGGCCAAGGACGTAAAGCCATGCTCTGATACCACTTTGTCACGTCCCGATCCCGCTAGGGTCGTTCGTCCTCGCTTTGATCCATACGGGATCATTCGTCCTCGCTAGAGCGTGATACCGTGCAAGCCTAAGTTACACTTGCACAAGGCCAGTACCTGCACAATACAACTAGATAGAACAAAACACACGCACGCAGCACATTTAATTATAGAAAATCAAATATTGGATACAGAGATTTGAAATGAAAATACTTTATTTCATTGATAACTTAATAGGAATACAAGTACAATATGTAAAACCCCTAAATTTGCACTATAGATTTTTTTAAAATTAATTAATTTAGATAATTCTATTATTTTTCTTTACTCATCGAGTGCGAATATGTGCGAGGTACATATATTTATAAACGTTCTATTATAGATTTTTATTTATACAGAAGAAGTATAGGTTCAAAATAATATGTGATAAATATTTTATTTTATTTTTTTGAAATTATAAAATGCGTCGTATCGAGGGTCGCCAAACATTATTTTATTTTGTTTACTATAAAAAGGCTAGTTTATACATAAATAATTATTTCCTTCTGTTTCGCATGCGAGTACATGAAATGTAATTCATGTATAATTTGAACTTCAAAATTATTTATTATAGTATAAAAAGGTATTTCCAATATTTAAACATTTATTTGAATATTCAAAATTAAGTATTATTGTATTTTTATTATTTATAAGAAGATAGTTTGAAATTTGTTGATTTAAATGTTTAAATTATCATGGTAATTTAAATTGAGACTTAATTTATAAAGATAAAGTTTTAACTCTAGATTGAGATTTTATTGAGTTACTCTTAAATTGATTTAATTCAAAAACGAATTATCTATTCGGGTTTAAATAAGTCCTAATGTTTATCTACCAAGGATTCCTCAACCCTATATATAGGGGAGCTTTCTCATTGATTTCTCCATAATTGTCTCCACAAATATGTTTCCAAGAAATCAATAAAGTGTTGTGCATCGTGTCCGTGCCTTCTTCCCATCCACTATATTTTCCATTACAATTCCAAGTTATTTCTCCGTGTCCGACAACCCCGGACACTGACCTGTCCTATGTCTCACAGGACACAGGTATAAACTATGACCTCGACCCGGCCTCGCCTCTGCCGACACCAACCCAGCGTCGACCTTGCCCCTCTCCACTACAGCACCACCGCATCTTCACCCCTCTACTGCCGCCCGACCCCGACTTCGACTTCGACTTCTCCGAGTTGGCTAACAACTCCTCCCTGCCACCTCCTTCGCCACCACCATGTCCGCCACCACCTTGCACAGTCCAGACCCCGAGCACCCGTGCTCCTCCTCTCGGAGTTACCTTCCTGCTCCCTTGTCTCGGCAAACCATGGCAACTTTCGGTGAACCACAGTACCATCCTAAACAAACCACGCTCTGCCTATCTCCATCGAAAATTGCCAATCCCTCCATGACCACCGTCGCCATCACCAAATCGCAAAACCCACCACCACACAAAAGAAGAGACAGAAACACAAATGACCTTAACCTGAGCCACCGCTCTGACCCACGATCTCCGAGCCGTCCTCCGTATCTCGTCCCGCGGCCTCCCTCCGAGCCACGAAACTATGGATCTGCGACCAACGCCCGCCACCGCACCAGCGACCGTCGTTACCGCACAGCTACCAGCACCCAGGGCTGGTGCCGCCTCTATCAGCCGCTACGTGCATGGGCGCATTGGCGCCAGGGACTCCTCCGCCTCGCCGCGTGCGGAGAGCACCGCCCGGAGCCGCCCTCCTCTGCGCTAGCGCCCAGGCGCCCCACCTCTGTAAGCACTCTCGTCTCCCCTCTCCCTCTGCTCCTCACTTTCCCCGACCTTCCCTTTTCTCTGCTCCCTCTTCTCACTTTCCTTCTCGCACTCTTTCACTTCCTTTTTTTCTTTGGTGGTACAGAGTAGTGATAGTTATTAATATTTATTCTTTTCCTTATAAAGGATGAAGCAATAGTAGCTGCTAAGTTTGTTGCTGCTTGTTTATTTTATTTTATTTTACTTATTGTTGTCTTAAAAATATTTTTGTTATTTGCTTTATTATTTTTTATATGAGGCTATCAAGTAGGTGTAGATACATACATATAGTGTTATGTTACTATTATCTTTATTAATATTTTAATTTTACTAGTACTGCTACTTATTATTATTATATATCCCCAAAACTATATATTTGTTTAAAGTGTGGATTACAAGAAAAATTATTATATAATAATTTAAAAGTTAGTTTAAGCAAAGGATACATTTGATATAATTAAGTTGATCCTAAATTGATTTTACCTATATATATATATATATATATATATATATATATATATATATATATATATATATATATATATATATATATATATAGTTCCAGGTTAGAAACAAATTTCCTAGCATTTTTGCATATTATCTAAATTATTTTCTAATAAAATTTAGTTCTTTATCTATAAATTTTATATTTGTAAAATCTAGTTTTTGCTTAAAAAGATTTTAAGTTTTTCAAGTGTTTATCTAGAATTAGTTTAAATATCAAAACATATTTTTGGCGTTATAAAATATTTCAAAAATATGTATATGTATACATACACACACACACACACACATACACACACACACACACACACATATATATATATATATATATATATATATATATATATATATATATATAAAATAAAAAAAAAAATATATATATATATATATATATAATATATATATATATATATATATATATATATATATATATATATATATATATATATATATATATATATATATATAACTGTTTCCACAAAATCTCCACTGATCACGACTGACCGCGCGTTTCTTTTTCTTGTGAATTTTGGACCATTACACCTCGACCTCGGCTATTGGACAAAACGTAACTTGTCGGATCATCGTACTACACCAGACGTCACCCAGGCAAGATACCTTGCCGTTTGCTATTTATTTATTTATTGTAGCTCACATTTCATGCATTTACTTATTATTTACTTTCTAGAAAATAAACTATGATACATGGCATAATTAGATAGAATCTTACTATCCAGTTCTATTTCCTGCTATGTACTATTTTCTTACACATTGAACTTAGATTTAAGGGACTACCCTTTGTGTAGTGCATTCATAGGCCTTGACACATTTGTACTACGGAGTTTCGAGTCGCATATAGAACTCAGATAAACGATACTGGCTGGCCACTAGTACGTATAAGCCATGCAATAGGATTAACCGCTAATAGTATTGCATAATTAGTTTGAATTAGCGATTAACAGAGGGTATGTGTGTTGTAGATACAACATAGTAGGCATTGGGCGGGGAGGACAATACCTTAGCGTATGGACTACTATACACTTTATTTTTTGTAACTCGTGAGCTCCCCGGAGACGCGAGCAAGATTACCCATGGATACTGACGGCCACTGACGTTCTGCAAAACGTTATGCTCTTCTGGGCCTCTGGTGCCCCTGGGGGGACCATGCTGATCCCATTTTAGCCAAGGCCCATGCGTTGGAGGATGTTCTTAAAACTACATACACTTAGACGGGTTAGGCTACCTTATCCGTTAGGTATGAGTACTCTAGGTTTGGGTACTTGTATCTAATCGTGGCTTGGAATAGTAATTTATCGTATACTAGTTTGCCGCATCTTGTCCTTGTTTGGTTGTCGGTGTGGCTCACTACTCCGATGAGAAGGTACTGAACCTTGCTGTGGTCCGGATACCATATTGTATTCATGACTTGGAAAGATACTTCATCGTGGGTTAGTGTGCCATCTCCTGTTCTTGTTTGGTTGGGGAGATGGTACGCTGATTTAAGGGTGAGTATTGGACCATGTTATGATTCGATCGACTTATTATTGAGCAGTATTTATTTAGTTGATATGGCATGATATTATGTATCTTGTTACGTCCCTCTAAGGACCTGATGATCTCTCCAGGTGTGTGCTTTTGTCTTTTCACAGGTATTCTAGCCAAGGCTATGATCTTCAATATCCCTTCAAAGGTGATTGCTCTTGGATCGTTCTTTGCTTCGTTTATCAAACTCTTCCATTGTTCACGTATTCCTCTCTTTTAAATAGTTGGTAGTGGATTTGTCTCTGTCCAACATATTGTACAAAGACATTTCATAGTTGATTAAATGATATCTTTTATTCTTTTATTTTGTGGATGAGATTAGTGTGTCGTAGTTTTCTGTATTTTATAGCTTATGTATACATACGAGGATTCTATATACTTCGTATGTATGCAGCTGGCATGTCTATATACTTATTCTCAGGTATTTTGGGACTGGGGCGTTACATATTTTGTGGTAGCCCATGCAGGTCTAGATAAATTGTTTGGTTACTTTACCGTACCAAGCAAGCCTGCATATAGGATTAGAGTTTAGGATCTCATCCACATACTTGACCTCCTTCCTCGATTCTATTTTTCAGACTCTCACTTGACTCCCTTGATTTTCATCTTGCTGGATTCCCTCTACCTAAATTCTTATCCCTTTTTTTCGTGCTTGATAGTGGTTAGGAAGATGACCATACTAGATAGATATGTCCTACTGTTCCCTCACACTACTAGTTTAACTCTTGTAAGTTGGGTAGAATACCCTACGACCTAAAAATCCCTTTGTCCTTATTACCCATATTAATAGGTTTACCTAGACTATAGAGTTTAGAGGACCCTAACCCATCTAGCCAACCAAGCCACAGACAAGAAGACATTAGGACAACTGTATAGGCCCAAACATCGGGCGAGACTTAGATTTTTAAGGAACTTGATCAATTTATTTATTTTTTTGTCAATCTTTATCTCGCGTGCTAATTTTTTGGACTAACTTAACTAATTCTGTTAATTTAGCCTAGTTTTACAAGCTTATTTCTTTATCAAGCTTGATCATGACATATGTTTATTGGAGAGCTCCTACTAACATATAATCTAATTAGAAATGGTGCACGATGGTCTGATCAACCTAGTGCACTTGGTTCGCTCTTCTTATTCTACGTGGAATGAGATATAATTAACTTGTCATCTAAGATCTCATCCACGTTTGCCGTTATAACTCTCTTTTTGAATTATTCAGTCGCCTTTGAATCACGTATTCATATTTGATAACACCTTCTTTGAACTCTTTATTGTTTTTGTCTTTTAGAAAGACAAAACGCTCATACTTGATAGATAGACACGAAGTATTCACCCATGGCCATGATAGTTGTATATACACAAGTGTAGTTGGTTATCTACCAAGACATGTGACTACATCTCTACCTTGATTTTCTCAACTTCCGCTCCACTCTAGATCTATTATCGTGATTTTCTAATCGTTTAAGACTAAAAAATGATTAGAATCGTTCCTTGACTATACCCTAAACTAGAAGACTATCTTTTCTATAGGAACCATGCCTCACGAGTCTCTAAACTACTTTATGTTGATCTACTTAATTCCTTAAATGCTTATACTTTGTGTTTTATCTTGATTGCTTAACTCTTGTCCTTTTATTTTCATGCATTATCTTGATTTACTTAAACCCATAAACATCTTTACTCTTCATGCAATAATTAGCGATCCTTATTTATTATCCAAATCCGACCACGGCCATTAAACCTAACCATATTCACTTATTGAAGCTTTCTTTTTCAGTAAACTCCTCCATGATTCAGGCGAACCATATTTCTTATATAATTTCCTTTGCAAGTATAAAAATTTAATCATGACATCCTACAATTATACATGGCTAGATTGGAAAGTCCCATAGAGGAGAATTAGTGGTACAGTTAAGTGAGATAATTGTGAGATTATAGGCATTAGTGAAATTATGTGGTAGGTGAAAGTATGAGATGATCAAGGATAGTAGACGTTTTCGATTGACCAATTTGGTTTTCGAGGTAAATCCTATCATTGAGAACATTTTATAAGGATAAATAGAATGTTTTAGTCCTCAAGGTTGTCTCAATATTAAGGAAAAAAAATCTTAATGATTTAAGGATTGAATTTTTCTATTGATTAGAATACACTTTCGTGATGAAGATAGAAGTTTTGATTAAATTGATTGAAGGTTTTGGAATTTTAATTTTCGAAGAAATTATAGCTTGAGGATACATATAACATATACATATACATATACATATATATATATATAATATATATATATATATATCTATTATATATATAGATATATATATTATATATTATTTTATATATATATATATATATATATATATATATATATATGAAAAATATATATATATATAAATATATATATCTATATATATTATTTTCATATATATATATATATATATATATATATATATATATATATATCTATATATATATATATATGAAATATATCTATATATATATATATATAGATATATATATATATTTATTTTCATAATATATTATATTATATATATATATTATATATATATTATATATATATATATATACGTTAGTTATATTAGAGATTATGTTTTAAAGTTTTGGACTATTTAAAATTCTATGATGAGATATAGGAATTTAGAGTATATTTTAAGATCAAAATTTTATAAGCTAAATTTTTGGGGGAGACATGAAACAAAGTGTTTAAGGAACTAACGATTTATGGAATATAAGTTTTGTTAAAATATAAAGGAATTATGATGATATCAAAGGATTAAGGAGGTTATTACCTATTTATGAGGTTGCCTCTCTTATAAGGTTAATGTTAGAATTGATCGAGCTTAGTCATTGATGGGTTGTCATACACATGGTCATCGAATTTTCTTCTTCTAGTCATTCAAATGACATATTGCCATTGAAATGTCGTTAGCCTTATCGTCTAATATTTTGATTGCCTTCTCGTCCAATGTGGATCTCGTACTTCTATTCAAATAAATTCTTCTATCCCCTCAAACCCCACCTAACATAGTTATTCCTAAATTTCGAGGACAAAATTCTTGTAAGTTGGGTAGGATGTAAAATCCCTAAATTCGCACTATAGATTTTTTTAAAATTAATTTATTTAGCTATTTTTTTTGCCTTTACTCGTCGAGTGCGAATATGTGCGAGGTACATATTTTTATAAACGTTTTATTATAGATTTTTATTTATATATAAGAAGTATAGGTTCAAAATAATATGTGATAAATACTTTATTTTATTTTTTTAAAGTTATAAAATGCGTCGTATCGAGGGTCGCCAAACTTCATTTTATTTTGTTTACTATAAAAAGGCTAGTTTATACATAAATAATTATTTCCTTCTTTTTTGCATGCGAGTACATAAAATGTAATTCATGTATAATTTGAACTTCAAAATTATTTATTATAGTATAAAAAGGTATTTCCAATATTTAAACATTTATTTGAATATTCAAAATTAGGTATTATTGTACTTTTATTATTTATAAAAAGATATTTTAAAATTTGTTTATTTAAATGTTTAAATTATCATGGTAATTTAATTGAGATTTAATTTTATAAAGATAAAGTTTTAACTCTAGATTGGGATTTTATTGAGTTACTTTTAAATTGATTTAACTCAAAAACGAATTATCTATTCGGGTTTAAATAAGTCCTAATCTTTATCTACCAAGGATTCCTCAACCCTATATATAAAGGAGCTTTCTCATTGATTTCTCTATAATTGTCTCCACAAATATGTTTCCAAGAAACCAATAAAGTGTTGTGCATCGTGTCCGTGCCTCCTTCCCATCCACTATATTTTCCATTACAATTACAAGTTATTTCTCCGTGTCAAACAACCCCAGACACTGACCCATCCTATGTCTCACAGGACACAAATACAAACTACGACCTTGACCTGGCCACGCCTCTGCTGACACCAACCAGGCGCCCCACCTCTGTAAGCGCTCTCGTCGCCCCTCTCCCTCTGCTCCTCACTTTCCCCGACCTTCCCTTTTTTCCGCTCCCTTTCCACACTTTCCTTCTCGCACACTTTCTCTTCCACATTTTCTTTGGTGGTACAGAGTAATGATAGTTATTAATATTTATTCTTTTCCTTATAAAGGATGAAGCAACAATAGCTGCTAAGTTTGTTGCTGCTTGTTTATTTTTTTATTTTATTTATTGTTGTCTTAAAAATATTTTGATATTTGCTTTATTATTTTTTATATTAGGCTATCAAGTAGGTGTAGATACATACATATAGTGTTATGTTACTATTATCTTTATTAATATTTTAATTTTACTAGTACTGCTACTTATTATTATTATTATATATCCCCAAAACTATATATTTGTTTAAAAGTGTGGTTTGCAAGAAAAATTATTATATAATAATTTAAAAGATAGTTTAAGCAAATGATACATTTGATATAATTAAGTTGATCCTAAATTGATTTTACCTATATATATATATATTATATATATATATATATATATATATATATATATATATATATATATATATATATATATATATATATATATATATATATATATTTCTAATATATTTACCTATATATATATATATATATATATATATATATATATATATATATATATATATATATATATATATATATACATATATTATATTTTACCTATATATATATATATATATATATATATATATATATATATATATATATAGGTAAAACATATATTATATTTTACCTATATATATATATATATATATATATATAGGTAAAATATATTAGAAATATATATATATATATATAATATATATATATATATATATATATATATATATATATATATATATATATATATATATATATATATATATATATATAGTTTAAGCAAAGGATACATTTGATATAATTAAGTTGATCCTAAATTGATTTTACCTATATTTATATATATATATATATATATATATATATATATATATATATATATATATATATATATATATATATATATATATATATATATATATAGAAAAAAAAATATATATATATATAGACCTATAAGTATATAGTTCCAGGTTATAAACTGATTTCCTAGCATTTTCGCATATTATCTAAATTATTTTCTAATAAATTTAGTTCTTTATATATAAAATTTATTTTTGTAAAATCTAGTTTTGCTTAAAAAGATTTTAAGTTTTTCAAGTGTTTATCTAGAATTAGTTTAAATACCAAAACATATTTTTGGCGTTATAAAAATATTTCAAATATATATATATATATATATATATATATATATATATATATATATATATATATATATGAATCTATTTCCACAAAATCTCCATTGATCACGACTGACCGTGCGTTTCTCTTTCTTATTAATTTTGGACCCTTACACCTCGACCTCGGCTATTGGACAAAAGGTAATTTGTCGGATCATCGCACCACACCAGACGTCACCCTGGCAAGATACCTTGCCATTTGCTGTTTATTTATTCTAGCTCATATTTCGTGCATTTACTTATTATTTACTTTCTGTAAAATAAACTGTGATACATGGCATAATTAGATAGAATCTTACTGTCCAGTTCTATTTCCTGCTATGTTCTATTTTCTTACACATTGAACTTAGATTTAAGGGACTACCCTTTGTGTGTTGCATTAATAGGCCTCGACACATTTGTACCATGGAGTTGCGAGTCGCATTTAGAACTCGGACATGCGTGACTGGCTGGCCACCAATACGTCTAAGCCGGACGATAGGATTAACCGCTAATAGTAGTGCATGATTAGTTTGACTTAGCGGTTAATAGAGGGTATGTGTGTTGTGGATACAACATAGTAGGCATTGGGCGGGGAGGACAATACCTTAGCGTATGGGCTACTATACACTTTACCTTTTGTAACCCGTGAGCTCCGCGGGAGACGCGGGTGAGATTATCCATGGATACTGACGGTGCCCTAAGGGGGGACCATACCAATCCCATTTTAGCCAGTGCCCATGCTTTGGAGGATGTTCTTAAAACTGCGTACACTTAGACGAGTTAGGCTACCTTATCCGTTAGGTACGAGTACTCTTGGTTTGCGTACTTGTATCTGACCACGACTTGGAACAGTAACTTGTCGTATACTAGTTTGCCACATATTGTCCTTGTTTTATTGTAGGTGTGGCTCACTACTCCGATGAGAAGGTACTGAACCTTGTTGTGGTCCGAATACCATATTAGATTTATGACTTGGAAAGATACTTCATCGTGGGTTTGTGTGCCATCTCATGTCCTTGTTGGTTGGAGGGATGATACGCTGATTCAAGTGTGAGTATTGGACTATGTTATGATCCGATTGACTTATTATTGAGCAGTATTTATTCAGTTTATATGTCATGATATTATGTATCTTGTTACGTCCCTCTGAGGACCTGGTGATCTCTCTAGGTGTGTGCAACTATCTTTTCGTAGGTATTCTAGCCAAGGCCATGATCTTCAATATCCCTTCGAAGATGATTGCTCTTGGATCGTCCTTTGCTTCGTTTATCAAACTCTTCCATTGTTCATGTATTCCTCTCTTTTAAATAGTTGGTAGTGGATTTGTCTCCGCCCAACATATTGTACAAAGAAATTTCATAGTTGATTATATAATATCTTTTATTCTTTTATTTTGTGGATGAGATTAGTGTGTCGTAGTTTACTATATTTTACAGCTTATGTATACATACGCGGATTCCATATACTTCTTATGTATGCAGCTGGCATGTCTACGTACTTAGTCCCAGATATTTTGGGACTGGGGCGTTACATAATGCTTTGCGACTCAAAATACCATAGCTTGGCTTACAAATTTCTCTTTGAAGCTCCTTTCAAAATAGCCACAATACTCATACATCATATCCCTTTATTACATACTCGAAATGAAAAGACACAATCAAAGGAAAACTTGTAACTTGACTGGAAATGAAAAGTAGCTTCGAGGTAATCCACAAGCTCGACTGGGCTGGACGAGCTTTAGTGCCTCATCTGAAATTTCTCTGTCTCCTTGCTATCTGAAATGATGTCCACAAAGTGGGTCAGTACACATCTTGTACTGGCAAGCAAATTTTGGCCAAACTCACATAAATCTGTGCTAAGTCAACATGTGAAGCTAGCACATACTTACTAGTAATTTTTCTACTTGTCTAGTTTCTTTTTAACAATTCATAAGAAACATAGCAATAGAAAGCACTTGTATAATAAATCATACCCATCGTCGACAGTTATCCCTACACAAGACATGTTATCATAATTTGCATAAAGAGTAACTTATGTTAGCCCAATGATTACATCATGTTTTTGAATATGGCTAATCAATTAAGTTTACCATAATGACATCACTAATATTCATGTAATCTCTATCATGTTGCTACTTATACTTAGCATTGTCCTAAATGTTCTATATCATATTGTTATGCTTATATCATACTGCATCATATTGTTTTGTTCGTCTAACATGTACTTGCAGACAAGCAGTAAGCATGACCAAACCAGGACATGCAACGAAGAATTATTGATGGGCCAAAGACGGCATAATACAAGAAGATTTCTCTGAACCGCCCAACGACCTATCCGGGGCCTCACATCGGGGGTTCCGCTGCCCGGTCAGGGGTTCGGGGGCGAAGCCCCCGAAAGGTATTCAGATTTTCAGATCTGTTTATCTTTGGACGATTGCCGTCAAGGAAAAATGCGTCTTCAAATGTCAGAAAAAAGACGTCATCAAAAGGGTTATTAGTTTTCATATTTATTCTGTATTTTTCCTTTATTGAGTCTAGGAAAAATGTGAGATTGATCGGATCGGTACTGGCTTAGGTTTCTTTCAGTCCACAAACAAAAATAAGCCTACCTACGTATCCCAAAAATCCACAATTCCAAAAAGCCCAAAACCTATGCAAATTTGGTTTATTCCTTACTGTTCTGACCCAACAGAACTCTGACAGAACTCTGACCGAGTTCGGTCCGAGTTCGGCCCGAGTTCGGTCTGGATAAATTCAAAATACAGTTCCCACCAAATCTGCATGCAACGTTCGTATGCGAAATCCTAGCATCCGAACTCTGCCCGAACCCTGCCCGAGTTCGGTTTCCCAAAAACACTATAAATAGAGTTGAGATTACCATTCATTAACAATCCAATTTCATCTCTACTCTTCTCTATCTAAAGTGTTCTGAGCTTTTTACTTTCATATCTAAGCTTTTACGACTCTTAGCCAAGCAAGTACAGTTTCTGTTTAATCTAGAGTTTGGTGTTGAAGAGTTGTATCGGAGGTTGTATTCAGAAAATGTTCCAGTTTTCTAATTGCCTTCTGGAGCCGGTCGTGCGCTCGTCACCAAGCACGGTGTTCTGGAGTCGGTCGTGCGCTCGTCACCAAGCACGGTGTTGTGAAGTCGGTCGTGCACTTGTCGCCAAGCACGGTGTTGTAAGAGTTGCAAGCACTCAGTTAAAGCTTGTGTCATAGTGGATTAACATCGAGCAAGAGTACTCGAGACTGGATTAGTCCTCTCAGAGGGATACCAGTATACATCGCTGTGTCACTGAGTTTGAATTCTTGACTCTTACTTTACTGCATTTATTTAACTGCCATTATTATTACTTATGTTTTTAATTGGTGATTATTTTTCGCTGCACACACACACACTCTATTCACCCCCCCTCTAGAGGTGCTCAACGGTCCTACAACTTATGTTCCATTCTTGCAGATATTGAAGTTTATGATTCGGATCATGTATGTGGCCTATCTATATGATGGTCCACGGGGTCATTTCTCGTGATTAGCCGTTGTGACTCTTTTTTTCATCTCGTCGCTAAGGACACAAGAACCCCTTGATCATAAGGTCTCTTTTTACCTCAGGGTGCCCTAATCTCTCCTGGGCCGAGTGGTTCGAAATGCCCCAAGAATCCACCCGAGAGACGATACCTTGTGCACAAGTTGTCCGAGACCAATGCATCCTCTAGTATTTTTATCAGATGTAACATATTTGTATACGGGTCATGACGCGTTCATTTCACGTCTTAACAGATGTGTGACATGTTCATTTCATGCCTTTCTTCTTATTCATCTCAACATGTACAAGTTGTGCGTCCATGTCTACATTTTAAAGCATATTTAGCAACAGTGCAGATGATCATTCATATGAAACAGATTATAGCATCACATAATCTAGCATTCGATTCAGTTCATTTATCTTCTCTTATCTTTTGTTATTGTGGTATCACTAATCAGAGGGACACAACAAAAGAGTGGACTAGAGATCAATTCCTTAGGGCGTGGAGATAAATGTTAGCCCGGTCAAAGCAACTCACCAAAATAAATCTTGTTCGAGAGAACAAGGGACTTCGTGCACCATTTTGATCCTCCTAAGCATCCTACATTGGCACCAACATTTGATTAACATACTTCGATCTCTTTCTCTCAAGATGCGGAATGAATGCGAAATTGGATAAAAGTGAACAATGAAAATTATTCATCGAAAACCAACACAAAACCGCATTCATCAAAACCAAGCAGCGAAAGAAAACATCCAACAAAATACTTAGATTTATTTCAATAGAAGCTGATCCATTAGTTGGAAGGTTCATTTCATTTCATCCGTGATCAATCGATACCGACAAATGGTTTCCCTAAATACTCAGTTCAAGGCTGAGTTAGAAAGCCGTGTATATTACATAGTGGACCACGAGGAGCGGGACACTATATACATGAGTTTACAATATTTGGAAGAGAGGCACATGGATGACTGTAGCACATAGACATCAGCTTGTATAACTTTCTATCGTCTGCACTCATAACACAGAGAGATGCATGAATTGGGCCCTCTTCGTAACACATAGAATTTGTCGAGAAAGAAATTCTGTGAAAGGCCGATTTTTTTGTCTCCAGTTATGCATTTCGAGTTCTGTATTGAGGCATAACTTTCATCTTGATTAGCCAAATGTGAGGTAGAAATTCCAACATTTGAATCTTTGGCATCGTAGTGTTTTTCTTTGCCAAAACTCAAATATTTTGCATTCTTTTTGTTTATGCTGGAACAATTTATTCTATCATAGATAAAAACGTTCTTCTTAGACGCATGATTGGTATAAGCCTTCTTAGTATTCTTCTTCTTGTGACTCATATTCAACTATGCGTCTTTAAAGGATCAATGTTCTTTAGCAAACAACTTTATATTTTAGAAGCATGAAACCTATGCGCCTCTTTTTAGTATTTTTCAGGCTTCTCCACATATCATGTTCCATTTACTTTTAGGACTATAGGCTTAGGTTAGCCATACAGCTACAAGCATGCGACTAATTGAGTAATATGATTTTAGGATATATCCACAACTAGGATTGTAGGCTTCTCTAGGATCCTTCCAATATGATTGCTTTCGTATTATTCCCTTCCAGCGTGATTACTACCGCGCTTCAATTTGACCATTCCCGTATTGACTTGTTGATTGATTCTTCTCATTTATTTTGCTAACGTTGTTTGGAAAAATATCTCATGCATTTGGCCAAGGGCAGGTTCAGGAACCTATATTATTTAGCGAAGTAGACATGTGGTATAACTATCTGTTAAATTATGAAACTAGGAGATTTTGCAGCCAGATGCATGCTGGTGAGGCAGAATTTTAGATAACGTGATCACGAAGATATATAGTATTCGAGTTTTATCTAGTCTACGTCCTATGCGTCTAGATTGGCTTAATATATTTCTCGAAAATATTTTAGTATCTTCCTATTTTCTCTGGAAACACCACTCCAAAGAGAACACTGATTGTGCAGCTTCCATTAACGTATAATGGTAAAAGCGTTAATGACTTTCATAATCCCACGAGTCACATGAATCTCGACCGCGATTGGCCTCACCATACTCTTCCAACTAGCCCATATTCTTTTCTCCTAGTCATCTCTATTCCCTCAGAAGAAACTGATATATAGCTGCTCGATATCCTTCACCACCATCTACGGCAGGTTATAAGCCACAAGAGTGTACATCGCGACGAACACATGACATGTTTGAAAAGAACTAGCTGACCTTCGAGTGAGAGAATACTATTGTGCCATCTCCCGTTTGTTGTCGACTGTTGTGCAGGCACAAGCTCGGGAGCAATTCATATCTGTTTTCATGGGTACGAGTGAGGTGAATGCCTACCTCGAAGACTGGACGAGATTAGGGAAACTAGAGACGACTTGGACACTATTCGAGCCGTTAATTGTTCGTGACCTATGGCACGACGATGATTGGGATAGAGCAGCGATCGTGCAGAGGTTCGGTAGGGAAGTATACTCTATGATCTATTCCAGAGGTATGAGAATTGGGTTCGTGCCAGATGTTTTCATCTAGAACTTGGCTAGACAAGGATCTTTCTCTGTATCTTTGGCTTGTCGAGCATTAAGGCGGGCGATTAGCGGTCTGGAGGAATCCCAACACAGCTGGTACACGTGCATTCTTAAGAAGTGATCGATTACTCTCTTGCGAGCTCTATGCTTGAAACTTCCCGCGGATGAGTCTTTTCATCGTATCGATTTCGCATTGGCTTCTAGATGTCACTGTTGCCTGGACCCGATGGAGGAGTCAGAGGACCACATTCTGTCATCGGGCTTGGGGGCCAGCATGGTATGGGATCAGCTTCAACATAGGTAAGACATCTGTCGAGCTGGTTCTTCTCTTCAATCTAGATGTATTGCTTGGAGGGCTCGATCTCATGTTCGCGACCACATGGTTGCAGCGACTATTTGGGTCCTATGGAAGAACCGAAATAAGGCCAGATACGAAGGATATTCGTATTCTCAAGATCAGCTGATCTCGGAAATCAACAACCAAGTTCTTCTATCACTGTCATCTTGCACATTGGAGCAAGTTTTGGAGGATCAGGGAATAGGATAGGTGAGTCTGTGCTTAGTCCAGATTTGGAGGCTTCTTTTGGTTCATTTTGTGATGTTGTTGTTCCTATCCTCCCTCTAGTAATGGTCGGTCTGTGACCTGCTAGATTTTGTCGAGCTTTTCATTTTCCTTTCGTATTCAATATAGAGTTGGGTTTAAAACAAACACACACACACACACACACACACACACACACACACACACACACACACACATTGAAGCAACGGGTAATTATGGGAACTCGCCTCCACTTGGGCTCAAATTTCGACCACATGGGCCGCATGCATCTCTCTTAACCACTAGGCTAGAGGTTATTTGTAATATATATATATTATATATATATATATATATATATATATATATATATATATATATATATATATATATATATTATATATATATATATATATACACACACACACACACACACACATACACACACACACACAGACACACACAAACACCCACCCTCCAATAGCTAAGTTTATTAGCCTAATTATAAATTATAAAGATTTAAAATAGGGGATTTTATATTCTATCCAACTTATAAGAATTTTGTCCTCAAAATTAATAATTAACCCACTATATGTAGAACGAATCGTAAAGCACAATACTCTAGAGGGGGTGGATAGAGTAGGCAGCGGAATATTGCTAATTTAAAAGGTTAGCAGCAAGATCACAGAGATATATCACAAGTAAATAAATGTAAAAGCAGAGATCAGAAAGCAAACGCAAAGATGGCGATGTATACTGATTTTTCTCTTATGAGGACTATTCTAGTCGGAAGAACTCTAACTTCCAGTTGAATCCACTATTGAAAAATACCGGAAGTTTTCATCCGAAGTCCTTTCAACATCTACAAACGCGAGCTTTGATACAACGTACTCGACCAACTTCAGTTGTGAAGTGTCTTTCTTCAATCAAGTCTCTGATTACAATCGCTCTGAAGCTTCTAGACCATACCGCACTGGCAAATCGATTAGAGGATTGTAGCTCGCTTGGAATTTGAAAATTAAAGCTTAGAACACTTTGCAAGAGAGCAGTAATCTTTAGAGAGAAGAGATGAAAGTGAATGAGTGAATTGAAATGATCGAAATCCTTCTCTATTTATAGCTTTTCCAAAGGCAGAACTATGTCAGAATTCGGGCAGAATTCGAGTAGAACTTTATGAGAAAATCTTGACAAGATCCGTAACTGCAGAAGGACCAAGTTCAAAAGGCAACGTTCACTAACCGAACTCGGGCCGAGTTCTATCACGATTTTGTTAGATTTTTGCAAAGATGATTTTTGGGATTTTTGAAATTATTTTAAGCAGTTAGGAGCTTTTTGTAAATAGGAGACTGTTTTTCAAAACAAGAGATATTTTGAAAACATTTTTAGGGTAGCCTATTTGCCGGTACGACTCAGTGTATAATGTATTCCTAGACTCAAGAAATGTGAAAAATACATTGCATAAAGGAAATACAGACTCGAGTGGCAAACACATCTTCGGTCTTGAACATAATCGGTACCAGTTCCCTGGTAGTATCCAAGAGTCCAAATAAAATTGAGTAGCTCTTCGAGACAGAGTTTGATCAATAATTAAAATTAGGTTTGATCATGACCAATGGGATAACAATCTCCCCCATTTTGATAATTGATAAACCTTGACCCGTTATAACATCTTGACCAATAAGATTTGAAAGATAATCAAAATTATACTGTATCCGGAAAAAAAATGTTCCTGTATCCTTCTAAAGATGTTAGATCATATTTCTCTTCCGTTGTCACTTAGCAAAATAATTGCAAAGAGAGAAAGCTCCCTCATAATTTATGCATAATGAACAATCAGTGAAAAAATACAAATATAATATATAGAAAAATAAATATTTCACAGGCAGTTTATATTGAAGCATAAAGAGATAGTCCTATAACAAGAAATAAATGCTAAACTGAAATAAAATATGCTAAGTAAAGCATAAAAGGATGTTCACCATACATCAGCTCAGTCAATCACAATCTCAGTGCAAAATAAACTAAAAGATAGAGTACTAATGAAATCTTGGAATATCGGAGCATTTTCAAGTAAACATAAATATAACATAGTCTCAAAAAGTGACATCTAGACAAAATACAATACGTCTAGATCATAAATCCTCTGAATCATCATCATCATCAACAGTGCCAGCACGGCCACCATGTTCGGATGGACTAGCTCCAGAAGTGCCAGCTCCAGAATGGTATGGAGTAGCACCAGAACCACGGTACCTGTCGTATGCATTACTGGGCTGAAAGAGAGTGTGTGCCACCTCATCCTCATAGCGGTAGCCAGAGACAGCTGGATCTCTGGGAAAAGAACTGGCAGAATGTCTAGTTTAGACGAAACCGAGATCGGTAAAAGATTTGGCGAGTGCCTGGAACCGACTCACATCACTGAACTCACGTTCCCTGGATGTGTCAGTGATGAATGTCCGCAGATCAGAGAGATGCTGATGAATACCCTCAAAAGACAAAGGGTAAGCCTGAGGAGGTAGAACAGGGGCAGTAGGAGGTACAGGAGGAGCGGCAGTGCGATGACGTGACAGTTGGAGAAACTTGTTCTCAGGGTCCATATCACAAGTGGAAAGATTAACATCAAAACGTTTAAAGATACGTGGGATGAACATCGCATAAGAGAGATTTCGATCTCTTCCGTGATAATGTCCCATCATCTGAATGATAGTCTTGGGAACCAAAAATAGAATTCCTTTGATGATATGATAGAGGGCAGATAGTTCAAGATTTGTAACATTATCTTTTGAAGTTGATTTAGGAAGAATAGTGGAATAGATGATGCGATACAACTCATAGTTAAATAAGTTCAAGTTTGCAGCCTTGAACTTTCCAGAACGACCACGGGCTGGTACACAATGGTCGTTCTTGAAACTGATAAGAGTCGTGCCATCGGGGAAATCAAACTCAGTGATATCATCAAGCGGTGAACCTTCGTTAGGAACACCAAGGATTTTTGCTAAGATGGTATCATCGAACTTGATGTTGATACCACCGACACGAGTTCTAACAGAGAAAGTATCTAAAAAATAGTTGTAGTAGAACAGTCTAAGGGCATTAGTAGCTATAGGGTATTTGAGGGTAACAAGTCGGTGTAACCCTAATGCCTCAAACAATAGACGATGGTCAGGAAACACAACCCACTTAATCGGGGCTCCAGTACATATGTTACACATGGCAAAGTCAGCGTACCATAACAATGAGTGATCATGAGTTTTAAAGAAAAATTCATTGAACGCACCGTCAACCGATTGGACCGGAGAAAAGAGGGAATCCTTTGGTGGATTTGAAGACAATGCCTCTTCATTGACATTTGTCTTTTTTTTCTTGGATGGAGTGAATCCCTTAGGCATTTTCTTCCAAAATTGAATTGAAACTAATGAATTGAAAGAGATAGAAGGAGAATGTTATACCTTCCAAGAATTGAGTATGTGGTAGAGATCGAGATTCTCTGCACGAATCCAAATTTTGGATTAAAATCTCCAAGTAGAATTAAAGAAATGGGTTGGAGAGTTTCTAGGGTTAGAAGAGGGCTCAGGCGACAATTGCTGTTTGAAAGAGGAGTTTGGAAGAGATTGTAACTCCTCTTCCCAGATTTTTGAAATTTTAATTATTTTAGTTTAATTAAATATTTTTCTAGTTATGAAATAAAAGTTTAATTTTTTTTAAAATTTTGTTATAAATATTTGGAGTAGGAAAGAGAATTACCAAAATGTATTTCAAATGAGATATTATGAAAATATACTTTTAAGTATGGGTTTATTATTATTAATCAAATATGTTGAATTCGTAAAATGTATTTGAATTGCTTTACAATTCTCATTGTGATTAATTACTATTATGATTACTCGTTAGATAAAGGCTACAAAATTTATTTTAGGTATATGAATATATTTGTATCATGTGGTTTTAATTTATTATTCCAAGCAAGTTGGATTGGATTAAGTATTTATTGGATAATACGAAAACTGTGATTTAAATTATATTTTAATGATCTTTTAATTGATATAGATATGCGTACATATGATTCAAAAATTACGTGATTAGCATTGAATTTATTTAGCTAATGGATATTGAACTAGATTGATTTAAATAACGATTATTGAATCTATTTTTATATATATTAAAAACTAAATGAATTCTCTTTGGATTTCTATAAGACAAATACATAAGTAATTTATTCCTTAAATTCTTAAGGAGGAGTGTTGCTAAATTATTTTATTATGATTTTGGATTTATGGCAACTAATTTATATTATTTGTAAGGTATTGAATATAAATTGAATTAGATGGATGACTAGTTATTTGAATTAAGATTTGCCAATTATTTTTAAATAAGAATTAGATTATACGAGTATGTCTAAATTATTTTGATAATACTTAATATTATCTTAAATATTCATGGTGATTAGATATTGACCTAAGATTTAATTTATATAGTTTTGAAAACCTATTGGAGTAATTTTATACATAGGAGAGATTATGCTAAAATATCTTTTAAAATCCTAGTCTAATCCTTGCGAATATTCAGCTCTAGCCATAAGCATGGCCTATATAAACCTACTTAGGATTTCCTTGCCCAAGCCATTTCTTAAGCAAACCGTACACTGTCCATCACCACCATTATCGTTTTTTCCGTGGCCGGACCGTGCATCCGTGTCCCATCCATCCCTCGACTCCCCCGAGCCCTGCTGCTCGACCACCAAATCATGCCCGACGTCCCCTTCCCTCCATATCTAGACCACAGAGCATCCATCATCACCACATACCCGCGCCACAAATCGCTACAGAATTATTGCCAACAACCAGTACACAAAAACCATACCACATCTACCGTGTCAGCCTATCCGGCCTCGGGTCCAACCCCGGGTGTCCGTGTCCACCACATCTGTTCCATCCCATTTACAATATTCCTCGTGTACAATACCGAACACGATCAACAGAACCGTCAACTATACAAGAACCTAACCGTCGAAGCGCCACCTCGCCGACCTTATCCGCATCCCATACCCGGCACAAACCTCGCTGCCTGCGCCTGACCTTACGTGCACAACCGGAGTTCCCAGACCACCGCAGCACTCGTCCTCGCACGAAAACTGCGCTCCTCCCTCCGTGCACCACGATTCCGGTACAGCCGCCATCGAGCGTCTCCCCACGCGAGCCATGAGCTCCGCCGACTGGGTCATCCCCGCCTTAGCCGGCCGTCCTCCTCCGTAAGACCCCGCTCTTATCGAGACAACCACCGCTGAAGCCGAGATCTCGAACCACCTCGTCATGCCCTAGACATCATACCTGGAACCCAGTACTCCCCGCGCCCGCCTCACCGCGGATCCGCCGCGAGGGGCAGAGCCGGCGATGCCGCCTCGACATCCTCGAAGCCATGCCTCCGCCCGAGCCCTCTTCGAACCGGCGAGCGGAGCCCTCTCCTCCTTGACCGTCGCTTGCCGCGAGCGCCGACCGCTGCCACCAGCGGGGTACGGTCCGCGTGCCTTTCTCCGCCCTCGGCGAGCGCAGCGCTGCCCGCTCTCCAACCTCTTCCGCCATCGGTCCTTCAAGACGATGCCTCCTCTGCCGTGCTCGACAGCCCGCGCCTGGTAAACCCTCTCACTCTCTCCCGCTCTCCCTCACTGAGGAAAATGGGGACAACAGCTTCAATGTTGCTATTAATAATTACCATTATTATTATTTTGTTTAGTTTTTTACTTATGGGGAATAGCCACATTTGGCTGGGTTTGATACTAATTATGTTTGGGCCTTAACTCGGGCTTAAGCCCATTGTGTGAATTAGGAATTGGTTTTGGACCTCTTGGGCTTTATATATTAGAGAATAATGTTTATATATATTTGGGCCAACTAATCTTAAACATAAATGTTATAGGATTTTTTGTATTTTAGGATTTTGTTAATTATATGGTGATAAAATATTGTTTGGGCTTTACATTAATAGGATGTTTCAAAATTTATAATATAGGCTTTTGATTAAATCCAATTTAGAAATAGTTTTGGCATTGGGGAGATAAGTAATTTTAATAAATATTTTGAAAAATATTTATACTCAAGATTTATTAGATAAAAATTATTTCAAAATAAGTTTTACATGACTTTTCCTTTATACATGCTAAATATTTTAAAAGGACCTTTAAAATAAACTTACACATTATTTTCAAAATAAATATATAAGTATATTATTATATGTGCTTTTATTTAAAATAAACTATTTGGGCTTTAAAGGAATTTTATAAATATATATTAAAGGGGCATAGCTATTATCCTTTACAAAGGGGTTTTATTTTGAAGGCTCAATTATTGTAGTAAAAGGTTTCTTTAAATAAGTCTTCTATAAATCTATTTCTAAAATGGGCTTTTATATAAATTAACCTTTCTCTTTGCATATTTGTCTATCATTCTTAGCTTAAGCTAATTAAACGTTTCTGTTACCTAGCGGCCCGTTGCAGACCGACATCTATATCTCGAAAATTATATCACTCTTTGAATTGCGACTTCTTCATGTCTAACCTGGCCAAATGGACTGCTTTGAACACAATGGTATTATTTGTTTCCCCAGCAAAGGACCCCAGGTAAGTACACTTTCTGATTACTTTTTGATTCATAGTAGTTTCTACGTTTCATGTTTATACATATGTCTTGCTGCTTGTTGACACGCTCGTCACACGGAGATTAGTATCATGGATTTATTATACATTCCTGACTGTCATTTACATGATTACCATGCTTGCGACTTGATTCCATGAGTACTAGCTGGGCGGGAAAATATCTTAGTAGACATGTGGACTACCCAAAAATATCTCCAAAATGTCTATTTTTGACTGATAGCAGCTGCACACGACACGTGCAGGGTGCCTGATTTACCTCCTAGCCGTTCACATGTCGTAACCGATATTTCAAAACACATAGATAGTTGTCTTTCATTGTTTTCTTGTTTTCTTCACCACTTGCCATGACATCAGTTACTCTCTAGTTTTTATCTCACATATGTTATTTTTATGTCTTGTGAATTCTATTGTGTTTTTGCATTGCCGTCGGTTTGTGTGCTTGTTCTATTCCTGACTGGAAATCAACATTTTTCAGGTTTAGCTGTGGCTTCTCTTAGCATTGGGAGATACGGGTGTACTTGCAGGCCAAAACTTAGACTTTAGATAGATGTTGTAGCCATTTCAAATATGTGTAAGAATTTTGTATTTTCTTTCAAATATAAATGTTGTAAATGTTGTAAATAAATTTAGAAATGTGAATGAGCAATAAATATTGTATTTTGTGATTTTGAGCATCTTGGCCGTGATAGCGTTCTACCGTCGACTCTGCGGCGTAGGCTGACTTGGACACGTCTCATATCCGAAAAAGCGGGTGCGGGTTGTAACAGAGATGAAGAGAAGGGGGCCTCGGGTTCTGACTGAAAGACATATACCACCAACAGAACTCTGGCCGAACTCGAGCCGAGTTCGCCTAGGGTTCTTTTTGATGAATTTTGAAAAAAAAATTTGCAGGCCACATTCTTTTCATCATCCCCTTTCAATTATTTAATACCAAGTTCAGTAATTTTAAATTTCAATTAATATAATTAATACTATTTTACAAATTAAATTTTGTTACACAGTGACTATTTCAGATTAGCTTTAAGGGTACTGTCCCAGCCAACGGGAGTTAACCGGAGAACAATAAAATATCGCTTTGCTTCGACCGTAATCGTGGTGACAGACATACCCTTTGTAGGATTGTCTTAAAAACAGTTTTTGAGTATTGAAAAATAATTGATAAAACAAAATTAATTAATATTATTGATATCTAAAATTCCTAATTCTCGACGTAAATAATTGAAGCGATCTTCCGATAAAGGTTTTGTAAAGATATCATCTAATTGATTCTTTGTGTCTATGTATAAAAGGTTTATATCTCTATTTTATTGATGATCTCTAAGAAAATGATGTCGAATCTCGATATGCTTAGTGCGAGTGTGACATAAAGAATTCTTAGTCAAATTGATAGTGCTAGGTTAGTGAGAGCATATATATTGAAGATACTTATTTTGGTTAAATAGCTCAGTCTCAAACTTATGATTTATTATATTTTCTAGTTTATGTTGACTATGAAGTATGAACTGAACATCTATCTATATTTTATTTTAATTTTCTCTTTTGAATTGTTATTCTGCCACATTAGTTTATTGGTTAGTTTGTGGATCGGTATCGGAGCATTCCTATGAGTATGCAGATCAATGGTATCGGAACTGGTATCGGTATCGAACCCTTCCTTGAAGATAGAGGTTACAAATCATGTCTTCTTTCTAAAAGCATGTCATAGTCTAGATCATGGTTTGTGTTTGGTCCATGATATGCTCATATCATAGAGTTGGTAGTGTTTACAGCACATGCACACGATCTTCCACAACTAGTGAGTTCACTTCGCTCCCCACCTCTTTTATATGACCATTGTCTGTAAAATAAAGAAACTTGATTAAAAACACAACAACCAACTTTTTGAGTCCATTTTCAAAGAATGTATCAACTTAATCAAGACTAGAATAATCCATCCTATGCTTCAGGTTAACTAGTTAAATTAGTACTTAAGAGAAAAATTAAACCTTTAGGTAATAAACATCGCTACCTCAAATAACCTTCCATTATTAAATTAACCTTTACGTAATAAAATAAGAAAATAATGAATACATCTAATTTTCTCAACCTTCCATTATGGTATGTAAACTTAGCCCATACATCTTCAAGAGTTGTCCTCTCATCAAAGGATACAGTCATTTGAAAATATAAAATATAGATATATCAACTGGTATTGTCCAGTAAATTCATCTTAGATAAAGCAAATAGCGAAGACTAACAAAAGGCACATATTAAATTGCATATAGTGTTTGAGTCCAAAATCCTCATATTCATCTCGCTCTTATAGGCTGTATATGCAATAGCCTATGCATCAACACAGTTAACCTTTACTATGTCAAAGAAGGGCAACTCAGCCTGGACGGTCCATGTTCCTAGATTCTTTAGTCCAAATTCAAAAGTCCCAGCAAGATCGGGAACACTATCTGCAATAGCCTTAGGCCTTCAGGACCATGGTATGCCGCATACAATGTAGCCATATTTGCTATTTGCAAGCAGCGCCTATAGACATAGTTGGATTATAATTTGATAGGAGAAAGATATGAAAGAATTAAGAAACTAGTATACTCAGGTTTTCAAAAATTTAGTAAAGAGAAACATAGCAACTAATCACTAAAGCTTACCCTCATAAAAGATCAATTGTATCCCTCTGCAAACACATTCACCAAATGCTCAAATCAAACAATAGTAATCATCTCCCTAAAAATTGACACATCCTCTGACACCCATAAGGAAACCGATACAATGCAAGAAGCCTAGAAATGAAACATGCCTCAATTTTGACACAACCACCAATGGTTGTACAAACTTAACAAATGAAACAGACTCTATTCTCCAAATGAAGCAAATTGCCTGAGGCAAATTGGAGAGGTTAATAGAGTATATATAAGAGAAAAGCAGCCTCCATACAAAAATTTATAGGAGGGTGATAAAAAGCATTATTTTCTGTAAGAATAATATAAGAAGAGCGAAGTTAATCTTGTTTATGTTTGATAAAAATGTAGCCTTACGTGATCTTTTGCTCATTGGAGACCCTAAATTAATATAAACTATTGTAGTGGCAAAGAGAAAAGTTAATCTTGTTTATGTTTGAAAATAGCTTATAGATTAGTTATGCATCATATGGGTTCTCAGGTGCTCTTATATCTGTACTACATAACCTGCATTTTCTTGTGTAATGTATATCATTTTTTTAAATTGTCGTGCCTTAGTTTTGTGTAATTCGAATGCCTTTGCTACATCTACCACCATGTTTGTAACCAAATATCACATGTTTACATCCTGTATAATAGTTCCATAATATATATACACCAAAATTACACACATTGTACACCTACTTGGGTTACTTGTGATTGTCTTTACCCTTACTCGTATACTCCAATATCAGGCTTGGTTAGGCACATGAGTGAACTTTCAATAAGCACACTGTATTGATTGATACATTCAATTGGACTTCTTTGGTTACAAAAGAAAAATCACAATATCGTATACTCCAGTACCAGGCCTGGATTTTCATTATTGAATTTTAGTGAAAGATGAGAGGGTTGTAGTCTTGTAGATTGGCTTTGCATTTTAATCGATTAAAAAAGTGAGTCCAACACCTTGACAAAGAATCTCCAGGATAGATTGAATAGGTTTGCCGTAAACCTTAAGCAAGCAACTGGCATGTTAATACGTGCCCTGAGATATGAATGTTAAAGTGATCAATTAGTGACCCAATAAACTGTTTCATGGATACTTGTGGTGTCTTTTAATCCTTTTTATTTTATTTTGCCTACTTCTGCTCGATCATGCAGATAGAAAGGAAAAAAAGAACAGTTCATTTATTTATTTCTAGAAAGATTACAACATTACATAATATAGTTTTATGTATGCAGAGGCAATTAGAGAATCTTGTTGCTCGTAGGGCGGGCCTCGAAGATATGCTTAAAGAGATGAAAAGAAAGATGTTGTCTGTCTTAACATGATACTAGTGTTTAATTTTTCATTTGCTTTCCCTGAGGTTACCTTTCATTGATTAAACAGTTTATACTTATACGTATATGCCTTCTCAGAGAAATAATTGTATTTGTGGTACGTTATTCTGAGATTCGTTGCACACAAAATATACTTGCATGTTTGTGAACATGCTAATAGTTTGGATCATGGTACTTGAGCAAGTAAATTCTACTTTGTATATGACTATCATAGGAAGAACCATATAATGCACTTACTATCTTTTAACAATCATTGGTGACAGCTCTTGTTCACTATTCTAGAATTGACTACCAATATTAGATACTGACATTTCCTTAGTGTGCCTTTCAGTAATTATTCTTGAAACAGTAAGAGGATACCATTTTCTTGTGATTAATGGTAATAACATTGAAATAAAAAGAACCTATTAAACTAAGATTGTTGTCACTTGAAGTTCTGTAATGTCGTGATCAAGTCTTCACGGGAGTTCTAATTTGCATACATTTATGCACTTGCAAACACTTTAGTTTACTGGATCATAATATTAGTTTATTTTTTATGCTGACTAGATGACATTTTTCTCTATAGAGAAAATAGGTAATGTTTCTGACTTTTCTGTTGTCTATTAAAGTTGTAGCCATCTCATATTGTTGATACTGACAAAGTAGAATAATGTTTGCCTTAATCTGACAAGTCTAGTATGATGTTCTTTATTTATTATTCCTTTGACATTGTTGCAGGATGATATATTGCCAAAGTTAAAGGCAAGCACTGGATCGTATGATTATCTATTCAGGAAGGAGATTGTGAAGTATGATTATATCTGTAAAGAAATTGCAAAAAATATTGAGGCACAAGAGCATTTATTGCTTCAGATTCATATAAGCTGGTCTTAATAGTGATATGGGATATGAAATTTATTAATGTAGTGCTCGTTATACTTCATAATGTCTCTCTCTATTATATAGACTTCGGTTATGTAGTACATCTCTTGTACTTAAACGTATAATGATATAATGGTTGCAGATAAATGAATAATAACATTTTCTTGAGCATGTACAATTATGATGGATAAGTAGGCAAAGGATTTGAATTTGGGAAGAAATTCATCCTTTAATATATAAAAAATAGAGCAATATAGGAAAGATGTACATGCATATCTCATGTAGAAAAATTATTGGATGTTGAAGTCCTTTTATGTTAGTGAGGGATAGACTGGTCATCATCAAAGGCATAAAATATGCTAGTATTCAGGTTATTGGTTAGCTTGGGTTTAAATCCAGATAATATGAAGTAATAAAAGTTACTGATGCGCCTAATTAATATTTGATTTGCCTATGTATTTGATTTACCTTTTTTTGAATTCTGTTTCCAGAAAAACGACAAACCTTAACTGTTGAAAAGAAAAAGACAATGGTCGACCAATTCACAAATTTTTTGACAGTTTTAGTATGTTCTTTTTTTGATAGACAATAACTATCAATTTTTTAATTAGTAAACGATAGTCCAAAACTGTCGTTTATATTTTGGGATGCGCTATTAACGACAGATGCTTTGATAGATCAAAACTGTTGATTATCGTGATTTATGGCAGTTTTAGTGTGTCAAAAAATGACTGTTTTGGCCTAGTGTCTCCTAGTTGCTCAAAGGTAAAATCTTCATAAGTATCAAACAGGGGGTTAGTGGTTACCTGTTCGTAAGCCATCAAACATACATTTGCAGCGTCATCTGATTGCTCGTTTTTTGAGTCGTTGGCGTCACTTTCATGTCATATGCTTGTATTGGCATATCTTCAGGATGTAGTTTTCTTCAGGTAGCCTTTGTCATATTTGCTGCTCTTCCTGGTTGATGATGATGCTGTTGGACAGTCCTTCTTCATGTGTCCTTTTTTTTTTCACAACCAAAGCAGATAGGATCTTCTTCGTTGTTATTGCTTTTGCTGTTACTGTTGTAGTCCTTCGTTCTTCTATTGAATCTCATGAACTTCTTAAATTTTCTCACCATAAGAGCTTGATCCTCAGTGTCAGAGTCACTGTCGTCGAAATTATTTTCGACAGTTCTTCTATGTTGAGCTTTGAAAGCGATCGACTTCTCTAACTTCTCCTTTGGTCAAGC
The DNA here is from genome assembly GCA_029216955.1 of Iris pallida. Taxonomy (NCBI): domain Eukaryota; kingdom Viridiplantae; phylum Streptophyta; class Magnoliopsida; order Asparagales; family Iridaceae; genus Iris; species Iris pallida. Next base: position 2,877,585 of record JANAVB010032018.1, read on the forward strand.
ATCTTCAAAGTCTTGATGTTCCAACTCGTGAATGAGTAGCTTATCCATGAGTGTTTCAATAGTCATGGTTGTAAGGTCGTTCCCTTCAATAATTGTTGTAGCCTTTGGAATCTAGTTCTTTGTGAGAGCTCGCAGCAGTTTACGAATCTTTTATGGTTACTGTACTCCTTGCCTAATGATGACAGAGGATTTAAAATATCTAGAAATCTCCTAAACATCTGGGTGACAGATTCGTTTGGCTTCATCTTGAACGCCTCATACTCCTGAGTAAGTCTGCTGATATTTGACTCCTTGACTTTTGTTGTTCCTTCATGGGTTACTTCGAAAAGTTTCCACACTTTATTTGATGTTGTGCAAGTAGAAACCCTGTTAAATTAAATCATGTCTAAAGCACAAAATAAAGTGTTAATAGCACGTGTGTCAAGACTGGCCTTTTTTTTTCATCCTCAGTATATTTATCATGAGATTTTTCAACCAAAACATCTTCAACAAGAATACGAGGAGGCTTTTTGTAGCCATCAATAACTATAGACGATAAGTCAAAATCTAGAGATTTCAAGAAGAAACTCATCCGTGTTTTCCAATAGGCGTAATTTATACCGTCAAACAGTGGAGGTCTGTTTGTGGTTTGGCCTTCACTTGTGAACTTCATAGTTACCATGTGTTGTGCTGTGACCTATGTAACAGTTAAGAATAAAAAAAAGTAATGTTACCTTACTTTACCTGTATAACCTGCTCTGATACCAATTGTAGGAACGAATCGTAAAACGCAATACTCTAGAGGGGTTGAAAGAGTGGGTAGCGAAATATTGCTAATTTAAAAGGTTAGCAGCAAGATCATAGAGATATATCACAAGTAAATAAATGTAAAAACAGAGATCAAAAAGCAAACGCAAAGACGGTGATGTATACTGATTTTCCTCTTGTGAGGATTATTCAAGTCGGAAGAACTCTAGCTTCCAGTTGAATCCACTGTTAGAAAATATCACATGTTTTCATACGAAGTCCTTGCAACTTCTACAAACGCGAGCTTTGATACGAAGTACTTGACCAACTTCAGTTGTGAAGTATCTTTCTTCAATCAAACCTCTGATTACAATCGCTCTGAAGCTTCTAGACCGTACCGCACTGGAAAATTGACTAGAGGATTGTAACTGGCTTAGGATTTGAAAATTAAAGCTTAGAACAATTTGGAAAAGAGCAGTAGGCTTTAGAGAGAAGAGATGAAAGTGAATGAGTAAATTGAAATAAACTAAATCTTTCTCTATTTATAGCTTTTCCAAAGGCAGACTCTGTCAGAATTCGGGCAGAACTATATGAGAAAATCTCGGCAAGATCCGTAACTGCAGGAGGACCAAGTTTAAAAAGTAAAGTTCAGTAACCGAACTCTGGTCGAACTCGGGCCGAACTTGGGCCGAGTTCTGTCAGGGTTTTGTTAGGTTTTTGCAAAAATGATTTTTGGAATGTGAAATTGTTTTAAGCAGTTAGGGGCTTTTTGTAAATAGGGGCTGTTTCTCAAAACATGGGATATTTTGAAAATATTTTTATGGTAGCCTATTTGCCAGTACGACTCGGTGTACAATGTATTCCTGGGCTCAAGAAATATGAAAAATATATTGCATAAAGTAAATACAGACTCGAGTGGCAAACACAGCTTCGATCTTGAACAGAATGTGTAGCAGTTCTCTGGCAGTGTCCAAGAGTCCAAATAAACTTGAGTAACCCTTATATTGAGACAGAGTTTGATCAATGATTAAAAACAGGTTTGACTATGACCAATGGGCCAACACTATATACTCTAAACTTTTCACATGACCCCCTCGTAACCTTTACTAAATCTATTTCTTTCAACCAACTATTCATCTCAAATTTATAACCCATCAACTCGTTCATCGTCATGATATTATGTTGCCACTAAGCCTTAATAAAGTCATATTATATAAATCTATAATAAAATGAATCTTGTCATGTTTCCCATAATAATTTCTTTATTTTTATCTCATTCATTTCCATTTCTAAAAAACACTAATCCCTGATACAAATTCTAAGAATTTAGTATTCCTAAAACTTTTGTTTCTTACCGTCGTTCATTTCATTATTATTTCTTGAAACTTCTATGGTTTCAAAGTCTAGATTATCTAACCGAATAGTTAGTCTCGAACATATCTCCCACTAGTCACCTAAAATCTATAAGGGTGTGTTTGGTAGGAGGAAAAAGTGAGAGGAAGGAAAATATAGGAGGGAAAAGTGAAGGGAAAGATTCATTTTCTCTTGTTTAGAATGGAAGGAAAATAGGAAGGAAAAGTGGAGGGATTACTTTTCCCTCATAACCTAAGAAATCCAATCCTCCCAAAAGTGGAAGGAAAAGTGAAAGGAAAAGTGGAAGCTTGTATTAAATAACAATTATACCCCCATATGAATGTATTATTTAAAAATTATTTATGAAGTCAAATGGTAAATAAGTATTTTTAGTTGAGGGTAGAATTGGTAAACCCTATATTTTTTACTTTCTTTCCTTCCACTTTTTCTTTCATACCAAACAAAGGAAAATGCATCTCTTATCTTTTCCATCCTTGCTACCAAACACAAAGGAAGGAAATGATCTTTCCTTTCCATACGGAAGAAAAATATATCCTTATCTTTTTCTTTCCTTCCACTTTTCCATCCTTCCTACCAAACACAGCCAAAATTGATATAGAGGTTTCTAGCGGTGTAAAACCCATAATTTTTGGATTATTAATAAAAGGGTTTATAACGCTTTTTGGCTATTAAATGGTAGATATGTGTATTATTATTATTATTGTTCTTATTTTTTTAGCCCATAACTTAAGCCCAATGGTTAAACCCATTAACATAACCCATCCCCTATCCAACTCGCTTCCTACCTAAACCCATTGGACTCAACCCATTCCACCCACGATCTCCATTCTCCCGGCTACCCCGCGTGGACACCCTGACTTCCGGATCTGCAACCTTACATGCAGAATCATAAACACCCAGAAACTTTTCTCCCCTTCACAGAACATCAGAACCTCCATTTCTTTTCTAAAAAAACTGTCATAAAATGGCTTCTACCTCCACCTTCCTCCTCTCCCAAATTGGAGAAGACACTAACAATCCCCGCAGTGCCCCGGTCAATCTAACATCCCTCTCGGGGTATTTCGAGATGCGCCGCCGTTCGCCGACCGCCTCTATCCCTAGCCGGCCAGAGGATGTTACGTGCTCAAAACACTATTGCTAGTTAGATTGCATCATTTTTATTTCCAGAGATTTACTGTTTCACTGCATTTTTTATTATATTTAGAAAATAAATTTATGTTATAAAACTGCTTCTTGTCTCATTTTAGTTATTCATTTAAATACTGGAATGGATATATATGTTCTTGTTTCCCTTCTAACTGGAGACCAATATTTTAGGTGATTGCGAATGACGAGAAGCTGGCTTATAGTTCTTACTACGGACCCGACTTGGGTTCGAGGAGTAGCTGGACCCGGACATGGAACCCAGGAGTTCTAGATTGTACCGTTCTATTTAGTTTCTTTCCTTCTTAAAAGTTGTAATAAATAAACAAGTTGTATTAACTGAATGTTTCCTACTTTGTGTTTATTCTAGTTAGACTCTTGGTTGTATTTCCAATGTTTTAATAATGTTTTTATTCTGTATTTAGAATGTTGTTCCTACGTTGCTACTGATTGACACAGCTTACTACGTCGTCTCACAACGGTGCAGGCTGGGCATGATCCGACTGGACCCAGTATCTTGGGATCAGGTCGTGACATATTTTCAGTGGTGGCCCATGCAGGTCTAGTTCTACAAATTGGTCTAGTCAAGTTAGTCTAGACCAGCATGCTGTCCTACAATCTGACTTAGGTCTAGGTCTGACTTCAGGGAAATACTCTAAAAATAATTAGAACACTTAGACTATTTTTTACCTGTCACAACATAGGACCGAATTTATCTATTTATAATATCTATTTTTGTTTGCTTATAGTCTCGTTGGTTACCTTGCTTATGTTTGTACCTAAATCTTTCAGATGATGGCGAAAGAGAAGACGACCCATTTTGGGCCTCCTGTCCAAGAGGTTTTATCCTCTGAGAATACCCCAACTCATGCCCAATATGACCCCTCACCGTTACAGCTCACTGATCGCCCTCATGCTGTACGGACTTTTCGTGCTACTTACACCTCCACAGTGCATGCAACAGCACCGATTCCTCCGAGGACCACACCACTACCTACTGATATTAATCCTCCAGCTGCTCCACCAGTGTCGGCGACTCCCGCTGAGCTCGTAGGCCTACTACGAGGAGTTTTTGAGGCCCAGATAGCTCAAACTGAAGCTAATCGTGAGTAGATCGCGATTATGAGAGAAGGAACGGAGAATGCCCACAACGTGGCCATGGCAGCACTAGAATCAGCACAGACAGATCATAGGCCTATATAGGTAAAATAAGAATAATTTATTAAGTTTTACGATTCATTGGAGAAATATAAGTCTAACAGGTAGCCTATTATCCAGAAAAATGTTAGAAATATCGAGAGCTTCAAGAAGCTGGATCCGCGCCCTTTCAAAGGAATAGAGGACCTCATTTATGAGGATGAATGGATGGACTGATATTTAAGAGACTTCTCAGCGTCGCTCGACTCCCAGCCGATCTTATGGTAGAGTTTGTAGCTCTACAGCTCAGGGATCTGGCCAGTATATGGTACAGAAATGAGCCCAGATTCTAGACTGGAGGAACCTCTTGGCGTTCCTTCAAGAAGTAGTCAAAAGGAAGTTCTTTCCGGAAGCCACCTTATAAGGTATGAGGAGACAGTTCCATGACCTAAGGTAGGGAGACTATACTATTGAGGAATACGAGCTGAGTTCAACCAGTTCGACAAATTTGCACCCCATCTGGTGGAAGACCCAAGGGACCATGCCAAGAAGTTTCAACTGTCACGACCTGCACCCGAATAATCGGGCATAAGTATGTGTCTACGCCTATCCTACACCGCATTATCAGCGGTAGAATGCTGTCAAGTACCCAACAATATCTCAACATCCAAAGTTCTAAAATAACAGTATGTACTCCAATCACATATGAGTAAGACATATATGAATAAGAAATATGGTAATAACACTAAATCAATCCTAAGTCTACAATGATCAAGACTAATGAGAATATATCGGAGGCAAAACAATAACAAAACAAAATCAAACTACCAGGCCTAGAACTCCCGGGAGACAACTCACGGTGAAAGAATATCGAGATCGGTCTCAGCTAGCATCATCTTGTAGTCCAATAATGTGGGGCATTACAATTCCTAAAATTTTTCAACGTATCTAGTCATGATCGGAGCGAAGTATATAAACTAACAACAGTTCGAATGAATTGACAAATACTATAAGAAACAGTTATAATGGAATACAAGATGAAATATCAAGACTGTAAGTAAAATAGTACAAGTGAACTGAATATTATGGTATGAAATTGTGGAATGTAAAGTAGTACAGGAACATCTGATGTATATTGTAAATATAAACAGTGCCTTGAGATATTAGAGCGTTATGTAATCGGCTTGGGTCCAGATCAGGCTAGTTCCATTAGACCGGCTATGCACAAGTAGTATAAAGGATCAGGCCAGCCAAAATGGAAAGCTTTGCTACAAGTAGTATCATGTTAGGCTACCCCCTTCGTATGGTGAGGGTGGAGCTATGCACAAGTAGTAAACATGAGGGGATATTGATCGCATAACCTCTAATAACTCTCCATCCCAGAATAGTATATGGATCCAACCATGACACGTTATGACACGGGATTCAAGAGCAGGGGCCAGCCCACTCCCAAATCGGTGTCTATACAAGTACAGGAAACAAAATTGTACAATGAACCCATATACCAGGTAAACCAGGAATAACATCTCATGACGGAATCCAACGTATACTAGTCCGTGTATCCTCGTGTCAAGAATCAAGTAAAATACTACAACTGAACATATATAGTAGATATCGAAGCAATAAAAATTATCAGAGAATCTACTCACCTCGATTTGGTTAAAGTCGACATACGCGACACGAACGTGTCGACATGAGGTAGGTACATTACTATGCTCTACAAGATGGTCCCAAATGATGGCACGGGCAGTCCCAATGAGTCTAGAATAGTCCAAATGGCCTAGTTTGGTATATAAAGGCCCAAAATCAGAGTTCGACACGATTTTCTAATCAAGAGCTAGGAAATGACTTTATAGTCGCGGTTACTGATTTAATAAGTTAAAAGGAAATAGATTAAGGAAAGAAATCAAAATTATAGTTAATACTATTTAACTAAAAATTATTATTTAGAAATGATACTATATTTAAAGTTAAGGGCTAACAATTAACTTGTAATAGTAGCCTATAAACCATTCTTAATAATTTCTAATACTCAAGCCCACGATCAAAATATAAAAGAAATTTGGTTAGGGAATAATCTATAGATATATTTATAGCCAGTAAGAAAATATACTACTACCATTTAGTTGAAAAAGAAATTTAGAAGGTATTTGGGGACTATGTAGATTTGATCAAAATAGCATCGTTTTTATGAGTTATTTAAAACCGACTCAGAAATCTTACTTGAAATAATGACGTATATATATAACCCATAACTCAAATCCACTAGGTCCAATTATTTTCAAGCCCATTATTTAAAATATTCAAGTATATATAAAATTATATACAACTCATTAGAATTCAAATCCAGCCCAACATATAGAATTTATAACTTCCTATTTATTGACAATAGTGTTACTAATTAACTATTAAACTCTAATTCCTATAAAGCCCAAATACATCGAGTCCTAGATCCCTATTCCACCATTATTATTATCAAATAAATTATTAATTAATAGTTAAATTCTTACTTTAGACCATTTGAAAGAGGGGGTAATTTGCTGAGTTACAACAACTCATGCTTCCGTAAAATAAGGAAAGAAAGAGGAGTGTCAAATCACCAACCTAATCCTAACATTTAAAAGGGGTCTGATGATGACTCACAACAGAACAAATAAAGGGTTCAGCCTACTGCTGCTTGTTTAATCCTCCTTCTTCCTTAATTTCACAAGGAGCGAAGAGTAAGATAGTGAAAGAGAGAGAAGCAACCCACTCTCTTCAAATCTCAAATAAAAGAAGAGCTTCTGCTCACACGATAATCCCAAAATCAGACACAGAGGAAGGGAAGATGAGGGAGCCTCCCAGTAGGAGGTCATCGACTGGCAGGAACGGCTCAGGGCTCGGCGAGTGGGGACGGGGACGCACGAGGGAGGATCTCGCCAAGGCGGCGCTCAGGTACGGCAGCGGCAGATTTGGCCGGAGTCGTCCAGATCAGGGACGATGTCAGCACTCGCCAGCGATGACACTGGAGTCTAGACGCAGGCTCAACGAGGTAATATCTCACACTCTCTCTCTCTCTATTCTCTCTGGTTGGTTGGGTGGCGACTGACGCGGTCGAGAATTGACTGTTATGGTGGGGATGGTCGGTTTCGTCGGAGTAGGATGAGGCGGCTGTGGTGGTCCTTACTGGTGATGACGATGATGGTTAGGGGAATGCGTGGTGGTGGTCATGGGTTGTATCGGTGGTGGGGTTGGCTGCTCGTTATTGAAGACGGAATGATGGGCAGTCGGGCAATTATGGTCATGCCAGTACTGGTGGTTGCAGCAGGTGTTGTTGGTGGTGTTGAATGGTGGTGGTGTTATGGAGTCAGCCGTTGGATCGACAAGGAGTCAGGGTGGTGGGGATGTCGGCCACCGGGGGATGGCTTTGGTGTTTGGCATTAGGCGGCTGGTGTTTGAGTCCTAGGTTTAGGAAATGTGTGAATTTATGTTTTGGGAATGTGTGCCTATTTATAGGGAATTGGGAAAAATTCTAAAATTTAAATGTAATAGAAATGTAGAAATTTAGTAGAAAAACTAACATACTAACCCATATTGACAACTAACAATTTATTCATTAATTTAGTTAATTACCACTAAATATTTATTAGTTAATTATAATATAGATATCTATCAATTGTTAATTTTGTGAGCAAATCACAGTTTAGCCAAGATTTCCAACTACTTAAATAATACTAGTTTATTCACTAATAAATTTATATATATTAACAACCATTTATTTATCAATAATAATATTTTGAAATCATAATTCGATAATGTTTTCTCAATATAAAACAATATTTATAACTTGTTGATTCAAAGAAATGGACAGGAAAATCCCAATAGGGTAAAATTGCATAAATATGTTTTACAAAAGCAAAGACCAACAAGGATCGATAGCAATCACGGTCGAAATTGTTTCTCAAAATTAGAATTTCACGATTTTCGAAGATTCATAAAATTTAGAATTTTGTAAAATACAAATTGTCGAAAAATTTAGGAAATTAATTAACGGAGGTTACAAATCTACCCTCCTTAAAAAAATTCGTCCTCGAAATTAAGATTGACAGAGGGTTCAAAACATGATGGAGAGTTAGTCAGTGCCTTAGGCACGATCAAGATAATCAATTCAAAATTATTTAGACACGGATTGTGATTTTGGCACGATGGAATTGTTATATGAACAAACTATATATGCACGATTTAGAAATAAATCCAAGTTATCTAAGTGCGAAGTCGCGACTAGAAAATCAAAATAGTTCAGTTACGATTTAGTTAGAATTAAGTTTAAGCATTGAATGATAAATATGATAGAGGCTCAATAAGATTAGATTCAAGGTTATATCGACATGTTCAAATGCAAAGGCGACTGCGATTGGGCAGTCATTAGGTATAATAAAACAGTTTAGCATGAGCAGTGACTAAGGATGAAACCACTTGGTCACGAGTGGAATCAAGGCTTAAATATTTTGAAATTGACTAGAATCACTTAGGCACGATTCAGAGTAGAGTGACGAAAATTAAAACCTAGTCACAAAATAGGAATGAAACCTGAACACGAGTGACTAGAGAATCGAACTTAGGCATGATAGAAAATTTATTTCGATATGATCAAACTCAAATTCTGACATGACAAGTTTATAGTCAAATCAGATAGTCGGGATTAATGGCCAAAATTTCAGGCATGATTTAGAGGCAAAGATAATATGTATAGTTATGATCGTTAAAATCATGATCATGGGATTCAAAGTCGTCTAGTCATGCCATGTCATCTAGGCTCGACTAGTAACTGAGAATTTTTAGATATAATCAGGAAATCAAATCATGGTCGAAAAAGAGTTTAGGCACTGAGTGTTAAAATTCAAACTATGATCATAATCGTAGTTCGACACAATCAAAGATAATGTCAGTCTAACCTTGGTCAAATAGTAATTAGATATGATGAAGAGTATGATAGTAACCTAGGCATGACCAAACATGAAATTTTGGTATGATTAAGGATATCATGAAGCTTAATCAGTGACTTAGAACAGAACTTAGTTATTTTCAAGAATGAATCAAAGTTTTACGCATGAGTGATATTGGTATCGAAGTTGATTATGATCAAAATTAAGATATTGACACGATGAAGAATAGGGCTCTTCAATTTTTGATTAAAATGGAATTTAGGTTTGATAAGGACGAAATCAAAATTTTTGAGCATGAGAAATCATACAGATAGAGATTCGGGTCACAATTGAGTTTAAATCAACCGAGTACGATCAAGGATATTGGTATAGGTAAGGGAGATGACCAAAGTTGTTTGGTCGTGATAAAGGAAAATAGAATTCAGCGATATTTAAATCTTAAAAGATAATTCAAGGATATGGAATAATTCGAATCTCTTTTACTATGTTAGGGAAATCAAAAGACAAGATTTCATAGGAAAGTCATGTTAATCATCTCACTCTGCTACTACCAAGTGTATCTGATCATCATTTGCTAATCATACCTTTATCTCACTAAGTCTAAATATGAAAATAAACCCTTTTATGACTACTACCAAAAATTATAACCTTCAGTCATGAAGGTTAAACCCTGTTATAATACTACAGGCTTGACCCTTATTCCAAGATTACTAACATATGAAGCATATTCTTTGTTAAACTCAATTCCTTTTTTTTGACTTTATACTACACTATCAGTTTGGACATCTTTAAAGCCAGATTCCTCCACCTTGTTCTACATTGGATCCGAAACCTCTAAGTCAGATTTACAAAATATCTTCAAACATCCGTTCAAGTTATACCCTTCATATTACTTAAAGTGTGATGCCATCATTACAATATAAAGATAATGTTTCCTTCAACCTTACTCCTCTACATATTATCCCTCTTTTTTTGAAGCCCCTGAAAATCTCAAATGTTTCTCTATAATTCAAAATTTTATGTCCTTCTAATTCTAAATGTTTCTCCAACCAATCATTTGCTCAATCTCGTATTATCACCGCATGCGGTAATAATCTCTTCTCCATTATTTAGATTCTTAAATTTAGCATCATAGCCTTAAAATAAAATATCTCGAGAATCAATAACCCAAAAATATTTCGGTTCTCAAAACCAAATCGACCTCGAATATCCTTATCAATTCTATGATACATCTACGAAATATTATCGTTCAAATCATTTATATATATTCTTCTGTCCTTCTTACTCGAAATTCTCCTACGTTCTTTCCAAATAATTCATACTTATAATAATTCTCTAAGTGTAGTCGTTCCCAAATTGATAATATCGGTCTCTTGATTTTATTCTCAATCTCAGTCACATCTCTATCCCAAAATCCTATATGAATGTCCAATATTTACATTCCTACCAAGATCACCACATGATAAAAAATTATGTCCTTCCGAGCCAGATGATTTATGATACTTCCTCGGCCTTTCCAAGGTAAAGAGATATAAGAATTTCAAAATTTTCAAAGGCTAACTGTCAGAAGTAGTTATGAGATAGTTGATCGATATAATAAGGACATATTTAATTAAGACGAAGAACGTTAGTAACACAAGGAACTAATGGTAAGACAAATAAATAATGATAAAATTGTTCCTGCTCATCTTGGTCATAAAGAAGTGAACCAATTTAAGATATGATATGACAACCATACATGTCTTCCTGAAATCATGTTGCCAGAAATTTTGCCATGCCAGTAAGCTTAGCTGTAATAAATAATAGAGTCCATAACTAAGGTATACACCCTATAATTTTGTTATCTAGAATTCTTACCACGCCAACCGGTAGGGCTGCAAGAAAATCTAAATTCCATAACTAGGATAAGAATATCCAAAATCAGGCTCTATGTCCTTGTCATGCTAGCTAGTATGACTGCAATAAATTTTAAACTCCATAAACAAAGCATATATTTACCTTTCTCACTGTCCTTATCAAATATGTTATCAGATTATACCTCAATTCAATCCATATTTTTTTTTATCTAAATACAACTTCAATTTCAAATTCAACAACGAACATCAAGATTCAAACTTCCATAACAAATCAAGGATAAGTAAATGGAACCAAGCGAAAACAGATTCCAAGGTAGGGTTTAGAGAGATTCGCAGGGGTTGCCCCAAAGATACTATCTAGGTCAAAATTCAAAAATTCCTAGAATACATTCTGAAACAAATCTCAACCTTTATATACAAGATTGACTAATCATTCTCTTCTCAACCTAAATGGTATATAAGTTCAACTTCTACCTTCTAGTTCTCTCTGGGGTCCATAAACTTATCCTAATGTAAGAATAGGGTTTGATAGTGGACAGATGTTTCAAAATCAGGATGAATAAAAGCAAGTGGGAATAGACTCGAAAGAGTTTTGAAACAAGACTCCCAGGGGTCATCCCTGAAATCTATCAAGAGTTTCTAATATGTGACTGAGTACCAAAATCCTAAAATATTCCATGACTCAATCTTAGTCCTAGGGTAGGCTTGTCGTAGTACAGATAAACTCATGTACTAGCACAACTTCTTATTAATAGCAAAGACAGATCTGGATGGGCCACCATAAAAATGTGCCACGACCTGCACTCGAATAATCAGACAAAAGTACGTAGGCCACGCCTAACCTACACCACAGTATCGACGGTAGAATGCTGTCAAGTACCCAACAATATCTCAACATCCAAAATTTATAAAATAACAATATGTAATCCAATCACATATGACTAAGGCAGATATGAATAAGAAATATGGTAATAACACTGAATCAATCCAAAGTCTACAATGATCATGAATAACAAGAATGTATCGGAGGCAAAACAATAACAAAACTAAATCAAACTACCAGGCCTAGAACTCCCCGGAGACAACTCACGGTGAAAGAATATCGAGATTCGTCTCAGCTAGCATCATCCTGTAGTCCAATAATGTGGGGCATAACAATTCCTAAAACTTGTCAACGTATCTAGTCAGGATTGGAGCGAAGTACATAAACTAACATCAATTCCAGTAAATTAACAAATACTATAAGAAACAGTTATAATGGAATACAAGATGAAATATCAAGACTGAAAGTAAAATATTATAAGTGAACTGAATATCATGTCATGGTATGAAATACTGGAATGTAAAGCAGTACATGAACATCTGATGTACAATGTAAACATAAATGGTTCCTTAAGATATTAGAGCGTTATATGATCGGCTTGGTCCATCAGGCTGGCCAAAATGGATAGCTATGCACAAGTAGTATCAGGTCAGGCTATACCCATGGTGAGGGTGGAGCTATGCACAAGTAGTAAACAAGAGGGGGTATTGATCACATAACCTCTAATAACTCCCTATTCCCGAATTGTATAATGGATCCAACCATAACATGTCATGACAGAGGATTCGAAAAGCAGGGGCCAGCTCACTACCAAATCGGTGTCTAAACAAGTACAATAAATAAGATTGAATAATGTACCCATATACCTGGTAAACCAGGAATAACATCTCATGACAGGATCCAACATATATATACTAGTCCGTGTATCCTCGTGTCAAGAATCAAGTAAAATACTACAACTGAACATATATAGTAGATAAAGAAGCAATGAAAAATATCAGAGAATGTACTCACCTCGATTTGGTAGAAGTTGACGTGCACGATACAAAAGTGTCGACACGAGGTATGTACAATTCTATGCTCCACAAGATGGTCCCAAACGATGGCACGAGCAGTCCCAATGAGTCCAGAATAGTCCAAATAGCCAAGCTTGATATATAAAGGCCCAAAGTCAGAGTTCGACATGATTTTCTAATCAAGTGCTAGGAAATGACATTATAGTCGCAGTTACTGATTTAATAAGTTGAAAGGAAACAGATTAAGGAAAGAAATCAAAATTATAGCTAATACTATTTAACTCAAAATAATATTTAGGAATAATAATATATTTAAAGTTAGGAGCTAAAAGTTAACTTGTAATAGTAGCGTATAACCCATTCTTAATAATTTCTAGGACTCAATTTCTAGGACTCAAGCCATTAATCAAAATATAAAAGAAATTTGGCTAGGGAATAATCTTATAGATATATTTATATTTAGTAAGAAAATATACTACTACTATTTAGTTGAAAAAAAAATTTAGAAGGTATTTGGGGACTATGTAGATTTTATCAAAATAGCATAGTTGTTATGAGTTATTTAAAACCAACTCAGAAATTTATTGGAAATAATGACGTATATATATATAACCCATAACTCAAATCCAATAGGGTTAAATATTTTCAAGCCCATTATTTAAAATATTTGTGCATATACAAAAATATATATAACTCATTAGAATTCAAATCCTGCCCAACATATAGAATTTATAACTTCCTATTTATTGACTATATTGTTACTAATTAACTATTAAACTCTAATTCCTATAAAGCCTAAAAATATTGCGTCCTGATCCCTATTCCACCATTATTATTATCAAAATAAATCTGTAATTAATAGTTAAATTCTTACTTAAGACCATTTGAAAGAGAGGGTAATTAGCTGAGTTACAACAACTCATGCTTGACTAAAATCCTAACATTTAAAAGGGGTCTGATGATGACTCACAACAGAACGAATAAAGGGTTCAGCCTACTTCTGCTTGTTTAATCCTCCTTCTTCCTCAATTTCACAAGGAGCAAAGAGTGAGATAGTGAAAGAGAGAGAAGCAACCCACTCTCTTCAAATCTCAAATAAAACAAGAGCTTCTGCTCACACATAATCCCAAAATCAAACAAAGAGGAAGGGAAGATGAGGGAGTCTCACAGTGAAGGTCTTCACCGGCAGAATGGTGCACCATGGTCGGAGGAACGGCTTAGGGCTCGACGAGTGGGGATAAGGATGGGGACGCGTGAGGGCAGAGCTCGCTAAGGTGATGCTCAGGTACAGTAGCGGCGGATCTGGCCGGAGTCGTCCAGATCAGGGCGATGTCAGTGCTCACTAGCGGCAGTGCTGGAGTCTAGACACAGGCTAGGCGAGGTAATCTCTCCCTCTCTCTCTGTTCTATCTGGATTATTGGGCGGTAACTGATGGCGGTCGGGAGTTGACTATTATGGTGGGGATGGTCGGTTTCGCCGGAATAGGGCGAGGCGACTGCAGTGGTCCTTACTAGTGATGACGACGATGGTTGGGGGAATGTATGGTGGTGGTCGTAGGTTGTATCGGTGGTAGGGGTGGCTGCTCATTAGGGAAGACGGGAGGATAGACGGTCGGACCGTTATGGTCGTGACAATGCTGGTGGTTGCAGCGGTATTATTGGTGGTGATGAATGGTGGTGGTGCTATGTAGTCGGCTGGAGGGTCGACAAGGAGTCGGGGTGGTGCGGATGTCGACCACAGAGGGATGGCTTTGGAGTTTGGCATTGGCGGCTGGTGTTTGAGTCCTAGGTTTAGGAAATCTGTGAATTTAGGTTTTGGAAATGTGTGCCTATTTATAGGGAATTGGGAAAAATCCTAAAATGTAAATGTAACAGAAATGTAGAAATTTAGTGGAAAAACTAACATACTAACCCATACTAACAACTAACAATTTATTCATTAATTTAGTTAATTACCACTAAATATTTATTATTTAATTATAATATAGTTATCTATCAATAGTTAATTTTATGAGCAAATCACAATTTAGCCAAGATTTCCATCTACTTAAATAATACTAGTTTATTCACTAATAAATTTATATATATTAACAACCATTTATTAATCGATAATTATATTTTGAAAATCATAACTTGATAATGTTTTCTTAATATAAAACAATATTTATAACTTATTGATTCAAAGAAATGGATAGGAAAATCCTAATAGGGTAAAATCGTATAAATAGTTTTTACAAAACCAAAGACAAATAAGGACCAATAGCAATCACGATCGAAATTGTTTCTAAAAATTAGAATTTTACGATTTTCGAAGATTTCAGAAAATTTAGAGTTTTGAGAAATAAAATTTTTTGAAAAATTCAAGAAATTGATTAACGGAGGTTATACCAGCACGGACTGCGAGAGGAGATCCGCACCTTCGTAGCTGCAAATGGTGCGAAAATCTATGACAACATGCTGAAAGAGGCTCAAGTGGTTGAGGCCAGTTCATCAGCCCGACCCAAGAGGGAGCACCCATGATCCAGCAACAAATATCAAGGCAACAACAAGAGGCCCAACAACAACAACAGGCCCTCTTACCATCAGCAGCAACAGCAGTACCCAACAAGGTACCCCAGTACCATCAATAGAAGACAACCAATTGTGTCTATTGTGAGAGGCCCGATCACACCGTGAACATCTGTAGAAAGAATCTGGGACACTGCCTTGCTTGTGGATTTGCCACCCACCAAGTGAAGGACTGTCTAACTTTGTTTATCAGGACTAGTGATGGACAACAGAGAGGTCCATTACCCACCCAACAACAGCGCTACAACCAACGGAGGGCCGGACAAGCTTTTGCCTTGGCCATTGAGGAGCCAGAGACCGAAGGAGATATCATCGCAGGTGTTATTTTGTTACATTCGCACCCGACTTTAGCTTTATTTTACTTTGGAGCTTCACATAGCTTTATATCATTGAACTTCATTGTTGCATATCACATAGATGTAGGATACAGTAAGATGATCTGTAAAGTAATTACCGGAGGTAGAACTATCATAATCACAGAGACTTGCACCTGCCCTATCACTATCTCGAGTCATACCTTCCTAGCACCCCTTCTAGTTATGCCTCTCCCTAACTACCATGTAGTCTTAGGAATGGACTGGCTGAGCAGGCAGCATGCCCTGATAGACTGTCATTGGGTTTGTGTCATCTTTAGTCCACCTGGAGGACCTATGTTTGAGATGGCTCGAGCACCAGAGAGTATGGGGTGTGTCTCCTATACCTCTGTCACAGAAGATTCTAGAACCCCTCATCCCTTTAGAGCAGAATTCCTGGATGTCTTCTTCGAATATTTTCTAGGATTACCCCTGATTGTGACGTGGAGTTCACTATCGATCTCGTACTTGTCTTTTCCCCTATCTTACAATGATGCTACAGAGTCAACCCTAAGGAAGCGAAGGAGATGAAGGACCAGATTGATAATCTCAAGGCCCAGGGATTCATCAGAAGTGGAGCTTCACCCTAGGGCACCAGTTTTGTTCGTACCCAAGAAGGACGAAACCATGCGGATGTGCATAGACTACCGGGCATTGAACAATATCACCATCAAGAACAAGTATCCTCTGTCCAGGATCGATGACCTCTTCGATCAGCTGAACGGAGCGAAGGTTTTCTCGAAGATTGATCTTAGGCCTGGATATCACTAAGTTAAAGTACAGAAGGAGGATATTCTAAAGAAGACATTCAACACCAAATATGGACAATATGAATTCTTGGTCATGCCCTTTGGACTTACAAATGCCCCATCTGTGTTCATGAATCTCATGAACAAGTTTTTCCATGAGTACCCTGGACCAGTTTGTTGTTGTCTTTATTGACGACATTCTTATCTACTCGAAGACCCAAGAAGAATACGAGAAGCACTTGCAAATAGTCTTGGACACATTGAGGATAGAAAAGTTATATGGTAAGCTGTCCAAGTACGAGTTCTTCTTAGACAAAATAGATTTTCTTGTCCACATTATCACATGAGAAGGCATATCAGTAGATCCTAAGAAGATAGCAGCAGTGGATTCATGGACAACCCCTAGTTCAGTTGTAGAGGTCAGAAGCTTCTTGGGTTTCGATGGATATTATAGGAGGTTCGTGAAGGACTTCTCAAGGATTGCTGAACCCATGATGAAGCTAACCAGGAAGAATGATGAATTCATCTGGATCGAGGCATACCAGGCATTATTTGAGGAACTAAAGAAAAGATTGACGTCAGCACCTATATTGTCGCTACACTCAGGATCAGGTGGATTCTCTATCTATAGCGACGCTTCCGACAAAAGATTAGGATGTGTGCTACAGCAACATAGAAAGGTAATTGCTTATGCTTCACGACAGTTACGGAACCATGAGAAGAACTAATCGACGCATGACCTGGAACTAGCAGCGGTCATCTTCGCCCTGTGCTCTTGAAGCATTACTTATACGACGAGAAGGTAGAGATATCCACAGACCATAAAAGCCTCAAGTATGCCTTTACACAAAAGGAGCTCAATATGTGCTAGAGGCGATGGCTGGAGCTCATAAAGGATTTTGATGTCAATTTGCAGTACAATCCGGGTAAGGCTAATATTGTTGCTGATGTGCTAAGTAGGTACCCGATGGCGATATTTCTAACAAAGGACCGACATCTGCTAGGGGACATAGAGAAGCTTGGGCTGGAGATTGTGCTACCAGAAGCAGTAATATTGAAGCTTGGGAAAGAAGCTATTGTACCGAGAGTGGACTTGCCCATGATGTAACTACAAGTGTAGTCCCGCCTAATCGACAAGGTCAAGAAGACTCAGTTCCAGGATGAGACACTATGCAAGCTGAGAGACCGAGTATTAGCCGGAACACTTGAGGGTTTCTTCATAGCCGGAGATGGAGCTTTGAGGCATGACACGAGGCTTTGCGTGTCGACTAGTGAACTGAGGAACGAGCTGATCAAGGAGGCACATCAGTCGCAGCATTCTATCCACCCATGAGCAAACAAGATATACAAGGACATGAGAGCACATATATGGTGGCTTGGGATAAAGAGAGATGTGGCAGAATTCGTCTCCAAGTGCTTGATCTTCCAGCAGGTGAAGGCGGATCGTCAGAGACCAGCAGGTTTGCTGAACCACTTCCTATTTTAGAGTAGAAATGGAAGCATATCACCGTGGACTTTGTAGCCCAAGAAGGAAAGGATGCCATCTGTGTAATTGTAGACAGACTGACTAAGTCTGCCCATTTTATTCCCTTCAACATTGGCTTATTCACCGAAAGGTTAGCAGCTCTCTATATGTAAAACATATACCGACTTCATGGAGTTCCAGTCAATATTGTATCAGACAGGGATACCCGGTTAACTTCACACTACTGGAAGAGCCTGTAGGAAAGCTTGTGTACTTCAGCACTGTGTACCATCTACAAACTGACGGGCAGTTTGAAAGGACTATTTCGACGTTGGAGGACATACTGAGATCGTGTGTTTTATAGTTTGGAGGATCTTGGGAAGATCATCTATACCTGGTTGAGTAATCATATAACAATAGCAACCAGGCCAGCATCCGTATGACACCATTTGAGGCATTGTATGGACGTTGTTTTCGTACTCCACTAGCATGGAACGACGTAGGAGATCGAGTTATGCTGGGACCAGAGATGGTTACAGATGCTGCAGAGAAAATAAAGATGAGACACTAAGGATTGCACAGGATCGCCAGAAGTATTAGGCAGACAGTAAGTGCCGAACATTGGAGTTTGAGGCAGAAGACAAAGTCTTTCTCAGGATTTCTCCTACAAGAGGCACTATCAGATTCGCCAAAGCTAGGAAGCTTCGTCCCAGGTATATTGGCCCATTCAAAGTACTTAATTGAGTGAGAGAAGTAGCATACAAAGTGGCTCTTCCACCCTGTAACACCCACTTTTCTAAAATGAGGGTAATTTTGAACTTTTGTAAAAGTTTATTATTTAATAATAGGATTTATTATTTATGAGAATTTTTAATTAAAACTATTTAAAATTGGTGAATTATAATTTTGATGTGTTAGCTAGTGAACCCTAGAACTGTTGAGCCTAGAGACTAACCATGACCATAGGGACCTAACTATGTGATTAGAATGACTATTTACAACCTTTTAGGCTAAGGATATTTTGGTCATTTTTTGACTTTTGAATTATTTAGGATTTTGATTAATTGGTAAATTTTAGATTATTTTAATAATATTGAAATTGATGTATTGTGATTTTGGTCATTTTTCATATTTTAATATTTTAGGAATTTTTATATTTTAATATTGATTTTACGGGACTTGTTTAGTCGGGTTTGAGTTTCGTTTCGTTCCGACTTGTGTTAGTGACCCGGGTAGCTTAGACTGTAGACGGGATCCCAAGATTAGTTAGTTATGGCCCACAAACCCCACTAATTAAGTTAGTGAGTTTAGACTAATCTCACTTGTTAGATTGGTTAAGTTAGAGGCTTAAATTTAATCCTTTTGATCCCAAACTTGAACCTAACATAAAATTAACCAAGAGGACTAGTTGAGTCCTTATTGGGCTTTCCACCAAGGCCCAAATAGGGTTTAATGGTAGCCACTATGGTTAGGTTAGCCTCCCTTTCTTTCATTTTATTCCATCTTGCCTCTTTTCCTTCACAAAGTGTTCTTCCCCAAATTAGAGAGCTTCCCTCTTTGATTTGATCTCCAAATCCTTACATCCCTCCACCAAAACTTCCATCCAACCTTCTCATACTACCAAGGAAGGGTGCTAGCAAAGATTTGGAGCAAAGTGCAAGGAGGAGTGTCCTTTTTGGAAGATCTTCGTGTCGGAGCCGTGTCCTTGGGAGTAACATTGGGATTCCACTCCCAATAGGTAAAACCAACCCTCTAAATTGATTTCCTATACATATTAGTTAGTTTTGAATCCATAGGATGGACCCCATACATGTACCCTATTTATATTCAAATTCGAGGTCATTTGGACCTCTCTTGAGGATTTTAGACATGTGACTTGTGTCCTACTTGATAGATCCCAAATTAGGACATCCCATGTATATGTATGTATGATAATAGTTAAAATAGATATTTAAATCCAGTTTTAGAATAGTTAGAGAGTGGATTGATCTTAGTTAGGATGGTCAGAATGAGTTTCATTTGGATACCTATGTTGGTATCCAAGTATCTTGGCCTACATGTGTTTCTTTTGTCCAAAATAACTCAAATTCGTCATAATATTCATCCACGTTTTTATTACCCAAAGCAACTTAGAAATGTCATAACTTTTAGCTTAGAACTCCGATTAATCTTCCATTTTTTAAAAAAAAATCGTATCGAAGTTATCTTTCCAAATATATATTTTAATAAGCCAAAATTGTTCTGGAACTTTCTGTAAAACTATTTGAGTGTCAGCTGTCCGAAAGATAAACGCGTTTCTATACTTTCGCGATTCCGGGAGCTTCCGGACACGAAAATACGATCCGTTTGAAGTTTTGAAAATCTAACACGAAGGGCTACGACATATAATCCTAGAATTTAGTGAAGGCCCAATTGGTACAGTATTGATTTTAAGTAGAAGAGTGACTATACGACATAGGTATTTTGTGTAACCTATGAGCCTATGTAGTATGGATATTAAATGAATGTAGATTATGTAATGCATGATATGTTAGATGAATGAAATAATATATATATGATATGTATCCTCTATACATTAATGTATATATATGGTTGAATGCAAGCATGTAGAAATACAATCAATGTAATGTATGTAAGCAATACATAAATGTATGAATGAAAGAATGATATACAATGTATGCATGAAAGTATATAATGAATGCAAGGTATACAAGTAATGATAGATATGAATGCATAATGTATACATAATGTAATGCAATATATAATGATAGCCTATATGGTAATATAGAATATATGATGTAAGCATGTATATGTCCACTGTTTTCTCTTTTTCTCACTTTTTTTCTTTCTTTCCCTTTCCATTTCAGTTTTTCTCCTTTTTTCCCTCTTCTGTTTTTATATGTTGTATACAATGTATATAATGTATAGATGCATGTATGTAATATGCATGAATGACATGTATGTAATAAAAATAAGTATATGTATGCAACTTAATGATATGTGAATGGATATAATGCCTGAACTGAAGTATGCATGTATATGGGATATGAATGAATATATATATATATATATATATATATATATATATATATATATATATATATATATATATATATATATATATATATATATATGTGTGTGTGTGTTAAGGTAATGTAATGTATGTATTCACATATATTTTGAGTTAAATATATGAGTTTATATGCATATATTATATGTATGCATGTATGCAGGAATGAATGTAATATAATGTAGAGTATGCATATATGAATATAATGTATGTAAGTATATAATGTATTCAAATATTTATGTATGCATCTATGTATGTATGTATGTATGTATAGGTGCATGAATGAATGCAAGTATGCATATATGATATGTATGTAGGCATGTATGCAATGTATGTATGTATACATGATATGTATGTATGCATGTATGCAATGTAAGTATGTATGTATGCATTTATATAAACTGAGTTAACCTATAACCTTTTACACACATGCATTCATACACCCTTTGACACCATGTATCCCATGTCACATACACCTACCTATCACAAAATCTGAGAACATTAACACATATCCTTTCACACACATGCCAAACACACACACACACACACACACTCACTTACTCTTTTACCTCTTCCTCCCTCTCTTTCTCTCTCTCTCTCTCTCTCTCTCCCCCCCCCTCTCTCTCTCTATATATATATATATATATATATATATATATATATATATATATATATATATATGTATGTATGTATGTGCCTATATATATAGCTTTTCTATATATATCTATATATATGAATATGTGAATGTGAATAATATATAAAAATTATATGACTAAGTTAGTGTGCCTTGTTAGCTTATGGTTTAGTTTTGTGCTTGGTTTAGCAAGTGACTTAGGCTATGAGTTAGTAGCTATCTTGGATACTTGATTTGCATAGACTTAGTTTGTTTATGTAGGAACGAAATCGTAAAACACAATACTCTAGAGGGGGGGTGAATAGAGTAGGCAGCGGAATATTGCTAATTAAAAAAATGTTAGCAGCAAGATCACAGAATAATAATCACAACTAAGTAATGTAAAGGCAGAGATAAGAATGCAAACGCAAAGACAGTGATGTATACTGGTTTCCCTCTGTTGAGGACTAATCCAGTCGGTAGAACTCTTGCTACCAGTTGAATCCACTATTGACAAAACCGCAAGTTTTCTTACGAAGTCCTTGCAACTTCTACAACGCGAGCTTTGATACGAAGAACTCGTCCAACTTCAATTGTGAAGAGGTATTCTTCAATCAAGCCTTCTGATTACAATCTCTCAGAAACTTCTAGACCGTACCGCACTAGCAAATCGATTAGAGGATTATAATTGGCTTGGGATCTGAAATTTAAAGCTCAAGAAAACTCTTTGGAAGACTGAAAGCTTTAGATAGAGAGAAGATTGAAAGTGAATGAGTGAGTTAAAATGATCGAAATCCTTCTCTATTTATAGGAGTTCCAAAGACAGAATTCTGGCAGAATTCGGGCAGAACTCTATGAGGAAATCTCGGTCAAATCCGCAACTGCAGGAGGACCAAGTTCCAGAGAATTCAAAAATCAAACGGCCACTAACCGAACTCTGGCCGAGTTCTGTCAGGGTTAGGTCAGGTTTTAAAAATATAGTTTTTGATGATTTTTGAAAACCTTTTTGAAAACCTTTTTAAAACTTTTGTTTAAAAGAATATTTTTCAAAACAAAGGTTATTTTAAAATTATTTTGAAAACATTTTGGAATAGCCTATTTGCCAGTACGACTCGATGTACAATGTATTCCTAGACTCAATAAAATGGAAAATACATTGCTTAAAGGAAATACAGACTCGAACATGCAAACATGACTTCGGTCTTGAACTGTGTAGATAGATGTTCTTGTTCATGTCCAAGAGTCCGATACATCCTGACTAGCTTCACATATCGAGACAGAGTTTGATCAACTATTAAAATCAGGTTGACCATATGACCAATGGGCCAACAATCTCCCCTATTTTGATAATTGACAAACTATGAATGATATAACATTAAAGCTTGAAATAAAATAAAAAAATTGTTCATGTCCTGTATTTTCTTAAAAGAATGTTAGATCTTTATTTTTCTCCCCCATTGTCACTTAGCAAAATAATTGCAAAAGAGAAAAACTCTCCCGCAATCAATGCATAAATAACAGACAGTGAAGAAACACAAGAAAATAAATATGATAAATGATAGTAAAGAAAATATGAATGACATCACATGCATGTATTTGTACTCAGGCAGTTTATAATAAACAAAGAATTATATCACATGCAGTTTATAGTAGAGAAGCAGATAAAGAAATGCTAAGTAAATAAACGATGTGAAAAGTACGAATCTCATAAAGATAAAGTTGTTCAAATGACATCAAATAAAACAAATCCAGTACATGTCCTCAAAAAGAAATACTGATAATAAAGTCTGAAAATAGAAAAACTTGGAATGTCGGAACATTTCCAAGTATACAAGAGATAATGTCTAAGTCTCATATCAACGAACATATCACAACTCCTTCTCCTTATCATCATCATCAGTATGATGACCAGCATGTCCAGAAGGACCAACTCCAGAGGTACCCGCGCCAGAAGGGTGAGGAGGAGTGCCAGTGTAAAACTCACTGACATAATCACGAGGAGGAGCACGGTCAGAATGGTACCAATCATATGCATTACCGGGCTGGAAGTAGGCATGAACAGCCTCATCCTCACAGCGGTAACTAGAGAAAGCTGGATCTCTAGGGATGGAACCGGCTGAATGTCCAGTCTGGACGAAACGAAGATCAGCTAAAGAATTTGCAATCGCCTGATAACGGGTGACATCACGGAACTCACGTTCGTAGGCCACGTCCATCATAGAGACGTGCAAATCTGAAAGGTGCTGGTGTATGCCCTCAAAAGTCATAGCATACTGCTGAGGAGGTGGAGGAGGTGGAGCAGTAGCAGGAGCAAGAGGAGGAGCAGATGCAGTCATACTACGACGAGATAACTTGAGAACCTTGGGCTCAGGGTCTTGAGCACAAGTAGATAAGTCAATGTCGAAACGCTGGAAGATGCGTGGAAGAATCATCGCATAAGAGAGATTTCTATCTCTTGTACGACAACGTCCCATCATCTAAATAATGGTCTTAGGGGCAGAAAATGGAATCCCCTTAAGAATGTGATACATAGCAGATAATTCAAGAGACGTGACATCATCCTTCGAAGTAGATTTCGGAAGGAGAGTGGAATAAATGATACGGTGCAATTCATAATTAAACAAGTTCAAATTGTTTGCCTTGAACTTTCCCGAGCGAACTCTATCAGGTGCACAAAGTTCAGCTTTGAAACTGGTAAGTGTCGTGCCTTCGGGGAAATCAAACTCAGTGATGTCAACAAGCGGTTCACCTTCGTTGGGAATACCAAGGATCTCCGCTAAGAGAACATCATTGAAATTGATATCTAATCCTCCAACACGTGTGCTTACATCAAAAGTGTTTAATATGATATTGCAGTAAAATAGTCTAATGGCATTAGTTGCTACGGGAAAATAGAGTTTAACAAAATGCTGTAACCCTAATGCCTCAAAGAAATGGTGATGATCAGTAAATACAGTCCACTTGATGGGTGCGCCTGTGCATATGGATCTCATGGAGAAGTCTCTATACCACAGTAAGGCTTGGTCTAGGGTTTGAAAGTAAAACCCGTCGAATGCACCGTCGCTAGATTGGACTGGCGAAAATAGAGAATTAGTGGGTGGATCCGAAGATGAACCTTCCTTACTTGGGTTGGTTGTCTTCTTCCTCTTAAAGGGGTTGAATCCCTTAGGTGCCATTTGTGCAAATAAAAGGAAATAGTACGAAATTGAACGGAGAGGAAACAAGGAGTTATATCTCCCGAGATTGGAGTATGTTGTAGAGAATGAAGAACTCCGCACGAATCCAAAGTTTGGATTGATTTCACCACTTGGATTGGAAGAGAGGGAGTGATGAAGAACTAGGGTTTGGGGTTCTCATCGCACGGCTGCTGGTTCTGTTTGATGTGATTTGGAAGCAATGAGGAAGAAAGGCTCTCAGGTTCTGGTTATATAACCTGACACCCTCAACCGATCTTGGGCCGAATTCGGTCCGAAGTCTGTCCGAATTCGCCTAGGTTTGGTTTGGAGCACTTTCTTTTTCATTGGCTCATTTCAATTATTTAATTCAAAGATTAGTAATTTTGACGTTCAATTAACATAATTAATATTATTTTATAGATTAAATATCATTACACAGTGACTGTTTCATATTAGCTGTAGGAGCACTGTCCCAGCTGACGGAGGTTCACCGGGGAACTCTTAAGCACTGCTTCGCTTCAACCGTAGTTGTGGTGACAGACAGACTCTTTATTAGCTTGTCTCTAACACGGTTTTTGCATATTGAAATAAAATCATAAAATAAAATCAATTAACATTATTGACGTCCAAAATTCCTAATTCTCGACGTAAATAATTGAAACGATCTTCTGCTAGAGATTTTGTGAAAATGTCAGCTAATTGATTCTCAGTATCTATGTATACAAGGTCAATATCTCCATTTTGATAATGATCTCTAAGAAAATGATGTCTAATCTCGATATGTTTTGTACGAGAATGACATACTGGATTCTTAGTCAAATTAATAGTGCTCGTGTTATCACAGAAAATGGGAATGTGTGTATAAAATAAATTATAGTCTTCCAAGGTTTGTTTCATCCATAAAATCTGAGCGCAATAACGTCCTGCGGCGATATACTCAGCCTCTGTTGTTGATAGGGCTACAGAATTTTGATTTTTACTAAACCATGAGACTAAAGCTTTGTCTAAGAAATGACATGTGCCACTGGTACTTTTTCTATCAACTTTGCATCCAGTAAAATCTGCATCCGAATAACCAGTAAGGTCAAAGGACTTAGTTTTGGGATACCACAAGCCAACAGAAGAAGTACCCTTAAGGGATCGAAAGATACGCTTAACTGCGCACAGATGTGATTTCTTTGGATTAGCTTGAAAATGTGCACACAGGAAAAAACTAAACATAATATCTGGACGACTAGCAGTTAAATAAAGTAAACTACCGATCATACCTCGATACTTACGTGTGTCGACCGGCTTGCCTTGTTCATCAATATCAAGCTTTGTTGAAGTTGCCATTAGAGTGCCAATAGGTTTGACATTGTCCAGATCGAACTTCTTTAGCAAATCTTTTGTGTACTTGGCTTGATTTATGAACGTCCCATTGTCAGTTTGTTTGATTTGCAGTCCGAGAAAGAATTTCAGCTCTCCCATCATGCTCATCTCAAACTCATTCTGCATACACTTAGAAAATTCTTGACACAGAGATTCATCAGTAGATCCAAATATGATATCATCTACATAGACTTGTATTAAAAGAAGCTTACCATTAAAGGACTTAATAAAAAGTGTAGTGTCAACCTTGCCTTTTGAAAAACTATTGTCAAGTAGAAAAGAGCTTAGACGATCATACTAAGCACGAGGGGCTTGTTTCAAACCGTACAAAGCTTTCTTCAACTTGAAAACATGATCAGGGTTTTTAAAATCTGTGAAACCTGGAGGTTGTGCTAAAAAAACTTCTTCTTTATAAAACTATTTAAAAATGCACTCTTGACATCCATTTGAAATAATTTGAAATTATGAAAACATACAAATGCACATAAATGCGAATGGATTCTAATCTCGCAACTGG
Organism: Iris pallida; assembly: GCA_029216955.1. Classification (NCBI taxonomy): domain Eukaryota; kingdom Viridiplantae; phylum Streptophyta; class Magnoliopsida; order Asparagales; family Iridaceae; genus Iris; species Iris pallida. The sequence goes on from JANAVB010032018.1 coordinate 2,904,466, forward strand.
GACATAAGTCTCATCGTAGTCGATGCCTTCTTCTTGATTGTATCCTTGAGCTACGAGTCGAGCCTTATTACGAGTCACTAAACCATTCTCATTAAGTTTATTTCGGAATACCCAACGGGTGCCAATGACCGGATGATCAATAGGCTTGGAAACAAGTTCCCAAACTTGATTCCGTTCTAATTGGTTTAATTCCTCTTGCATATCATCTATCCAAAAATTATTACTACATGCTTCAACAATAGTTTTGGGTTCTAGCTGTGAAATGAATGCAGCACTAGAAACAATATCTCTACTGGATGTACGAGTACTTACACCTTTGGTAATATCACCAATTACCAAATCCTTTGGATGATCAGCCGTAAATTTTAATCGTTTCGGCAGACTCTGAAGGTAGCTGATTCCTGGATCTTCTCTAGGAGGATCAGCTAGTGCTGAGCTTGGTTGAGAATCAGCTGTTGTTGAGCTTGGTACAGTTGGATCTTCGTCATTGTCATCGATAGTCATTTGATTCAGTTCATTAAAAGTGACATTGATTGATTCTTCGATGATCATGGTTCGTTTGTTGAAGACTCTGTATCCTTTGCTCTTGGCCGTATAACCTAAAAATATACCTTCATCGGCCTTTTCGTCAAATTTTCCCAAATTGTCTTTTGTAGTAAGAATAAAACATTTACAACCAAATATTCTAAAATAAGAAACAGAAGGAATTCTATCAAACCAGAACTCAAATGGAGTCTTCTTCGATTTGGGTCGAATTAGAACTCTATTGAGAACAAAACAAGCTGTATTGACAGCTTCAGCCCAAAAATATTTGGGTAGACTAAACTGGTTTAACATTACTCTGGCCATTTCGGATAGAGTTATGTTCTTACGTTCCACAACACCATTTTGTTGTGGAGTCCTAGGACAGGAGAACTCGTGTACAAAACCGTGTGTGTCACAAAAATGCTCAAACTCTGTATTCTCGAATTCGTCTCCATGATCGCTTCTAATACGAGTGATAATGTAACCTTTTTCATTCTGAACTTTCTTACAAAAGGCGACAAATTCGGATAATGCATCATTCTTGCGTGTCAAGAAGTATACCCACGTGTATCTAGAGAAATCATCTACAATTATAAAAGCATAAAGTTTACCTCCAAGGCTAGCAACTCTGCTAGGACCAAATAAGTCCATATGAAGCAATTGTAGAGGTCTAGTAGTACATACTGCGTTTACTGACTTGAATGTGGATTTGGTAGCTTTGTTCTTTTTACATTGGCTGCATACCGAATCCTTCTTGAATGTAATATCCGGTAAACCGCGTACTAGCTTCTTTGTGGATAATCTTGATATTGTGTCCATATTTGTGTGACCGAGTCTCATGTGCCACAGATGACTCTTATCACTTTTAGCCATTAAGCATCTACCTAAAATGTTAGTTTCTTCTAACAAATAGAAAACATATATGTTGTCTTCCCTGATACCTTCAAAGATAGTACTACCAGTTGAGCTATCAACTATAGTACATTTGTCTTTGCCAAAGTTGATGCCATAACCATGATCAGCTAGATAACTTACGCTGAGTAGATTATGTTTCAAGTCGGTAACCAGACAGACATCCTTAATTATAGGCTAGGGAGACTTACCAACATCACCGATACCAATAATATACCCTTTCAAGTTATTACCGAAGGAGACATAGCCTTCCTTCTTTTTCTTCGACAGTGTTGCAAATAGTGTAGCGTCACCGATCATATGCCGTGAGCAACCGCTGTCGAGGATCCATTTGCTTCTAGCATGTGAAAGGTGTTCCACCTACAAACAGTTTGCAGATGAAACTTTTAGTACCCATTTCTTGTAGGGTCCTGAAATGTTAGCCTTTGGTATTCAAGCATAAATATTTAAATCAACAAGCTTTCTGATTCTACATGCAGATGAAATATGACCAATGAGGCTACAATAATGACATTTTACATGTCGAGTGTTGAAAGCTGAGTGGTGTGCATGGTTGGTAGGTTTAGGTTTTCTAGTATAAAAGAAAGCATACCTATAATCTTGTTTGGGCTTAACCTTTTGGGGTAAAGGTTTGATAGGGTTAGGTCTGACAGTGTTTGGCTTGGGAATGTTCCAATTTTTCGGTAAGTGACACGTGTTAGGGAAGGAAGCAGCAGTCTCAGGCTGTTTTCCTATCCTAATTTCCAATCTTTTGGAAGTGTCATACAACTTAGTATAATCAGAAGTGAGTGTTTCCATTCTGATTTGTGCACATCGAAGACTTTTCTTCTCTATAGAAAGTTCTTCTTTGAGTTAGTCAATAACTTTGTCTTTCTCTTCAGATGACTTGGTAGTCTCGTGTAATAAGAGCTTGATAGATGAAAGCTCACCAGACTCACTAACATTATTTCTAACCTCAGCTAGTTGGTCGGTAAGTCTTCCTATTTCTCCTTTGTACTCTTTGAGTACCTTTTTAGAGGTCTGATATTTGCTACGCAGTTTCCTGTAATCAGTCATCAGTTCACTGAAGGCATCTCCTAATTGCTCAAAGGTGAAGTCATCATATGTATCAACTACAGGTTCAGTAGGTACCTGATCGGATGCCATAAAGCATACGTTTGCAGCGTCTTCTGATTGTTCATCTTCTGAGTCGCTGGCTTCACTTTCATGCCATATGCTGGTATTGGCATATCTTCGAGATGTTGATCTCTTCAGGTTCCCTTTTTCATACCTGTTGCTCTTCTTGCTTGATGATGAGTTTGTAGGACAATCTTTCTTCATATGTCCCTTCTTCTTGCAGCCATAGCAGACAGGATCATCTTGATACCAGTTGTTGCTATTATTTTCTTTGGCTCTCTTCTCATGTCTCATGAATCTCTTGCATTTCCTTGCTAGGAGTGCTTGATCTTCAGCATCAGATTTACTGCTGTCTGAGTCACTGTTTCACTTAACAAAAATGCCTTGAGAATTGGCTTTTGAAAATAAAACGAAAAAAAGTACAAGAAGTACAAATTTGATTCTGGGAAAGTATTGCTGTAGAAGTATGATCTGTAAATGATCACTTTGTTCCTTCGACCATACGATGATGATGAAGATCGCTGCTTGAAGATGAACAACTTGGAAGAACTAAGTCAACAGAAAGGTATCGACGCACTTGGGCACTGATGGCGAGGCCGAATGCTTTTCTGCTTTGCTTCACTCTGTTATGAAAGAAAGGTTGAAGAAGAATGCTCTAGAGAATCAAAAATCTCTGAGTTCTAATCTCTCTGTCTTTTCTCCTGTCTCTGTGTGTGTTTGTCTCTTAGAAAAATAAGTCTATTTATAAACTTGGGCTATTGTGCGTAAAAACTCAGCAAAAGTTCCGTCTTTACGCTAACAACTGCCACCCATGACCGAAGTCATCCTCTGTATATGTTGACACGTGTCCCATCATTTCAGTAAGAATAGGATGCACGTACACACGTTCTTCGAGATGTGTGGCATGAAAGCCATGTAGGCAGACCACGTTCTCAACTGATGAAGAAGAATAGGGTATAAAAACAACCCCAATGTACTCTGAGCGTAAAGCAGTGGACTAGGCGTAAAACAACACTGTCATAGATTTTCCGCGTAAAGTGGTTATTAAATAACCTTGAGCGTAAAGTAGCCCAAATAGACTTTACGCACACGTCGACTTTCGAGCGTAAAATCTCATATAATCTCCGTGCGTAAAAGAAGCCATAATGTGAGCGTAAAGTAGCTCAGTCCACATACTAAACGACAACATTGGTTTCTGTATAAAACAAATCTCTTCGAAATCTGTGGTACATGCCATCATCAATATCTTCATGTCAGACTTTGTATTAAATGCGAGACTTTGACAGCTTTGTCCAGCGTAAAAGGAGGGTTAGCCTATCTTTAGGCGTAAAACCATTGTCTTGACCCTGGCTGCTTTAGGCGTAAAAGCGATTAGCCTTGTCTTGGGCGTAAAGTATTTAACCTCCCTGCGGCATAAAGTAGATCAATTTGAGTAAAATAATCTATCACTTTGACTCATTCTGTGAAGCACTTTTTACGCTCCTACATGACCCCCTTCAAAGTTTTCAAATATATCCAAAATTTGAAACACTTTGAACAGCAGCGTAAAAGTTGAGATTTGACCAGTCAGCGTAAAATTCGGGATACGCAACAGTCATCCGCGTAAAAGCGGGGATATCCAACAGTCGGGGTAAAATATCATTAAATAGTGTCGGTCAACATTTAACCGTCATAATGAATTTTCTTCTCGACACTTTCGAACGCCTTTTTACTTCCCCGAGTTTGCATTAATAATGAACAGTTTCCAATGAGGAATATGGAGAGTTGATTTAATCGTATAAATAAGGAGAAATTCTTCACTCTTGTCATTCATCTCCATAGTGACATGGCGCCAAAGAAGGAGATTAACAATGAAGAGGCTTCGGGCTCAAGGATTGATTTTGAGCGAGCACGCAACTTTGTAGAGTGCTTTGGATTAACTCCAGCAGTCTTCAGTCGCATCGATGGTGGTCCCCCGACTGCATATGAGGGCTCAGGAGATGCAGAAGCATTTTTAAATCTGATGCGTCGCTCCGGGATTCGCAACATGCGCGAGTTAGGTGCCTCCCTTCGTCAACCCAACGAAGGAGAGAGAAAATGATATTCCATGTATTGCAACTCTCTTATATGTAGGGGTCCACTCCCCCCTTTTTATAAATAAAGTTTTGATGTTAATCTCATCTGTTGGTACATAGAACTGTTGAACACTTCTTTTGACTGCTTCTATGGTTGTTCATTCCCAAGAAACAAACCGACACGTGGCGTCTGTCTTGTGGTCACGAGAGCCTTTCAATAGGATCTTTTCTCGAAATAGACTCCCAACAGTTTCTTCAGTCTTTATAAATAGCCGAGAATGTTTCATATATTCTCATTCTCATTCCTCTGAAGATAACTTTTTGCAATGTCGTTCTCAAACAAATGACAATGGCGATGCTTTCCAATGGCGTTCCTTTGTACGCCCAATCACCAGATGTAGATTCATCCACTATTAGAGCCAAACCATTTGACCTAAGCGGTAAGTCTGATCGTAAGCAATTATCTGCCTTTGAAGTTTCTGAAGTACTGGCGTAAAAGCCTTGCTGAATAGTGGTACACCTGAAGCATTGGCGAAAAAGCCTTGCTGAAGCACTAGCGTAAAAGCCTTGCTGAAGCACTAGCGTAAAAGTCTTGCTGAAGCACTAGCGTAAAAGCCTTGCTGAAGCACTAGCGTAAAAGCCTTGCTGAATAGTGGTATACCTGAGACACTGGCGTAAAATGCCTTGTAGTCTGTTGAAGATAAAACAAGACGCATGAGCATCTATTTTTTTTAGTTAGCGTCTCATACGCATCTGATGGTACTTCTGTTTAAAACACTTCTTCTTTGTTGTTTTCTGCAGAAGTTTGGTTAAAGAGCTTTTCCAGAACCGGCATTGGTGACTTTGACGCTGTGAAGAGCGTGCTTCTGGCATCAACATCAGGGAGCTCATGCGCTTTTGACGCGCAAATCAGACAACTCAGAACTCTTCGTGAGATAGAAGGGTCTTCCTCTGTTGGTAGGAAGAGCCTTTATACACCGAGAGTTGGATGGTGGAGTCAACTCTATCCCGAGAAATTGGGTAGTAGAGTTCCTTTCACGGCAGGACTAGGAATTGTATCCCAATGCTGGATACATTCCTATCTCCTTTGAGAGGCCGCCACTCCTCCACCAGTTGTATTGGCAGTAACACGTCTTCGGACTGCCATACTCTGGGATTCTCCTCTCGTCTGAGAGAGAAGACCAGAGTTTGATTCCAACTGTTCTGGTTGCCGCAGAGGCTCAGACAACAAGGAATTGACACCAATAACGAATCCGACGAAGAAGATCCAAAGAAGAAATAGATCTCCATTAGGCTATCGTTGTGTGTATAGAATGAAAATCCAAGAATGTAATAGATTTCCATTATAACTTGTAAGAAAGTCTAAGAAATGTAATAGATTTTTTTGATGATATGGGAATGGAAATGATAAGTCTTCTATGCTCAATGATTTGTATCTACCTGGATGTGATATGGACATGATAGATAATGAAATCTTGTTTTCTGTTTTTAGAGTATACAATACTATCAGAGGTAATATGGACATGACAGTATATAAGGACTCAAAAGAAAATTAGATTAATTTCTATGCAGAGGTCAAATGGAAAATGATAGATAAGAAAAGTAGGTAAATTTAGTATTTATCCAGAGGTTGTGAAAACATGACAAATAACGAATCGCACTTTTTAATCAATTGATAAAATAGAAGATTTAAAATTCCTCTCCCAGGAGATAAGAAATCAGCTTAACCAAACCTTGGTAGCTGGAGAATAGGGAGACAGATGTCATGAGCATATAGGTCTATATCAATGTATGAATGAATCAACATAACTTTCGAAAAAAGAAAACCTTGATTCAATTCCATAATTAAATGAATGAACCTGATAGAATGGACGGATAGACCTTTTCGGGAATGAAAGGTTGTTTTCAAAGACCGGTTCATCAACAGATCTTTCCTATAAATAGGCGAAAACTCTTTGTAACATTTCATTCTTATTTCCACTCCTCTATTGGAAATGTCTTCCAAGGAAATGCAGCAAAAGAATGAAGTCTCCAGGAAAGTTGAGGACGTCGTCGAGACGCACTCCGCTGAGCCAATTGTGACAGGGACAACCGAAGTAGACGAAAGCTCTTCTACTCCCACGCCACCACAAGATATCTTTGCTTTCTTAGTAGAGTCAGAACAAAAATAAATAAAGGAATTTTATTTTTATCAGCCTTCTTCTTTATACATAGTATTTCTTGAGGAATTTGCCGTTGATAGGCATCATGAGCAGATCTCCATTAGGCTTTGATAACCGATAGGCACCATTAGAAAATACGATCTCAATAACATAAGGACCCTCCCATTTTGCTTGGAATTTCCCTTTGCTTTTGTGAGTCATCACCATCGGTCTTCGAACAGCCAATACTAGTTCGCTAACCTTGAACACCCTCTCTTTAACTTTACGATTGAAAGTTCGAGATATACGGGCTTGATATAGCTCAATATGCTGTTGTGCTTGAAGACGCTTCTCGTCCAATCCTTCAAGTTCTTGGAGTCGTAAGCGATCATTATTCTCTATAGTTAGCTCATTAGCAATGGCTATCCGTAGAGATAGAATTTGGATTTCCAAGGGAAGAACAGCCTCACATCCATAAACCAATAAAAATGGTGTAAAACCAGTAGGAGTTCGGACTGTTGTTCGATAAGCCCATAAATATTCTCCAAGTTTCTCGTTCCAATCACGTTTATTAGAAGAGACAAACTTTTTGAGAAGTTTAATGATCGTCTTAATGAAAGCTTCGGCTAAACCATTAGCAGCTGGATTATAAGTCGTAGAAGCCAAATTTTGAATTCGATTCTTATCACAGAACCGATAAAATGCCTGACTGGTGAATTGTGGGCCATTGTCATGAATTATTCGTCGAGGAATCCCGAAGCGATAAATGACATGATGTTTGATGAAGCTGATCACATTAGATGTTTTCACTTCAATAAGAGGAACTGCTTCTGCCCACTTAGAAAAGTAATCGGTTATAGCTAATATGAACCGATGTCCTTTAACAGAAGGAGGGTTAATAGGACCAATGACATCCATACCCCAAGCTTCGAAGGGCCAAGAAGCTGCTGTAGGATGTAGAAATTCAGACGGTTGATGAATAAAATCAGCATGAATCTGACATGCTTTACATCTTCTGGCATAGTCTACATCATCTGCTATCATATAAGGCCAATAATACCCCATTCTTCGAATACGGTCTTATAATTTAGGACCTGGTTGATGAGCACCACAAACACCATCATGAGCCTCTCGTAGTGTTTATTTGGCTTCACTTTCTGAGAGACAACGCAGTAAGAGTCCGTCATATGATCGACGATATAACATATGTAAGGACGAATCATAATAAAATCGAAATGATCGTCTCTTAATTGATGCTGCTTCTTTTGGATCTTCAGGCAAAATTCTATGAACCGCATAGTCAATGAGTGGAGTTCTCCAATCCCTCTATTGGGAACTAGCCTCTGTAGTATAACTTTGTTCAACATACAGATTATTCTTGATACAACACAGATCTCGGTCCAATAAAGTAATTATATTTTGCCTTCGGATTGGAACAACCGATTCTGCAGCTAGACTAGCAAGAGCATCAGCCTGAACATTTTGAGAACGTGGTACAAATTCAATGAAGAATCCTTTGAATGAAAGGACCAACTCGACTACCACTTGATGGTAAGGGATGAGATCAGGGTTTCTGACCTCATAAGTCCCTCTAACTTGATTAACAATCAATTGAGAATCTCCATAAGCTTCTAGGAACTCAATATCCAATTGTTTTGCTACTTGGAGACCAATCAATAGAGCATTATATTCTGCTACATTGTTGGAACATGGCTCAATGAGAGAATAGGCACGGTATATGACCATTTTGTTAGGAGAAACCAAGATGATTCCTACCCCAGAGACAATGTTGCCTTTAGGTCCTACTCGTGATGCTCCATCAAAATATAATTGCCATATATCATTCTTCAAAATCATGTTGCAATCCACGACTTCATCTGGTATCTCCTCATATAACTTTGATGTTTCTGGTATAGGGTGAGCAGCTAAGAAATCAGCTAATGCTTGACTCTTTACTGATTTTGGAGGTACATAAATCATATCATAAGGAGTGAGAAACATCGCCCAAGTAGCTAATCTGGAATTAAGAATGCTCGGCTTTCTCATCAATACCCGAATAGGATTTATTCTGGAGATGACATGAATAGTCTGTCCTGTCACATAATGTCTTGTCTTTTGTACGACAAAAACCAAAGCCAGACATTCCTTTTCTACAGGAGTATACCTATGTTCAGCTCCAACCATCATTCGGCTAAGATAATAAATCACCTGTTCATGACCCATATCACTTTTCTGTGCGAGCAGAGCACCAAGTGAATGATCCAAGGCTCGAAAATATAGTAAAAATGGTTTTCCTACCACTGGAGGTACTAGAACAGGTGGATTTGTAAGGTATTGTTTAATATCATTGAAGGCTTCTTGACACGCTTCATCCCAGACAAAAGATACACCTTTCTTTAACAGACGGGAGAAAGGTTGACATCTCCCAGAGAGATTAGATATAAATCTCCTGATATAAGCGATGCGGCCCTGAAAACCACGGAGCTCTTTCAGATTGCGAGGAGGACGCATTTTGAAGGTTGCTTTAACTTTATCAGGGTCAACATGGATACCCTGAGAAGTAATAACAAATCCTAAAAACTTGCCACTGGAAACCCCTAAGAAAGACTTGGTAGGGTTTATTTTCAATTGATGTTGACGCATCAGTTCAAATACTGTCTTTAAGTCTTGAATATGATCATCTTTTGATCGACTTTTAACAGCGATGTCATCTACGTAACATTCAACTGTCTTTCGTAGATGCTCTTGAAAGATGTTGCTCATAGCCCGTTGATATGTAGCACCGGTATTTTTAAGACCAAACGGCATAACCGTATGACAGTAAACTCTAAGGGGTGTTCGAAAAGAAGTATGTTTTTCATCTTCTGGATGCATCTTGATCTGATTGTATCCTGAGAATCCATCCATGAAAGACATACGTTCAAAATCGCATGTATTGTCTATCATGACATCAGTAATGGGAAGTGGAAATTCGTCCTTTGGACAAGCCGTATTAAGATCTCGATAATCTATACAAACTCGGACTTTTCCGTTCTTTTGCATAACAGGAACAATGTTGGCAACCCAATCCGGGTGTTGCTCTTCACGCACAAATCCACATGTGATCAACTTTTTGACTTCTGCTTCGATTGCATCCATCATATCTGGTCTAAAGCGCCGTTGTTGTTGTTTTACAGGCTTGGCGTTAGGCAAAATATTGAGCTTATGAGTAGCAACTTTAGGATCTAGACCCGGCATATCCTCATAACCCCATGCAAAGATGTCAATATATTCTTTAATCAGTTTTATCAACTCTTCCTTTTCATCATCAGAAAGGCTCTTACTGATGAATATTGGTTTGGACGTAGTTCCATCTCCGACATCAATCTGGACAACCTCATCCTCTGTAGGTGGCTGTCGCTGTTCAAAATAAAGTTTCCATTGAGTGTCCATTTGTTGGGCCCAAGGGTCATTTTCAAATGGCTCGGATTCATCATCAATTTGAACCATGTAAGCTGAAAATACCTGCTCAAATTCATCAAATGAGGAACAAGATATATTCGATTCGATGAATTGGTTTTCTTCTGAATCAGATGATTGTGAGGAATTAGAAGAGAATTCTTCTTGTATATCGTCATTGAACATATGGGATGGATCATATCCCAATCCATAACGAGTCTTCTGGTAAAACGGATCACCACATAACGTGAGTCATCTATCTTTGCCCTGATTGAGACCTTGCATAGTCTTCAAATCATATCCCATATTCTGAATGATCTTGATGGATTGTTGACTATATTTGTCAATTCAAATTCTTCCTTTATCTTTATCTTTCAGATCGTCTGTCTGAGCAACAGGTATATTTCTAGCCAAGCCAAAAATAATTTGGCGCTTGTTTTTTATCAGACGGAACCACGAAATAAGATTCTTCATGACGTCTATAAGTTACACAAGCTTGTGATTGGGCAACTACCGGAAGTAGATAAGGAGAAGATGTTAAGAACTTTTGAGCATAAGGTCCAACATCAACCTGAAGAGGAAAGGAATTTTCTTTATAGTTGATGTATAAAGTTTCTTCTGGTTCTATGTCGCCTTTAGATTGATGACTTTGATTATCAGAAGATAAAGTCATTCTTTCAATAAACTTGGCAGCCATATACTCGAAAAGGAAATCTTCATTGATATCAAAAAGTACAGAATGATCAATATTTACATCATTTACGATTTGACCGCTACGCTTCGGATTAATCATTAGTGGACCATTATCCCTCTTCTGCGTAGATTTGCCAAGATTGACACTCAATGGTGGTTCTGGATCATTCGTACAAGAAGTACGCCCTTTGACCTTAATCAAAAAGGGTTGAACTTGGCTCTTAGTAGGAACATTTACTGATTTCTCAGATGAAGATTGAGTTCTTCCTTTAACCTTGATTACCAAAAGTTGATCATTGACAGATTGGGATTGGATTCGTCCCTTGACTATGATCTTCAAAGGTTGTTCTTCTGGCGGATCTTCATTAATAGACTGATCTTCAATAAAAGATTGATCTTCAGCTATGTCTGATATCTCTTTCACATGTTCTTGTTTATAAAGCCTTGAATCAGAAAAATAGGCTTCGACACCCTTGAAGGGATTGATATCAGCAAATTCAGTCTTTACAACTCCTTGAGAATCCACATACTTAAAGCATTAGTGGAGAGTTGAAGGCACAATGTTGTGTTCATGAATCTACGGTGTTCCAAGAAGAATATTGTAGGATACATCTGAGTTGATAACATAGAAGGTTACCATAGTTCGCAGATCGCCAATCTGAATCTTCAGACGAATCTTCCGCAGTGGTTTACTCTTGCCAGAGTTAAAACCAACTATCGTAGTACTAGTGTAAGTCAGGTCACTAGTAGGAATCTTCAGGGGTCTTAGCATACTTTGAAGAATTATGCTAATTGACGACCCAGGATCGATGTAAATCCTGTCAATTTCAGTAGATCCAATATATCCAGTGTAGCACAGAGGTCTGTCATGTTTGTTATGCTTCAACAGCATATCCTCTTGTGTAAAGGTGATATTAGGAATTACTTCCATCACACTATGACATTGCAGATACGACACTGGAGTATTATCAGGACTCTTGAGTTGAGCCAAGCATGAATCTGCCTGAAGTAGAGCTTCACTCAAAGTCTCCTTGCTTTCTCTAGAAAGACGAAGCAGTTCAAATATGGATAGTCTAGCCGGAGTATTGGCTAACTGAGTTAGAATATCAAATTTGTAAGGTTTTATAACCACCCCCTGACTGGAAGCAGACTTCAATGGAACGTCAAAACGTACTGCTTTCTGTTTCCCTTTTTCAACCACCGAGGGTTTAGCAGGAATAAGAGAAGGTTGAGCTGGTAGTGTTTCCACTACATCTTCTGCTTCTTTGGAAGATCTCTCATAATCTTTGTGGTACTCCTTCCCGGATCTTGTACCAGTAAAAGTTTCTTCTTCAGACTCAAGAGAAGGAAGTACCATATTACAGGATTTAGTCTTCCTCCCTTTAGCCTTTTTCTTGTAAGGTTTATTGTGAGGAATTTCAGAACCCAATAAAACAGTGGATTTTTAATTTTGAATTTGTAAAGGAAGTCGTATTCCTTTATCATAATTCAAACCTTCTGCCTTCTGAAAGTCATAACCCATTTTCTTCATGAGAATGACAGATTGCTGACTGTATAGATGAATGGACAGTAGACTTTTAACAAATGTTTCTACAGAGGAAGAAGAAGAGATCTCTGTATCCACAGGAGAATGAGGAATAGATGTCTCTGTAACTACAGGAGGAGAAGGATTCGGGATACGAGGAAAAATCCCTGTAGGAGCTTTTTCGTAAGCAGCGATGACTTGTTGTGCCCGGTATAAAGGGACACTATTCATAGCTAACCACTGATGATGAGTAAGCTTGAGTTTGGTAGGAGGAGCTAGACTTAGAGGACATATGTTCAATCCTCTTAGTCTATCTTCCAAAGGAGTGCCATCCCATAGATAATCTGAATCGTCGGGATCTGGAATAACATGAGAAATCATGTTGCAGGTTTTGACTTTCTTGTCTTTCTTGGATTTTGAAGTTTTACTTTCATTTTCCAATTCAGGTATTAAGTCAGGATGTACCCACATAATTTTACCATTTTTAAGGTAAGAGCCAGCAATCTGTCATTTTCTTCTCTAGGAGGTGGGATATTCACAATCTTCATCGTCGCCTTCGGGATTGGGATGATTCCATCTGCTACTTGCTGTGGAGGAAAGTCCCCAAATTGAAGGAAAACCATGTTGTAACCGTATGGTCATCATTAGTTAAGGCGATAGCACCGCCATTTATCAGCTCCTGGATTTTCTTCTTCAGGACATAGCAAGCACTTGTAGGATGATTAATGTATCTATGATAGATACAATATTTGGGATTGTCAGTCAGATTCACCTCATTAGGCCTCTTTGGCTCTAGAATCTGAAGTTTGCCACTCTTCACCAGACATTGAAATATCCCTGGGATATCACTCTCATCAAAAGAGTATTCTTCCTTTGGCCTGGAAGATTCCTGACTATTCGGCGTCGTTTTATTCTTGGAAAGATTAACCATGAGGGTATCTTTTCCTTTCACATTACGATTACCGGGGTTATTACCAGGATTACTTTTCTTTTCTCTATCATCTGAGGCAAAAATCATCCCATGTTCACGAGCCAACCTACCATTGGTCTCGGCAGAAACTGCTGCTATGATGAACGAAGCCCAATCTGTGAATTGAGAACCCGCAAAAACAGCAATAGATGGTCGCAGATTCATCTTACATGTATCAATGAGTGCTGAATCTGGCATACCAGGGGGCATCTTTAAAGTAGCTTGTCGGAAGCGTTCGATGAATGTCCAAGTATCTTCTTTCTCTTTTTGTTTGATTTCTATTAAGGATGATATGTTCATGTCCATACCTCCTTCATAGAAGCGGGAAAGAAATATTACCTTAAATTCGTCGAAAGACGAAATACAATTGTCGGGTAAACTTCGATACCAATCATAAGCCGAACCCATCAAGCAACCAATGAACACTCGAGTGAGAAGAGCATCATTTTTTTGCAGATGTACAGTCATAATATCAAAATAATTGATATATTGACTAGGAGAAGCCTCCCATCAAACAATACCATGGATTGTGGCTTGAATTTTGGTAGAAAGGGTACATCATTCCAATGAGAAGGATAAGGTTGCTTAATCCCTAACCTCTGGAGTTGATCCTTGTGCCTCAAGACTTCAAACTGTGCTTTGAGTTCACGTACTGCTTGAATGGCCTCACTAGTTTGCGGAAGCACACTTGATTGAATAGTTGTTGGATGTACTATAATTCCCACCGGAGATGGTACATCTTCTGGAATATTAATAGGATCTGGAGATACAGAATTTTGATTAACAGCAGGCTCCTGAACATTCAAAGGTATATCAGCCCCTTGACTATCTTGAGTTTGTGCTGCTACTGTTACTGGTGCTATTACTGTCGGCTGAGTAGTTTGCTGATTCAATATTATCTGATGCATGTTTTGCACCATGTTAAGCATGTCTTTCAGTGATTGCTCAACGGCAGTGAGACGCTGTTCTGTATTAGCAGATGAGGTCTCTGGTTCATCTCTAACAGCGTAGGATTCAACCTCTCTTGAAGATATAGAAGGATCAGTATAGAAGTATGAATCGACACTGTCAGTCTCGGACTCAAAAGATTGAGTACCTCCAGCTTCTGAATCAGAAGTCTGCATTTGTCTTTGTCTTCTTGATCGAGTGTTTTGATATACTCCCTCAAAAGAATCAATAAGTCTGTTGAACTGTTGCTGACCTGGGGTTTGGGACGTATTTCGTCTTGGACGTCGTCCTCTGTTAGTATGAGATGCCATGTTTACTGACACATATGACAACTCATGTTCTTGTTCTTCAGTTTGTTGTTGAGACACATTAAAACTCAATCGATCAAAAACTGACCGTTTTGAAGCCGAACAACAACAATTGATTACAACCTGGTGATAATCACAATAATGTTTTTCTTGGGGAAATATCACCGGAGATTGTCTGTTCTTACGCTTTTGCATTAGCAATTCACGTAAGTCAGAAGGAGTGGAGGGAGTAGTCTTCTTTATTACATTAGGGGTAGAAAAACGTTTAGTCCCCTGTGTATGAAGAAGATTACTGGCTGCATTCGCGGAACCAAATTGTACATTTCTACGCGTTTGGAGTTGTGTGCGTAAATCTTGAGATTTTTTAGCACGAAGGACTCCATTTTCATTGCGTGTAATTTGTAGATTTGGTACTTTGCGTAGAGCAGTATAAGAAGGCTATTGGTGTAGAACTGAAGTTTTACCAACAACATTTTTACGCTGCACACGTTTAGGTACATTCACATTAGATATGAAAACATCATTACAAATTTTATCGACACTGTCAAAGACAGAAGATTTACCTTTACGCGTAGAGCATAAAAATTGGTTATCTACCACGTCACAGAAGGGAGATTTTGTTTTACGCGAGGAGCGTAATTTATTTGAGCCTACCATGTCACCGACGGGAGACTGATTTTTACACCCAGAAGCACAATCGTTAGAGTCTGCCCTATTACAAATGGGAGACTCATCTTTATGTACTGAGCGTAAAAGTTGGTTTTTATCCACTGAGCGTAAAACCTGGTTCTTACGCAGTGGGCGTGAAACCTGATTATCATCACCGTTACAAATGGGAGATAAATTGTCACACTTTGAGTGCAACTCTGAAGTAAGGACTACCTCATTACGAACGGGAGCCCCTACGACAGGAGTGGGAAGAATTCCCTTGCCACTAGCAGCAACAGAGAGATCAGAAGCTATTTTGGATTTAGGCATCCAAACGTTTTGTGCTTTGCGAGATTTTTGAACATTGGAGTAGCGAGAACCACCCCCAGTTCAGAGCATCCCTTCATAAGCAGTCTGGTCGAAGTGTACAACCAGAGTCTTCTTTGTCGATCCAATCGACACATCATCGTATTGAGCAATTGCCTCCTCGTCATAGGAGAAGGTCCTCCCCAGCAGAGTCGTCATTTTGTTTCACTTAACAAAAATGCCTTGAGAATTGGCTTTTGAAAATAAAACGAGAAAAAGTACAAAAAGTACAAATTTGATTCTGGGAAAGTATTGCTGTAGAAGTCTGATCTGTAAATGATCACTTTGTTCCTTGGACCATACGATGATGATGAAGATCGCTGCTTGAAGATGAACAACTTGGAAGAACTAAGTCACCAGAAAGGTATCGACGCACTTGGGCACTGATGGCGAGGCCGAATGCTTTCCTTCTTTGCTTCACTCTGTTCTGAAAGAAAGGTTGAAGAAGAATGCTCTAGAGAATGAAAAATCTCTGAGTTCTAATCTCTCTGTCTTTTCTCCTGTCTCTGTGTGTGTTTGTCTCTGAGAAAAATAAGTCTATTTATAGACTTGGGCTCTTGTGCCTAAAAACTCAGCAAAAGTTCCGTCTTTACGCTAACAACTGCTACCCATGACCGAAGTCATCCTCTGTATATGTTGACACGTGTACATCATTTCAGTAAGAATAGGATGCACGTACATACATTCTTCGAGATGTATGGCATGAAAGCCATGTAGGCAGACCACGTTCTCAACTGATGAAGAAGAATAGGGTGTAAAACAACCCCAATGTACTCTGAGCGTAAAGCAGTGGACTAGGCGTAAAATAGCCATGTCATAGATTTTCCGCATAAAGTGGTTATTAAATAACCTTGAGCGTAAAGTAGCCCAAATAGACTTTACACACACGTCAACTTTCGAGCGTAAAATCTTATATAATCTTTGTGCGTAAAAGAAGCCATAATGTGAGCGTAAAGTAGCTCAGTCCACATACTAAACGACAACATTGGTTTCTGTATAAAACAAATCCCTTCGAAATCTGTGGTATATGCCATCATCAATATCTTCATGTCAGACTTTGCATTAAATGCGAGACTTTGACAGCTTTGTCCAGCGTAAAAGGAGGGTTAGCCTATCTTTAGGCGTAAAACCATTGTCTTGACCCTGGCTGCTTTAGGCGTAAAAGCGATTAGCCTTGTCTTGGGTGTAAAGTATTTAACCTCCCTGCGGCGTAAAGTAGATCAATTTGAGTAAAATGTTCTATCACTTTGACTCATTATGTGAAGCACTTTTTACGCTCCTACAGTCACCTTCAGTAGCTTTTCTGTGCTGAGCCTTGAAAGCGATCGTCTTCTCCTTTGGTGCAGGTTCTTCAAAATCTTGTAGCTCGAGTTCATGAGTGAGTAGCTTATCCATGAGTACTTCGAGGGACATAGTTGTGAGGTCGTTCCCTTCAATGATTGCAGTAGCCTTTGAAATCCAGTTCTTGGTAAGTGCTCACAGGAGTTTGCAAATATTTTCATGGTTACTGTATTCTTTGCTTAGGAAGGACAAAGGATTTACAATATCCAGGAATCTTTCGAACATCTGAGTAACTGTTTCGTTGGGCTTCATCTTGAACACCTCATACTCTTGAGTAAGTCTGCTGACTTTTGATTCTTTGACTTGAGTCGTGCCTTCATGTGTGACTTCAAGTAGCTTCCATACTTCATTAGCCGTTGTGCAGATAGACACCCTGTTAAATTCAGTTCTGTCTAAAGCACAAAATAGAGCGTTAATAGCACGTGCGTCAAGACTGGCCTTTTTCTTTTCCTCCTCTGTATATCTACTGTAGGGTTTTTCAACTAAAACTCCATCAACATTTATACGAGGTGGCTTTTGATAGCCATCAATAACAATAGACCATAAATCAAAGTCAAGAGATTTCAAGAAGAAACTCATCCGTGTTTTCCAATAGGTATAGTTTGTACCATCAAACAGTGGAGGTCTGTTTGTGGCCTGGCCTTCACTTGTGAATTTCACAGTTGCCATATGTTGTACTGTGATCTATATAACAATTAATTAAATGAATAAATAATTACAATGTTTACCTTGCTTTACCTGTAACACCCGCTTTGATACCAATTGTAAGAACGAAATCGTAAAGCACAATACTCTAGAGGGGGGTGAATAGAGTAGGCAGCGAAATATTGCTAATTAAAAAAATGTTAGCAGCAAGATCATAGAATAATAATCACAACTAAGTAAAGTAAAGGCAGAGATAAGAATGCAAACGCAAAGACAGCGATGTATACTGGTTTTCCTCTGTTGAGGACTAATCCAGTCGGTAGAACTCTTGCTACCAGTTGAATCCACTATTGGCAAAACTGCAAGTTTTCTTACGAAGTCCTTGCAACTTCTACAACGCGAGCTTTGATACGAAGAACTTGTCCAACTTTAATTGTGAAGAGGTATTCTTCAATCAAGCCTTCTGATTACAATCTCTCAGAAACTTCTAGACCGTACCGCACTGGCAAATCGACTAGAGGATTATAATTGGCTTGGGATCTGAAATTTAAAGCTCAAGAAAACTCTTTGGAAGATTGAAAGCTTTAGATAGAGAGAAGATTGAAAGTGAATGAGTGAGTTAAAATGATCGAAATCCTTCTCTATTTATAGGAGTTCCAAAGACAGAATTCTGGCAGAATTCGGGCAGAATTCGGGCAAAACTCTATGAGGAAATCTCGGTCAAATCTGCAACTACAGGAGGACCAAGTTCCAGAGAATTCAAAAATTAAACGGCCACCAACCGAACTCTGGCCGAACTCTGGCCGAGTTCTTTCAGGGTTAGGTCAGGTTTTAAAAATATAGTTTTTGATGATTTTTGAAAACCTTTTTGAAAACCTTTTTAAAACTTTTGTTTAAAAGAATATTTTTCAAAATAAAGGTTATTTTAAAAGTATTTTGAAAACATTTTGGAGTAGCCTATTTGCCAGTACGACTCGGTGTACAACGTATTCCTAGACTCAATAAAATAGAAAATACATTGCTTAAAGAAAATACAGACTCGAACAGGCAAACATGACTTCGGTCTTGAACTATGTAGATAGCTGTTCTTGTTCATGTCCAAGAGTTCGATACATCCTGACTAGCTTTACATATCGAGACAGAGTTTGATCAATTATTAAAATCAGGTTGACCATATGACCAATGGGCCAACAGTTTAGACCTAGAATTGACCAACCTAGACTAGTTGACCATTATTGACACAACCCTAGCTAGTTTGACCACAGTTGACTAGAGTTGACCTAGTTTGACTTTATAGTTGACCAGAATTGACCAAGAGTTGACTTTGACCTAGACTGATTTAGACTCATGTAGATTGTTTTATAGTTTCAATTACCATATAAATTGAACTCTTTATAACCTGTGTTGCTCTAACTAGGACTCTGTGACTCCAGTTGGCCATTTTTTCATATCAGCTGTTTAGGGTGTCAGGCGAGTACATTCTCTGACCGTTTCATACTTGATAGGATTTATATTTATGTTCTAGATTACTTTACTTGATGTTGTCACGTGTTAACACGGATTGGTACTATATGGATCCCTTCATGAGATGTTATCCCCCTCGAGAGCTTCGGGTTACAGTATGTCATGTGCGTTTTACTTTCATCATGTACTCCGGTGCTTTCACCATTTATGTGTACTCTTGTGATTCATGTACTCTCATGTTCACAGAGCCCCCATGTATACAATCATGTGCACCCATTTATGGGCCTTCATGTGATATCATGTGTAATAATATAACCTATCTGGATCCTTGTGTATTGATTGGGGTACGAGAGAGTATAAATGGTTATGTGAATAATTCCAAAGTAGTATACTCATGTGCAAACTCTTAGATTACTCATGTACAAATTCAAGCCGTCTATTTTGTACTCTACATCACTAGCTACTGTTAGTTTTTTTTACTTATAATAGATATTTCTTTACCGTCATCTCCCTTATTTCATATATTTCCTAACATTTCATGTATCTTAATCTATAGCATATTTACATATCCTGTCATATTATGAACTGCGTAAGATGTATTGTGCTTGCTTCCGTCCTGACTGGACCTGTTGATAAATTTTACAAATAGCTTGGAGGTTACCTACTAGCCTAGAGGAGACACAGTAGTGGTTGGAGTAGATGGCTAGAGTTTTTCTTGTTTTATTTTCAGTTATTTTGAGTTGTATTTATTTTATGCTTGTTTGAGTTGGTGTTGATAATACCGAGATTTATTTCTCTCTGTTGTACTTCTCTTGTGGATTCATAGTTATCTTATCGTGCCACTTCTAGTTTTGGTGATTGAGTTGTATCCTACTGTGATTATCCTCCGTACGGAGAGTATATCATATTGTATTTAGTTTTAATTGTGACCTAGAACAACGTTCTATCGTCGATACTGCGGCGTAGGCTGGACGTACCCACTTCTCGTGCCCTATACTAGGTGCGGATCGTGACACGTTTTTAGTGCTGGCCCATGCAGTTCGGGATTCACATTTGTGCGAAGTCATAGTAGTACGATAATTAGTTGTACTGCTGCACACCTGCGATTAGAGATAAGGAATAGGTGTTAGAATGAGAGGATACTCAATCACTGTTAGAATTTCTTGAGAGATTCCTGGGACGACCCTTGAGAATCTTATTTTAACTTCGATTTGAAATCTCTTTTTCCCTTGATTTGATTCACCCTTACTTCCTGTTATTGAATTTGATTTTTGATAGATTATTGTTGAATTTTGAATCTTGATGTTAGTTGTTGAATTTGAATTTGTATATATATATATATATATATATATATATATATATATATATATATATATATACATCTTTTTGGAATTAAGGTATAACCTGATAACATACTTGATACGGACAGTGAGAAAGGTAAAAGTCTACTTTATTTATGGAGTTTAGAATTTATTACAGTCATATTTGCTAGCATAACAAGGACGTAGAGCCTGATTTAGATATACTTATCCTAGTTATGAAATCTAGATTTTCTTGCAGCCATACCGGGTGGCGTAGCAAGAATTCTAGATAACACGAGTATAGGGTGTATACCTTCGTTATGAAATCTATTGTTTATTGCAGCTATGCTTATTGGCATGGCAAAATTCTGACAAAATGATTTTAGGAAGACGTGTATGGTATCAGATTTTATCTTAAATGGGTTCATTTCTTTTTAACTGTTGATGAAGAAACATATTTTATTATTATTTTTTTCTTACCATTATTTCTTGTATTACCATTTAAAAAATAAAAATAAAACTGTCCTAATTACATCAATCACCTATCTCGTATCTAATTCTGTCAGCTATAATTTGAAACCCTTGAATCTCCATATCTTTTCACCTTCGAAAGGTCGAGGAAGTAACGTAGATCATCTAACTCGGAAAAGACTTGATTTGTTATCTTGTGATAATCTTGCTAGGGGTATAATATGATGGACCTTGATATAGGTTTGGGATAGAGATGCGACTGAATTTGAGGATAAAATCAAGAGAGTTATATTATCAATTTAGGAACAATCATACTTAGAGAAATCTTTTGGGTATGAATAATTCACAGATGTATTTCATAACTAATGAGGATATTCGAGGTCAACTTAGTTTCGAAAACTTGGATAAATTATGGTTATTGATTCTTGAGATGTTACACTTTAAGGCTATGATGTTAAATTTAGGAATTTAGTAATAGAGAAGGGATTTTAACTATATGCAATGATGATACGAAATTGCATAAGATATTGTATGAAATGGCTAGAAACAGAAAGAATGCAAGGATGTTGAATTATATAAAATATAGAGATTTTGTGAAAATTTTAAATTTCAGGAGAATAATATTGAAGGTGTACGTTGAAGGAAATATGAAGGTTGAATTTATAATGAAGAATAAGTTTTGTAAGGCCTAGTGGGTTTAGATTTTAATAATACAAGGAGAGTAAATTGAATAAGTTCAAGGATTACATAAAACTTGATTTAGAGGCTTCGGATCCAATTTAGGACAAGGTGGAAGAATTTAGATTTATGATGATTAAGTGGTCAGTATTAATTCCAAGTAAGAAGGGTCTGCTTCATGAATAATGTTTCGGAACTTAGAAATTTAGCCTATGGTGATCATGGCAAGGTCAAATCTTTATGACGGAAAGGATATAATTTTGATGGTAGTCATATAAAGGTTAATTTTTATATTGGGACTTGTGAGATAAAAATATGATTGGCAAATGATAAACTTGATAGTATCAGAGAGAGATGATTAACTTGACTTTCCTATGAAATCTTTTCTCTTATTTTTCCTTTAAAAGGAGAAATTTGACTTATTCCATATCTTTGAATCATCCTTTAAAAGTTTTCAATATCATTGAATTCTAGCTCCCTTAATCACGACCAATCGACTTTGATCATCTTTTCTTACCATATTAATATCTTGGATCGTACTCAATTGAATTAAATTTAATTGTGACCTGAATCTCCATCCTTGTATGCTCGTGCTCAAACTTCGATGACCTTGTCCTCCATATTGCCCAAATCATGATTACCCAGAATTGATCAACTTAGATCGTATCGAGACTAATTTTTTTTAATATATATTGTGATTGGATTTCAATGCTATTGACATTCGTTCTTTAAACTTTTGATTTTGATTTTTTTTTGAATAGTAACCCATTATAGATAATTACTAGTTATCTTTATTTTATTTTTGATAATTACCAGTTTTTATAAAGGATGGTAGGCTGCCTTACAGCCTTGATGATTTGTTGTTTTTGTAACTTTTTTAGTTTAGCACCCCAGATTACTTTTATGTTTTGATACCCTATGACCGTTTTGGTTTACCATGACTAGTATACCTAGATGAGACTTTCAATTGCCAACGTATGCCATGATCCTGTATGTCATTCTTTTAAATTGTATGATTTAGGTAAGTTCTGAGACTTTGATTGTTGGGGACGAGACTCTAGAAGAAGTACGACCATCTTAATTTCGAGGACGAAATTTTCTAAGGGGATAGACTTGTAACACCCACTTTTCTAAAATGAGGGTAATTTTAAACTTTTGTAAAAGTTTATTATTTAATAATAGGATTTATGATTTATGGGAATTTTTAATTAATTTAATACTATTTAAAATTGGTGAATTATAATTTTGATGTGTTAGCTAGTGAAACATAGAACTGTTGAGCCTAGAGGCTAACCATGACCATGGGGACCTAACTATGTGATTAGAATGACTATTTACAACTTTTTAGGCTAAAGGTATTTTGGTCATTTTGTGACTTTTAAATTATTTAGGATTTTGATTAATTGGTGAATTTTAGATTATTTTAATAATATTTAAATTGATGTATTATAATTTTGGTCATTTTTTATATTTTAATATTTTGGGAATTTTTATATTTTAATATTGATTTTAGGGGACTTGTTTAGTCGGGTTTGTGTTTCGTTTCGTTCCGACTTGTGTTAGTGACCCGGGTAGCTTAGCCTGTAGACGGGATCCCAAGATTAGTTAGTTATGGCCCACAAACCCCACTAATTAAGTTTGTGAGTTTAGACTAATCCCACTTGTTAGATTGGTTAAGTTAGAGACTTAAATTTAACCCTTTTGATCCCAAACATGAACCTAACATAAAATGAACCAAGAGGACTAGTTGAGGCCTTATTGAGCTTTTCCGCAAGGCCCAAATAGGGTTTAATAGCAGCCACTATAGCTGGGCTAGCCTCCCTTCCTTTCATTTATTCCATCTTGCCTCTTTTCCCTCACAAAGTGTTCTTCCCCAAATTAGAGAGATCCGTCATTGATTTGATCTCCAAATCCTTACATCCTTCCACCAAAACTTCCATCCAACCTTCTCATACTACAAAGGGAGGGTTCTAGCAAAGATTTGGAGCAAAGTGCAAGGAGGAGTATCCTTTTTGGAAGATCTTCGTGTCGGAGCCGTGTCATTGGGAGTATCATTGGCATTCCACTCCTAATAGGTAAAACCAACCCTCTAATTGATTTCCTATGAATATTAGTTAGTTTTGAATCCATAGGATCCACCCCTGTGCATGTATTCCATTTACATTCAAATTTGAGGCCATTTGGAGCTCTCTTGAGGATTTTAGATATGTGTCTTGTGTCCTACTTGATAGATCCCAAATTAGGACACCCCATGTGTATGTATGTATGATAGTAGTTAAAATAGATATTTAAATTCAGATTTAGAATGGTTAGAGAGTGGATTGATCTTAGTTAGGATGGTTAGAATGAGTTTCATTTGGATACCTATGTTGGTATCCAAGTATCTTGGCCTACATGTGTTTCTTTTGTCCAAAATAACTCAAATTCGTCATAATATTCATCCACGTTTTTATTAACCAAAGCAACTTAGAAATGTCATAACTTTTAGCTTAGAACTCCGATTAATCTCCTTTCTTTTTTAAAAGAACCGTATCGAAGTTAGATTTCCAAATATATATTTTAATAAGCTAAAATCGTTCTGCAACTTCCTGTAAAACTATTTGAGAGTCAGTTGTCCGAAAGACAAACGCGTTTCGGTGTTTTCGTAATTTCGGAAGCTTCTGGACACAAAAATACGATCCGTTTGAAGTTTCGAAAAGCTAACATGAAGGGCTACGACATACCTTAATCCTAGAATTTAGTGTAGGCCTAATTGGTATAGTATTGATTTTAAGTAGAAGAGTGACTATAAAATATAGGTATTTTGTGTAACCTATGAGCCTATGTAGTATGGATATTAAATGAATGTAGAGTATGTAATGCATGATATGTTAGATGAATGAAATGATATATATATATGATATGTATCATCTTTACATTAATATATATATATGGTTGAATGCAAGCATGTAGGAATGCAATCAATGTAACGTATGTAAGCAATGCATAAAAGCATGAATGAAAGAATGATATACAATGTATGCATGAAAGTATATAATGAATGCTAGATATGAATGCAAGGTATACATGTAATGATAGATATGAATTCATAATGTATACATAATGTAATGCAATATATAATGATAGCATATATGGTAATGTAGAATATATGATGCAAGCATGTATATGTCCACTGTTTTTCTTTTTTCTTACATTTTTCCTTCCTTTCCATTTCAGTTTTTCTCCTTTTTTCCCTCTTCAATTTTTATAAGTATATTTATGCAACTTAATGATATGTGAATGGATATAATGCCTGAACTAAAGTATGCATGTTTATGGGATATGAATGAATGATATATATATGTGTTAAGGTAATGTAATGTATGTATTCACATATATTTTGAGTTAAATATCTGAGTTTGTATGCATATATTATATGTATGCATGTATGCAGGAATGAATGTAATATAATGTAGAGTATGCATATATGAATATAATGTATGCAAGTATATAATGTATTCAAATATGTATGTATGCATCTATGTATGTATGTATGTATAGGTGCATGAATGAATGCAAGTATGCATATATGATATGTATGTAGGCATGTATGCAATGTATGTATGTATACATGATATGTATGTATGCATGTATACAATGTAAGTATGTATGTATGCATTTCTATAAACTGGGTTAACCTATAACCTTTTACACACATGCATTCATACACCCTTTGACACCATGTATCCCATGTCATATACACCTACCTATCATTAAATCTGACAACATTAACACAAATCCTTTCACACACATGCCAAACAATACACACACTCACTTACTCTTTTACCTCTTTCTCTCTTTCTCTCTTTATATATATATATATATATATATATATATATATATTATATATATATATATATATATATATATATATATATATATATATATATATATATATATATATGTGTGTGTGTGTGTGTGTGTGTGTGTGTGTGTGTGTGTGTGCCTATATATATAGCTTTCCTATATATATCTATGTACATGAATATATGAATGTGAATAATAAATAAACGTTATATGACTAAGTTTGTGTGCCTTGTTAGCTTATGGTTTAGTTTTGTGCTTGGTTTAGCAAGTGACTTAGGTTATGAGTTAGTAGTTATCTTGGATACTTGATTTGCATAGACTTAGTTTGTTTAGACCTAGAATTGACTAACCTAGACTAGTTGACCATTGTTGACCCAACCCTAGCTAGTTTGACCACAATTGACTAGAGTTGACCTAGTTTGACTTTATAGTTGACCAGAGTTGACTTTTGAAATAACGTGTAGGCAACTCTAGAGGGGGTGAATAGAGTTTGTGTCGATAATTACCAAATAAAAATTAACTCTATATCACCTCCACAAAACAACTATTAAGATAGTAAATAAATCAGAGAGAAATACGGAAGTAAATAAAGATCAGTAGAGCATACGCAAACACAGCAGTTTTAACCTGGTTTCCTTCGTGAAGGACTAGTCTAGGCCTGAGAACTCTAGCTCAGGATTGAAATCCACTATTTGTGAAATAATGTACAACCACGTGCCTTTACTCAGAAGAGCACGCCAACTTCTTACAGATTCGCAGGTGCCGAAACTTGAAATTGTCCAAGTGACTTTTCTTTCACTCTTGCACACAACTTCTAGCTGATATCGCACTGAGCACCTTGGGCTAAGGAGAGTTGTGGCTTAGGAGATATGGAAGAATGAGGCTTGGAGTAGTAGAGCTTAGAAAGCTTAAATATTTGAAGGTAAGAGATGATTTGAAATAAAAGAATTTAAGATCTATTTAAACTACTCCGGGGAGACAGAGTTCGGCCCGAATTCTGCCCCAAGAATTCAAATTTTGAACATTGGACAGCTTATACCAAGCATGCCCTAAAAATTAGGAAGCTGGAAATCAGGAGACAGAGTTCGGCCCGAACTCTGTGTGGGGCAGAGTTCGGCCCGAACTCTGCCTCCTAGGTGGCAGAATGGCCATTGGGCTTTGTGGAGCTTGGGCTTGGTTCAGGAATTGGTCTGTTTGTTTGGTAGAGCTTGGAGAGATATGTCTAGGGGTTGAGATGACTCAGTGCGACTCAACGTACACATTCTCCTAGACTCAATAAATTGAAGATTACAGACTTGGAACAAGTAAGAAAACCAAAAGCCCTTTGATGACGCCTTTCTTCTGATATTTGAGCAGTCCTGAAGACGTCTTTTTTCTTGACAGCAGTCGTCCAAAGTTCAGCGAAACCCCCGATACGAGGCCCCGGATAGGTCGCTAGGCGGTTCGGAGAAATTTCTTTGTATGATGCCGTCTTTGGTCCATCATTAATTCTTCATTGCCTATGTCCTGGTTTGATCATGTTTGATCATGCTTACTGCATGTCTACAAATACATGTTAGGCCAGCAAAATATGTTGTAGTACGATACAAGCATAGCAATATAATATAGGACAATTAGGACAATGCTAAGTTTAAGTAGCAACATGATAGTGAGTATATGAATATTAGTGACATCATTATGTTAAACTTAGCTGATTAGCCATATTCAAAAATATGATGTAATCATTAGGCCAACAACTTTGACCTAGATTGACTTAGACTCATGTAGATTGCAGTATAGTTTTAATTACCATATAAATTGAACTCTTTATAACCTGTGTTTCTCTAACTAGGACTCTGTGAGTTGGCCATCTTTTCATATCAGCTGTTCAGGGTATCAGACGAGTACATTCTCTGACCGTTTCATACTTGATAGGATTTACATTTATGCTCTAGATTAATTTACTTGATGTTGTCACGTTGTTAACACAAATTGGTACTATAGGGATCCCTTCATGAGATGTTATCCCCCTCACGAGCATCGGGTTACAGTATGTCATGTGCGTTTCACTTCATCATGTACTCCGGTGCTTTTACCATTCATGTGCACTCTTATGATTCATGTACTATCATGTTCACAAAGCCCCCATGTATACAATCATGTGCACTCATTTATGTGCCTTCATGTGATATCATGTGCAATAACATAACCTATCTGGATCCTTGTGTATTGATTAGGATATGGGGGAGTATAAATTGTCATGTGAACAATTCCAAAGTAGTACACTCATGTGCAAACTCTTAGATTACTCATGTACAAATTCAAGCCGTCTATCTGGTACTCTACATCACTAGCCACTGTTAGTTCTTTACTTATAGTAGATATGTCTTTACAGTCATCTCCCTTATTTCGTATATTTCCCAGCATTTTATGTATCTTACTCTATAGCATATTTATATATCCTGTCATATTATGAACTGCGTGAGATGTATTGTGCTCGCTCCCATCTTGATTGGACCTGTTGATAAATTTTACAGATAGTTTGGAGGTTACCTGCTAGCCTAGATAAGACACAGTAGAGGTTGGAGTAGATGGCTAGAGTTTTTCTTATTTAATTTTCAGTTGTCTTGAGTTGTATTTATTTTATGCTTGTTTGAGTTGGTGTTGATAACACCGAGATTTATTTTTCTCTGTTGTACTTTTTTGTGGATTCATAGTTATCTTATCGTGCTACTTCTAGTTTTGGTGATTGAGTTGTATCCTGCTGTAATTGTCCTCCGTACGAAGAGTATATCATATTGTATTTAGTTTTAATTGTGACCTAGAACAGCGTTCTACCGCCGACACCGTGACGTAGGCTGAACGTACCCACTTCTCGTGCCCTACACTGGATGCGGGTCATGACACACCCAGTCTCGAGGGCGTGCACAACGTCTTCCACTTACTATAGCTGAGGCATTACGTATTAGACCCGAGCCATATTGTTGATCATTCAGAGCTGGAAGTTGGACCAAGTCTCACCGTGCGAGAGCAGCCAGTGGAGATAGTAGACCGTATGGAGAAGAGACTGAGGAACGCTATGATCCTACTAGTCAAGGTGGCTTGGCGTCACCACTCTCCAAGCGAGGCTACCTGGGAGCGAGAGGCTAAGATGAGGGAGAAGTATCCTCATCTGTTCTAGGTATGATCTTAACCCCTCTCTTTTTATTAACTGGTAGAAATTTCGAGGACAAAATTTTCTAAGGAGGCAAGGTTGTAAAATCCATAATTTTTGGATTATTAATAAAAGGGTTTATAATGCTTTTTGTCTATTAAATGGTAGATATGTGTATTATTATTATTATTATTGTTATTTCTTTTAGCCCATAACTTAAGCCTAACGGTTAAACCCATTAACATAATCCATCCCCTATTCAACCCGTTTCCTACCTAAACCCGTTGGACTCAACCAATTCTACTCACGATTCCCGTTCTCCCGGCTACCCTGCTTGGACACCCTGACTTCTGGATCTGCAACCTTATATGCAGAATCATAAGCACCCAGAACTCCTACCCCTTACAGAACCTTTATTTATTTTCTAAAAAAACCTTCATAAAATCGCTTCTACCTCTACGTTCAACCCTCCTCTCCCAAATTGGAGCATACACAGATGATCCCCGCAATGCCTCGATCAATCTAACATCCTTTTTGGGGTATTTCCGAGACGCGTCGCCGTTCGTCGACCGCCTCCATCCCTAGCTGGCCACAGGATGTTACGTGCTCAAAATACTATTTCTAGTTACATTTCATCATTTTTATTTCCAAAGATTTACTATTTCACTACATTCTTTATTATATTTAGAAAATAAATTTATGTTGTAAAACTGCTTCTTGTCTCATTTTAGTTATTCATTAAAATACTGGAATGAAAATGTATGTTCTTGTTCCCCTCCTGACTAGAGACCAATATTTTAGGTGATTGCGACGACGAGGAGCTGGCTTATAGTTCTTACTACGGACCCGACTTAGATTTCGAGGAGTTAGCTGGACCCAGACAAGAAACCAAGGAGTTCTAGATTGAACCCTTCTATTTAGTTTCTTTCCTTCTTAAAAGTTGTAGTAAATGAACAAGTTGTACTAACTGAATGTTTCTTGGTTTGCGTTTATTCTAGTTAGACTATTGGTTGTATTTCCAAAAGTTTTAATAAAATTTCATTCAGTATTTAGTATATTGTTCCTGCGTTGCTACTGACTGACACGACTTACTATGCCGTCTCACAATGGTACATGCTGGGCATGATCCGACTGGACCTAGTATCTTAGGATCGGGTCATGACAAGCGGTAATCCTCTAAGTTACGAATCACTATGTGCACTACATAACTACTCTTATTATTTTCAATTCATAATATTTACCTCCCTTAAATTTCTTAGATGGTGCTTCACCTTATCTATCTCTAATTCTGTATAAGTCAACTATTTAATTACTGGAGATTCTTAAATCTAATTGTGCACAATTATCTTTTCTTAATGTAAGTGCATCTAAAGATAATAAGTACTTACCTTAAGCTTCATGATTTATACATTAATTATTGTCGGTTTAGGAGAGTGGATTTTCAATTCACTAGTATGAGATGTGTGTAATGCCCCGTCCCGCTTAGCTCAATCGGAGGAATCGAAACGCCAACAGCGTTCGGACTTAGCCATGCAACGGCTGCTCGAAGACATACTCGGTCCAGGCGACTCCTCACTCAGGTTGGTGGCTTCGGTGAACTTGCCTCAGCTTGGCCTTCACTCTAATAAAACGAAAGTTTTCAAATGCACAAGTAGGCTTGATAAAAAAGAGACGAATCCACATAGCTAAGGGAATAATCCTAAGTTGGGTCGGATTGAGTTAGAACATGGAAAAAGGTCCCACGGTCGACTTAGAAGTGTTGTACAGCGTGCTTTCAAAATAACACTCGGTCCTTTGTCCCGTGGCTTCGGAGAAGGAAAGTTGGTCTAAGTTACCTCAAAGCTATGAATTACCCTAAGTCATAGGCGTCGCCGCATAAATGCTTGATAAAGCATGCACGGTCCCATCATCCAAGGCTTGGCATAGCCTTTGCTCGCCCCACGGGTTAAGTTATATCGCACGACTTATGGCATAAGTTTAGGCACCCAAAGAACTTGGTTGTTCAAGTCGAACGCGTACACGACACGTTCCCATGATGCGAGGCTTGGCATAGTCATTGCTCATCAAGTTATTGCACGATTAAGTTAGGCAAAGTTATATTGGGCTATCGAAGTCATAGCAAGCACTATCCCATGTTATGTGCGGTTGTCAGGTCACTTAGCCCCACGATCTCAAGCTATTCATATAAAGTATGACCTTGGCGGTAGTGTCGCATAGAACACAAGTTGGTTTAAGACACGAGCCACGGTTGGTTCGATGAAGAGTTAGCTACGGTCTATGGCACATATAGAGCATGTTATGTTCAAGTTATGCTTGAAGGCTATCAATTAGCCATTCATTAGTTTAGTCAATAAGAGTATGGAAATACTGTCGGGACTGTAGGTCAGTTTTCGAGAAAAAAAATGTCGGGGCTGTAGGCCAGTCGTCGAGAAAAGATGTTGGGATTGTATGTCAGTCGCCTTGGCAACCCTGGTTTAGGCTCTACAAAAGAAGTATAGAAAAGAAAAGAAGTAAACCAAAGGAAAGCAAGTTATGACGGTTAGTGTCACCCCCAGTTTTCAAGAACAGGGGTATTTTGGTCATTTTTCATTTTTGGATATTTTTGAAATTATTTTATTATTTATGATATTGTTTTGGGGTTAATTGAGTCGGGTTCGAATATCAACTCAATCCGACTTGTAACGGGGACCCGGGGTAGTTTTGACTCTAGTGGGATCCACTCATTAGTTAGGCATGGCCCACATGACATTATTTTAGTTAGTGTGTTAGACTAATTATTCATGGATAGGTTAGGTTTAATTAGAGACTTTAAACTAGACTAATTTAGCCTCAACCTAAAGCCCATTCCTAATTTAAATCAAATAGGACAAGTTGGGGTATTTTAGACTTTCCAATAGAGGGACACCTAAGCCTACCATGGCCGGTCATAGGAGGAGGGGTTGAGTCATCCATTCATTTGTTATTATCTCCAAAATTTCTTTCTCTTGTTCTTCTCCAAATTTTGAGAGCAACCACCATTGATTTCATCTCCAAATTAATTCCTTCTTCCACCAAATCTTCTTTATTTCTTCTCTACTCTATGGATAGAGGGTACAAGCCAAGTTTGGGAGGATTTGGCTTTGGTTCGTGTCCATTTGGAGGCTACTTCGTGTCGGTGTCGTGTCGGAAGGATTTCTCTTGGAATCTCTCTCCTAGAAGGTATAATCTCTCCTCTAATCCACTCCTACATGCATATAGGAATATTTTGACCCCATAGGAATGACCCCCATGGTTGTATCTCCATTTGTGTCTATTTCGTGTCAATTTGGAGGTCATAGGAGTGTCCTTTGTGTCCATGTGGGAAACTCCCAATATTGGACACTTCTTGTGGTTGTGATTTGATTTAATGAATATTTCCTATTTTAATCTCAGATTTTAGATTTTAGATTTGTTGTTCTTGATGTATCCATGCTCGTATCATAATGTATCATATTTATTTTATATTGATATTTGTGTGTCTCTTTATATCTATATATATATATATATATATATATATATATATATATATATATATATATATATATATATATATATATATATATATATATATATATATTTTTTTTTTTTTCTATACATATATATTATATATATATATATATTATATATATATATATATATATATATATATATATATATATATATATATATATATATATATATATATATATGACACTCAAATATATATATATATATATATATATATATATATATATATATATATATATATATATATATATATATATATATATATCTTGTGGTTGTGTGTGTGTCTATATTATTTATGTATCTTGATTTTATATTTGTGTGAGTGTTTCTCTATATATATGTGTGTGTGTGTGTGTGGTTTTTGGTTTAGAGTTGAGAGATATAGATAGAGAGATTGAGGGAGTTGAGAGTGACAGATAGATGGTTAGATGGAGAGAAGTATGGAATGATAGAGAGTGAGATATAGAAGAGTGATATAGGGTGAGGGAAGTGAAGGATGCAAGAGAGAGAGGGAGGAACTTGCTGTTATAACAGCAGCAGTAGCAGCTTATGCTGCTGCTTCTTGCAGCAGTAGGAGCAGCAGCTTATGGGAGGTAGGACAGCCCCATTTGGCAGCCACTTAATCCCCATATCAGCCCACTTAACACCCCACTTGACAGCCCCCATGTTCACCTATAAATCAGCTATTTGGACAGCCCTATAGGACAGCCATATCAGCCCCAAAACCGCCATGGACAGCCCCCATATCAGCCCCTATGGACAGCCCATTGCATCTCTTTGCATCCATTCATTTTCATTCGTCTTTCAATCCATTCATGCATTCATTCACTCACACTTTCAATCATACATTCATTCTTCCATACATCCATCATTCATTCATCCACACATCCGTCTATCCATAATTCCCTTCTTTCACACATCTATAAATTTACGCATATGCATTCATACATACATTCATTCATCCAAACATTTCATCCATCCCCTCCTGCATCCATCATCCCTAAACTCCTACACACATTTATAACCCCACAAAATTGATCCCCTAGATGACCTATATAAACCCTTAGTTAGTGCCTAGTTGAGTGGAGTCTATTGTGGGTTGAGTGTCTAGTTGGAGGGGTTAGTTAGTGTTGGTGTTAGCTTGATGTTTGTGTTAGTATTAGTAGTGAGTTGGTTAAGTTTGTGTCCTAACTAGGATGATATCCTAGTGGACTAGTAGAGAGGGCTAACCTAGACACTAGGAGAGTGTGGGAGAGTGAACTAGAAAGGTTGGTAGAGAGTAGAGTGTGGTATCTCAAGATACCATAGGGTGTCTCATGATACTTTAAGGTAATGTTGAGATGACCAACATGACCATAAGATGGATTAGATGTCCAAGAACCCTAAATTTTTTGGTTGGTAAACCCTAGATAGGATAGTATCTAGCTACCCTAAGAAGCCTCGGCTAGTATCCTGAGATCTAGAGGGGTTTCCTTTGTAATGGGCAAGGTATTGATATTTACCTTGTGAAGGGTAAATATAGGTAATGGGGTATAGTTAAGATATTGAGTTTGACTTCTAAGATGGGGTTAGAAATGGGTTGTCTCGGTAGGTAATGACTAGATGATGGTAGTTGAGGCTAGTCTTGACCCCCGTCGACCAAGAGTTGACTTTTTGACCGAAAGTCAACTTCGAGTCAACGCTTAACCTAGAATCGACCCAAAACCAAACCAGAGTTGACCAGTTGACTAAAAGTCAACCGTTAGTCAACATTTGACTAGTTTGACCTAGGGTTGACCCAGGGTTGACTAAGTGTTGTCCAGAGTTGAGTTTTTGACCAAAAGTCAACCCTTGACCCAGATTGACCTAGTTTGACTTGGATTGACTTCCTGTGACCTTGTTTGACCTTGGTTGTCCTAGTGTGACCTTGTTTGGCTCATTATAACCTAGTTTAGCTTGGTGTGACTTAGTTTGACCTAGTTTTGATTTAGACTTGTATATCATGACTAGATTAGCTTTCCTTTCATTATTAAACCCTGTTGACTCATGGTATCTCATCTTTAGGTCTGTGATTACTCTGAGCATCTGTTCACCTTATCAGCTCAGGACCATAGGCGATTACATTTACTGATAGTTTTCATTGTCTTGATACCTGCTATATCCGATTCAGTTGTAGTGTCATACTCGATTTCCCGTCACGATAGTTCACGGACTAGTATATGTTGGTTCATGCCATAGGATGTTGTTCTTAGATTTTTGTGGTATATTGGTACATTTTGTCTTATTTCCTGTGCTTATATAGACACTGATTCCTAAGGGGACTTTCTACCCTCTTATGGAATCCCTTGTCATGACGTGTCATGTCTGGATCCTTTATACTATTCGGGGATGGGGAGTTATTAGTGGTTGTGTGATCAAAATCCCTATTTGTTCTATAAACTCGTACTTATTATTTGTTCATAGTTATACCTTCGCTCACGATGGGTAAAGCTTGACACCACTTGTTCATAACTTTCCATGGTGACCGGCCTTATTCTGCTCAGTTGTACACTTGTTCATAGCCGGTCAGATGGAAAGTCTGATCATGTTTCCTAAGCTGATCACATAACGCACAAATAATTCAAGGCACATTTTATATTTATTATCATATGAAGCTAATTTCTGTTCGGAAGAAGGGTTACAACTCCGGTTCTTGTTGGGTTTAAGGGTTGTAACTCGGCTTCCGAATAGTTTCCAAGTCATCCTACATATTATCGTCCTATTCAGTACTCACATCCTGTTATATATTTTCGGTGGATTTTTTTCTGTATTTCACATATTCTACATGCTCTTATGCTATACTTTGATTGGAGGCTAGGTTCTGTTAGGGAGAAGGATTACAATCCCGGTCCTTGTTTGGTTTACGGGTTGTAACTCGGCTTTCGAATGGTTCCCAAGTTTTTCCATATCTTTGTCTTATATTTTATTATACTGTCTCTTATAGAATTTGTCAATTCATATGGAACTACTGTTAGTGTTTGTACTTGCTCATTTTCTTGACAAGATACCGTTGATGTATTACAGATGTTTCTGAAGCAGGCTGCTCGACCTACTATGGGGTCGAGACAGATGGAGACTTAGGCCAGGGCTGTGGTCTGATAGTTGAGCCACTAGACTTTATACTCCCAGAGTAGTTAGCTTAGTTAGGCTTGTCTGGACTGCGATCCAGCTTTTATTTTAGACTGTAGTAGCTTATATTTATATTTTGTGACTCTGTGATGTTGTTTGTTTCTTTCTAGCTGTGTTGGATGTTGAACTCATTTTTGTTTTCACATCTATCATATTTTCCATTTCGTGCTATCTATCCTAGTTTGTTTATGTGATTGAGACTGTATTGCTATGTCATCTCCATTCGGAGTGTATATACTGTACAGGTACCTTTATACTGTTTAGTATAGTTTTTATAAATGACCTATACAGCGTTCTACCGCCGATTCTGCGGCATAGACTGGACGTACCCACGTGCTCGTGCCCCTAATCAAGGTATCATGACACGTTTTTGTTGTAGCCCATACAGGTCAGTGTCACAATTAGTACGATCTCGTAATGGTGCTCGACTTAGAGTACTAATTACGAGCCTGCGACTAGGACATAGGATCTAGGATATGATAGGAGTTACTCAATCACATTTTAGGAAAAATTATGATCTTTTGATTACCATGACAACTCTTCTTGTATTGAATTCAATTGTCCTTCTTTGATACTCATTATCATATGCCATATTGATCTCCTGGTTTCAATTTGTCCTCAGGATGGCGATTACTCGCTCTCAAGCAGCAGGACGTAGTGCAGTTCCAGAGAGATCCGATCCAGTAGGACCTCCACTTCCAGCTAAGGGAGCAGCATTCACAGTTCCTGCCCTTCAGGCAGGAGTAGCAGTCGAGAGAGTTGCCACCTCAATTCCTGTCCTTCAGACGGGAGTAGCAATGACAATTTCAGGAGGTCTTCCACCTCCAGCAGCGGGACCATCCGTAGTCATTCCTGAGACTTTTCCACCGCCGCCTCCGCTACCGACTGATGCACAGCAGATGATGGCCCTTCTACAGCAAATGTCGCTGACCAGAGGGCCCAGGCCGAGGCACAGCAGCATCAGGCTGATGCATCTCACCGCCAGACAGAGGTGTTACGGAAGAGCATGGAGAACTCCCACCGGCTGGTGATGGCAGCAATTGAGAGGGTTGTACCGGGTACAGTTCCGGGTACCCCAATTCAGCACCAGGGATAGGACCAGAGGTAGACTACTCCGTGCGGCTTCTGCGGGAAGCCGGGGCACACCTGGAAGGTTTGCAGGATGAGGTTGGGCATGTGTCTATATTGTGGGGCGCCCGACCACCAGCTGAAGGATTGCCACGTTCGTGGAGTCCGAGGAGGCCAGGATAGAGTACAGCAGGCACCAGCACATGCCCACCAGTAGCAGGGTCAGGGCCAGAGGCAGGCCATGCAGTACAGTTTCTACGGGAAGCCGGGGCACACCCAGGAGGTTTGCAGGAAGAGGCTGGGAGATTGTTTATTCTGTGGAGCTCCAGATCACCAGATGAAGAACTGTGCTGCGCATACAGCCAGACAGGCAGGCTAGGACAGAGTACAACAGGCTGGGGGAGGCCAGCAGGGGCGAGCTTTCGCTATGACAGTTGAGGACAGTCAGGCAGTAGCAGGGCAGTTTATAGGTTCCAATCTTTCGATCTTATTTCCGTATTGCCTCCTTATAATCGTCTTGAAATTCAATTCCATCTGTTCCTTGATTGTTTGATGAATTTTTTTTGTTCTTGTGATGTGATTTTTTCTTCTTAGATAAGTCGTATGGGCTAGGTCACCTCGATTATGAGATTTAGAATCCTCTAGGGTCATACTAGCAGGCATAGTGAGGACATATAGTCGGATTATGGATGTATTTATCGGGTGTGGGAATTTAAGGTTTTTGCTGCCAAGCATGCGGTAATACGAAAATTTTAAATACCATAATTCTAGAGGTATGTACCTTAGTCGAGGACTCTGTGATTATCGTAGCCTTGCTCACTAGCATGACAAAGATTCTGAGTATCATAATTCTGGACAGACGCATATGATTATCGAACTACATAATTTTGAGATTTTGTTTATGGGATGTTTGACCTATAAGGAGCACTACCACCTTAATTTTTGAGGATGAATTCTTTTAAGGTGGATAGACTTGTAGCACAGTTTCTAATTGAGAGTAATTTTAAATTTTATAATTTTAGTCATTTAATTATTACCATTTAATTCATGCTTTGATTTTGGAGATTTTAATTATTTTAAATTTTTAAGCCATGACTTGTGATTTTGATGTTTTACTAGTGAAACCCTAGGGACTGTTTGACCTAGAGCCTAACCATGTGATTAGTATGTTTTCAATATCATTTTTGGCCCAAGGATATTTTGGTCATTGGACCTCTTTGATTTATTTTGATATTTTTGCTTTGGTGATTGTTGATTTGGCTTTTGATAGGTGTAATTTTGTGTTGGTTTCGTGTCCGTGTCGGACACGTAACCGTTTTTATTTGTAAGTGTTGTTGTGCCTTAAGAAATTTTTATTTTGCTGAATTTTTTTTGGAAGTATTTTAAGGGATTGTTTTCTGCATGTGTTTTTTTGTGATTTCTTGTTTTAATTTCGAGGATGAAATTTTTTAAGGTGGGCAGATTTGTCACCCCCAGTTTTCAAGAACAAGGGTATTTTGGTCATTTTTTATTTTTGGATATTTTTGAAATTATTTTATTATTTATGATATTGTTTTGGGGTTAATTAAGTCGGGTTCGAATTTCAACTCAATCCAACTTGTAACGGGGACCTGGGATAGTTTTGACTTTAGTGGGACCCACTCATTTGTTAGGCATGGCCCACATGACATTATTTTAGTTAGTGTATTAGACTAATTATTCATGGATAGGTTAGATTTAATTAGAGACTTTAAACTAGACTAATTTAGCCTCAACCTAAAGCCCATTCCTAATTTAAATCAAATAGGACAAGTGGGGGTATTTTAGACTTTCCAATAGAGGGACACCTAAGCCTACCATGGCTGGCCATAGGAGGAGGGATTGAGTCATCCATTCATTTGTTATTGTCCCTAAAATTTCTCTCTTGTTCTTCCCCAAATTTTGAGAGCAACCACCATTGATTTCATCTCCAAATCAATTCCTTCTTCCACCAAATCTTCTTCATTTCTTCTCTACTCCATGGATAGAGGGTGCTAGCCAAGTTAGGGAGGATTTGGCTTTGGTTCGTGTCCATTTGGAGGACACTTCGTGTCGGTGTCGTGTCGGAAGAATTTCTCTTGGAATCTCTCTCCCGGAAGGTATAATCTCTCCTATAATCCACCCCTACATGTATATAGGAATATTTTGAACCCATAGGAATGAACCCCATAGTTGTATCTCCATTTGTGTCCATTTCGTGTCCATTTGGAGGTCATAGGAGTGTCCTTTGTGTTGTGCTTTGTGTCCATATGGAAAACCCCCAATATTGGACACTTCTTGTGGTTGTGATTTGATTTAATGAATATTTCCTATTTTAATCTCAGATTTTAGACGTTAGATTTGTTGTTCTTGATGTATCCATGCTTGTATCATAATGTATCATATTCATTTTATATTTATATTTGTGTGTCTCTTTATATATATATATATATATATATATATATATTTTTTTTTTTTTTTATATATATTTATATATATATATATATATATATATATATATATATATATATATATATATATATATATATATATATATATATATATCTTGTGGTTATGTGTGTGTCTATATTATTTATGTATCTTGATTTTATATTTGTGTGAGTGTGTCTATATATATATGTGTGTGTGTGTGTGTGTGCATATGTATATATATAAGTGTGTGTGCGTGTGGTTTTTGGTTTAGAGTTGAGAGATATAGATAGAGAGATTGAGGGAGTTGAGAGTGATAGACAGATGGTTAGATGGAGAGAAGTAAGGAATGATAGAGAGTGAGATATAGGAGAGTGATAGAGGGTGAGAGAAGTGAAGGATGCAAGAGAGGGGGGGGGGGGAACCTGCTGTTATATCAGCAGCAGTAGCAGCTTATGCTGCTGCTTCTTGCAGCAGTAGGAGCAGCAGTTTATGGGGAGTAGGACAGCCCCATTTGGCAGCCACTTAATCCCCATATCAGCCCACTTAACACCCCACTTGACAGCCCCCATGTTCACCTATAAATCAGCCATTTGGACAGCCCTATAGGATAGCCATATCAGCCCTAAAACCCCCATGGACAGCCCCCATATCAGCCCCCATGGACAGCCCATTGCATCCCTTTGCATCCATTCATCTTTTAATCCATTCATGCATTCATTCACTCACACTTTCAATCATACATTCACTCTTCCATACATCCATCATTCATTCATCCCATGTTCATTCATCCACACATCCATCTATCCATAATTCCCTTCTTTCACACATCTATAAATTCACTCATATGCATTCTTACATATATTCATTCATCCAAACATATCATCCATCCCCTCATGCATCCATCATTCCTAAACTCCTACACACATTTATACCCCACAAAATTGATCCGCTAGATGACCTATATAAACCCTTTGTTAGTGCCTAGTTGAGTGGTGTCTAGTGTGGGTTGAGTGTCTTGTTGGAGGGGTTAGTGTTGGTGTTAGCTTGATGTTTGTGTTAGTGTTAGTAGTGAGTTGGTTAAGTTAGTGTCCTAACTAGGATGATATCCTAGTGGACTAGTAGAGAGGGATAACCTAGACACTAGGAGAGTGAGGGAGAGTTAACTAGGAAGGTTGGTAGAGAGTAGAGTCTGGTATCTCAAGATACCATAGGGTGTCTCATGATACTTTAAGGTAATGTTGAGATGACCAACATGACCATAAGATGGATTAGATGCCCAAGAACCCTAGATTTCTTGGTTGGTAAACCCTAGATAGGATAGTATCTAGCTACCCTAAGAAGCCTAGGCTAGTATCCTGAGATCTAGAGGGGTTTCCTTTGTAATGGGCAAGGTATTTGTATTTACCTTGTGAAGGGTAAATGTAGGTAATGGGGTATAGTTAAGATATTGAGTTTGACTTCTAAGATGGGGTTAGAAATGGGTTGTCTTGGTAGGTAATGACTAGATAAGATAGTTTAGGCTAGTCTTGACCCACGTTGACCAAGAATTGACTTTTTGACCGAAAGTCAACTTCGAGTCAACGCTTAACCTAGAATCGACCAAAAACCAAACCAGAGTTGACCAGTTGACTGAAAGTCAATTGTTAGTCAACATTTGACTAGTTTGACCTAGGGTTGATCCAGGGTTGACTCAGTGTTGACCAGAGTTGACTTTTTGACCAAAAGTCAACCGTAAGTCAACCATTGATCCAGATTGACCGAGTTTGACTTGGATTGACTTCCTGTAAACTTGTTTGACCTTGGTTGTCCTTGCGTGACCTAGTTTGGCTCAGTATAACCTAGTTTAGCTTGGTGTGACTTAGTTTGACCTAGTTTTGACTTAGACTTGCATATCATAACTAGATTAGCTTTCATGTCATTATTAAACCCTGTTGACTCATGGTATCTCATCCTTAGGTCTGTGATTACTCTGAGCATCTATTCACCTTATCAGCTTAGGACCACAGGTGAGTACATTCACTGATAGTTTTCATTATCTTGATACCTGCTATATCCGATTCAGTTGTAGTGTCATACTTGATTTCCAGTCACGATAGTTCACGGACTAGTATATGTTGGATCATGACATAGAATATTGTTCCTAGATTTTCGTGATATATTGGTACATTTTGTCTTATTCCCTGTGCTTATATAGACACTGATTCCTAAGGGGACTTGCTACCCTCTTATGGAATCCCGTGTCATAACGTGTCATGTCTGGATCCTTTATATTATTCGGGGATGGAGAGTTATTAGTGGTTGTGTGATCAAAATCCCCACTTGTTCTAGACACTCGTACTTATTATTTTTTCATAGCTATACCCTCGCTCACGACGGGTAAAGCCTGACCCCACTTGTTCATAACTTTCCATGGTGACCGGCCTTATTCTGCTAAGTTGTACACTTGTTCATAGCCGGTCAGATGGAAAGTCTGATCATGTTTCCCAAGCCGATCACATAACGCACAAATAATTCAAGGCACATTTTATATTTATTATCATAGGAGGCTAAGTTCTGTTCGGAAGAAGGGTTACAACCCCGGTCCTTGTTTGGTTTAAGGGTTGTAACTTGGCTTCTGAATAGTTCCCAAGTCATCCTATATATTGTCGTCCTATTCAGTTTTTACATTTTGTTATATATTTTTGGTAGATTTTGTCATGTATTTCACATATTCTACATGCTCTTATGCTATACTTTGATTGGAGGCTAGGTTCTGTTCAGGAGAAGGATTACAACCCCGGTCCTTGTTTGGTTTACGGGTTGTAACTCGGCTTTCGAATGGTTCCTAAGTTTCCCCATATCTTTGTCTTGTATTTCATTATACTGTCTCTTATATAATTTGTCAATTCATATGGAACTGCTGTTAGTGTTTGTACTTGCTCATTTTCTTAACAGGATACCGTTGATATATTACAGATGTTTCTGAGGCAGGCTGCTCGACCTACTATGGGGTCGAGACAGATGGAGACTTAGGTCAGGGCTGTGGCCTGATAGTTGAGCCACTAGACCTTATACTCCCAGAGTAGTTAGCTTAGTTAGGCTTGCCTGGACTGCGATCCAGCTTTTGTTTTAGACTGTAGTAGCTTATATTTATATTTT
The DNA here is from genome assembly GCA_029216955.1 of Iris pallida. NCBI lineage: Eukaryota > Viridiplantae > Streptophyta > Magnoliopsida > Asparagales > Iridaceae > Iris > Iris pallida. The sequence goes on from JANAVB010032018.1 coordinate 2,946,297, forward strand.
GTGACTCTGTGATGTTGTTTGTTTCTCTCTAGCTGTGTTGGATGTTGAACTCATTTTCCGTTTTCACATCTATCATATTTCCATTTCGTGCTATCTATCCTAGTTTGTTCTTGTGATTGAGACTATATTGCTATGTCACCTCCATTCGGAGTGTATATACTGTACAGGTACCTTTATACTGTTTAGTGTAGTTTTTGTAGACGACCTATACAGCGTTCTACCGTCGATTCTGCGGCGTAGGCTGGACGTACCCACGTGCTAGTGCCCCTAATCAGGGTGCGGGTCGTGACAATTAGGCCATGCATTTACGTTGAGTCTAGAAGTTCTCGTAGGTAAGTGGTCATGGACAACTTGTCGACAAGGTTTCGTGCCCTCGATTCGGAAGCCTGGGGCCATAGGACGGTATCGGTCTTGCAGGGAAGCAAGGTAGTTAGACAAGAATACGCCGTCAGTGATTCGAGGACTTGAGATGGGCTAGCTACCCTTAGCTGCAAGGGCCTCGTCTGCACTACCTACGTGTCCAAGATGGCTTGAATTGCCAGTGACCTTTGATATAGATAAGTTGGCGTACTAAGCGACAATCCGCATACACGGTATCGGTCGAATAAAAGAAAGTGCAAGCACGGCATAAATGTGATAAAGATGGTAGGCACGAATGCAATATAAGTCTTAAGAAGCCTAAGATTTGGCTATAGAAATTATACGTGCTTCGGCACGAAATGTGGTGTCGAGTATTAAGTCATTGGCATAGAGTTGCATAAGTCATACTTGAGTCATTTCGAGTTTAAGTCAAGAAGGGCCGTAAGGAAAGTTTGGCTAAGTTATACTAAGTTGCGAGGCACGGCCTCGATGTTGAAACACAAACAAAATCGATGACACGAATCATATTGTTGCGTCCCAAAGTATGGGCCATAAGGCAAGCACGAGTCAGCACGTTGATGTTGAAAGCACGAAAATGGTTTAAAGGCAAGGATAAAGAAGTTATTGGTACGAAAGCACGATGATGGTCTAGAGACACAAATATGCCAGGAGTCTATGTTTAAAATTGACCCTAAGGCAAGAATAGAAAGGCAATCATAAAGGGCTTATATTGCATAAAGTAAATGAATGTGTTGGTTTGTATGGCTGGACGAGGAGCTCGCTCCACTAGTACAGTTGAGTACCGACACCCACAAAGCTTCTATGTGCAGGCACAGATAGAAGCTCGTTGGGATGCATCAAGGCACGGAGTTCCATCGCATTTCGAGGCATACGGCTGCATGGAGTCCGAACTTATGGGACATAATGTATGGACATCGCCCATCCGAAGCATCTGCCGGCTCTTCAAAGTGTATTGAGAGATGAGAGAGAGCTGAGTGACTTGTAAAAATGAGAGAAAAGTGAGCATGAGCGACTTGTAATCTTGGCCATGCGCCAATGTAATCTTATGTTCATTATCAATAAAGACTCTGATTTTGTTTCAATGCTTGTGTTGCCTTGTATATTCAATGTCTCTGCTTGGGAATTCTGTACGACAACCTCGTCGCAAGCTGTTGTAATCGGCCGTTATGAAACTGCCCTGTACGAGCACAAATCTAGGCTCGTGCGGCATCACGCCTTAGCGAGGACGATCGATCCTGCAGGACCGGGGCATGACTTAATGGTATCAGAGCACGGGTTTTCGTCCTTGGACTTCGATTGAATTCTTTAACTCTCAATTATATTCTGCAAATTCTGATATTCCGCAATCGATATTGTTTGTGCGCTCTCTCTTAATTGTTCCACGGGATGTCCATACCATAAGTCTAAATATTTTTACAAAGTCGCACGAAGAAAATGGATTAAACAAATTTAACTTCAAATAAGCACGATTGGCTAAGTCGGGCTGGGCATATAGACCAAGAATTAAGTCGACCTTAGAAAAAGTCATGTGCAAAACTCGAATTGCTTCAAATAGGATCGGAATTTGTCGTGACTTATAAGAATGCGGGATGGCCATCGATATGGATGCCATCAGACGATGTTATTATCTGTACGATATAGATGAGCGTGCTTGGATTTTAAGGATTGGTTCGAATGGAAACTTAAAGTAATCAGTTATGATTCGAAAATTTGGATTGGTCGAATGACTTCATCCCTGAGTGGTGTATGAGATAGCCTCGAGGATGTTTATCGATTGAGGATATGGGGTGCCAATGAGTCTATCAACAAGCATCACAATATACGAAGCAATAGATTGAGTATCACAGATTAAGTTATAATCTTAAAGTTTATGACGAGTGGTTCGAACAAACTAGGAATGATGCGCAAGAGATTTGAATTAGGCAAGTATGAAATGTGAATATGATTGAGTAGGTAGATTGAATCGAGGAAAAGATAAGGTGTACGAATGGATGAATCGATCGAGGAAATCGATATGAACCGTATACGAGAAGTTAGCACGATGGGATGATAGCGTGCATGGAAATGATTCAAATATTTGAGAATGACTCTAAGGATTGGAATAAGACGTTGTTCGATGATTTGAGTCAGCATAAAACGAAGCAACTTGAGGAAATATGTCGCTCGATGACTTAAGATAGACAGATGAACATATGTGATTATGGGTTTGAACGAATTGATCACGTGAATAAGTTTAGAGATTATTGATCGAATATTGCTATTGAATGTCGAGGAGATTATCTAGTTTGGAAGATAGCATCGGTTGCATGACTCGGAATTTGATGTAAATAAAGATCGTCAGGTTACATATATCATCGATGGTATTGAGGTGTATCAATGATCGATATACGATAACTTGAAGGTACTATGAATCGAGGAATGACGATCGTATAAAGTGTTATTATTTTGATGGATGCTATACTTAGGATTTTGATTGAAATAAATGCTTGGATGAAAATGATCGTGTCTCGATTTCTTCGATGATAACACAACGTCGACGATTTTGTCTTGCGCGAGCGCAACTCCAGCTTCGCACATGCGTCACATCATATTTAGGGCAATCTTCTGTGTGAGCGCTAACATGGTGATTCATGTCGCAGGAATAATCGAACTCAGGAAATTAGGGCATGGCAATTTGGATTGCTTTGACTTGTGGTTTGATGCGAAGGTAAATTCGAGGATTGGTCGGACTTGTGATTGATGATTAAGTAAACTTGAGGATTGAGTAGATCCAATCTGCGTATCGTGAATGAATTAGTCTAGACTCAAAGCTAGAGTTTCATCCCGATAAGAACGATTATCCTAGGGGAATATATGGTGATTTCATGTCCCATGTGGATGATCTGACTTGCGTGAGATTAGGGTGTGACATATTGTTGAGCTAAAACAATTATTTAAATTACGATAAACGACTTAGGGAATATGGAATGAAGATTATGGTTTAGTGACAAATCATGTCATAACATGCTTGACTTGGGAAAGATGGATAGGTGGATTATATCGAACATGTTCGAAGAGATAGACTGCGCAAATTGCTTGTTGGTCAAACGATATTGATATGTCGAGGAATTGGTTGAGTGAACTTACGACAGGATGGCTTTGTTGAATGGCTCAGACCCCTTGGACTAAGTGTTACAATTGCGAACGGGAGAAACACATGCTCGATGTTTAAAAATCTGAGTGATGTGAGCTTAGGAAGAAAATCTCGTATTATCAACTTTGGTTGGACCTTAGGATTAGGGTCAGTGTTGATATTATTGTTGGGGAACTATGATTCCAATACTGGCGGATAACTTTAGCCTAGAGACATGGCCTAGCGGTTAGGCAAGACGTCCCTGTCTCGAGAGTTAGTATCGGTATAATTGATCTTGAGGATTGATAGGATTTGTATTAATGGATAGAATGATTCAAGATTATGGAAACCCCACTCACGAGGCTCGGCTAAAATACATATATTTCAGGGATGCCTGAATATGTGTACGATTCGACTCAAGTAAAAATGATGAATTCTCTATCACAAGGCTTGGTTGACATACATGTATTTTGGGGACGCCTAAAATATGTGCACGATCCAACTAAGTAATACGTTGAATTCAAGTGAGACTAAAGGAATGGAAGGGTGTCGAGGATTTCGAAATCGTAGGTTTCAAGGAAAAGATTGATGGTAGTGCGATTATTGGTTTGAAATGAAATGATTGAGGCATTAGTGCAAGTCAGGTTTCAGAGTTTAGTTAAGGCGAAGCGTGTGCGAGAGTCATTGGATGTTGAACCAAGTTATAAGTCAATAGGTGTACTCAGTTAGTTTCGAGGACAAAACTTTTTCTGAGTGGTGTATAATGTAATGCTCCGTCCCGCTCAGCTCAATCGGAGGAATCAAAAAGCCAACGACGCTTGGACTTAGTCATGCAACGGCTGCTCGAAGACCTGTTCGATCTAGGCGACTCCTCGCTCAGATGGGTGGCTTCGGTGAACTTGCCTCAGCTTGGCCTTCACTCTAATAAAACGAAAGTTTTCAAATACACAAGTAGACTTGATAATAAAAGAGACGAACTCACATAGCTAAGGAAATAATCACAAGTTGGGTCTGATTGAGTTAGAACGTAGAAAAAGGTCCCACGGTCGACTTAGAAGTGTTTTACAACGTGCTTTCAAAATGACACTCGGTCCTTCGTCTCGTGGCTTGGAAGAAAAAAAGTTGGTCTAAGTTGTCTCAAAGCTATGAATTACCCTAAGTCATAGGCGTCGTCGCACAAATGCTTGATAAAGCATACGTAGTCCCATCGTACAAGGCTTGTCATAGCCTTTGCTCGCCCCACGGGTTAAGTTGTATCGTACGGCTTGGGGCATAAGTCTAGGCACCCAAAGAACTTGGTTGTTCAAGTCTAACACGTACACGACACGTTCCTACAATACGAGGCTTGGCATAGCTATGGCTCGTCAAGTTGTTGCACGATTAAGTTATAAAAGGTTATATTGGGATATCGAAGTCATAGCAAGTACTATCATATGTTATCTGCGATTCTCAGGTCACTTAGTCCAACGATCTCAAGCTCGTCATATAAAGCATGACTTTGGCGGTAGTGTCGCATAGAACACAAGTTGGTTTAAGGCACGAGCCACAGTTGGTTCGATGAAGAGTTAGCTACGGTCTATGGCATATATAGAACATGTTATGTTCAAGTTATGCTTGAAGGCTATCAATTATCCATTCATGAGTTGAGTCAATAAGAGTATGGAAACACTGAAAATATGTCGGGACTGTAGGTCAGTCGCCGAGAAAAAATATGTCGGAACTATAGGCCAATCGCTGAGGAAAGATGTTGGGACTGTAGGTTAGTCATCGAGGCAACCCTGGTTTGGCTCTACAAAAGAAGTACGGAAAAGAAAAGAAGTAAACCAAAGGAAAGTAAGTTGTGACGGTTAGGCTATGCATTTACGTTGAGTCTAGAAGTTCTCGTAGGTGTGTGGTCATAGAGAACTTGCCGACAAGGTTTTGCGCCCTCGATTCGGAAGCCTGGGGCCATAGGACAGTATCGGCCTAGCAGGGAAGCAAGGTAGTTAGGCAAGAATACGCCATCAGTGATTCGAGGACTTGAGATGGGCTAGCTACCCTTAGCTGCAAGGGCCTCGTCTGCACCACCTACATGTCCAAGATGGCTTGAATTGCCAGTGACCTTTTATATAGATAATATGGTGTGCTGAGCAGCAATTCGTATGCACCGTGTAGGTCGAATAAAAGAAAGTGCAAGCACGACACAAATGGTATAAAGATGTTATGCACGATTGCAATACAAGTCTTAAGAAGCCTAAGAATTGGCAATAGAAAATATGCGTGCTTCGGCACGAAATGTGGCATCGAGTATTAAGTCGTTGGCATAGAGTTGCATAAGTCAGACTTGAGCCGTTTTGAGTTTAAATCAAGAAGCGCCATAAGACAGGTTTGGTTAAGTTATGCTAAGTTGCGAGGCACGACCTCGATGTTGAAGCACGAACAAATTCGATGACACGAATCATGTTGTTGCATCCCAAAGTATGGGCCATAGGGCAAGCACGAGTCGGCATGTTGATTTTAAAAGCACGAAAATGGTTTAGAGGCAAGGATAAATAAGTTATCGGTACGAAAGCACGATGATGGTCTAGAGACACAAATAGACCAGGCGTCTATGTTTTAAAATTGACCCTAAGGAAAGAATAGAAAGACAATCATAAAGGGATTATATTGCACAAAGTAAATGAACGTATTGGTTTTGTATGGGTAGGCGAGGAGCTCACTCCACCAGTACAGTTAAGTACTGACACCCACACAGTTTCCATGTGTAGGCACAGGTAGAAGCTCGTCGGTGCGGAGCTCATTGGGATGCGTCGAGGCATGGAGTTCCTTGGCATTTAGAGTCATGCGATCGCATGGTGTCCGAACTTATATGGGACATAATGTATGGACATCGCCCATTCGAAGCATCCGCCGGCTCTTTAAAGTATATTGAGAGATAAGAGAGAGCTGAGTGACTTGTAAAAATGAAAGAAAAGTGAGCTTGAGTGACTTGTAATTTTGGCAATACGCCTTTGTAATTGTATGTTCATTATCAATAAAGACTCTGATTTTGTTTCAATACTTGTGTTGCCTTGTATATTCAATGTCTCTGCTTGGGACTTCTGTGCGATGACCCCGTCGCAAGCTGTTGTAATCGGCCATTATGAAACTGCCTTGCATGAGCACAAATCTAGGCTCGTACGACATGTCACAACCCGTACCCAGTGTAGGGGTACAAGAAGTCGGTACAACCAGCTTATGCTGCAGTGTCGACGGTAGACGTTGTTCTAGGTTACTATCTAATCAACAACTCACACAATTATATAATATACTTGTCAAATCTCAACTCCGAACGGAGGACAAGTATAGATATAATAAAATCTCAATCACAGTCTAAGCACGATCAGATAACACAGAAGTTTGTAACTAAAGATTAACCGACAACAATAAATATAAACTACTAAATATTAATATCTCAAATAAACACAATACAAACTCAATATCTCAAGTTATTACAATTCAAGTTCTTAACATGAAACTAAAACAAGTCTACTAGCCAGCCTCCTGATCACTCCTGAGTGTCGGGGCCAAAGGTAGCTAAAACATCTCCTGGTCCATAGTAAGTAGGGCAAGTGTCCTCGGGGCAAGCATCTATAATATTTTCAACAGGTCCAGTCAGGACATGAACGAGCATAACTCATCTAGAAATCCCAAGTAAATGACAAAGAACTATAAAGCAGTTGTAGACAGTTATATTGATGAACATGGTAGTTTTATACAGGTAATGATGTAGAGAAACAGTTAAGGTACAAGGGAAGTAATGTAGCAAAATAAGAGAAGAAACATGGCAAGGAAGACTGTAAAACAAGCTAGCTGAACTAGAGTAACATGATAAGTCCAGACAGTAAAATATAAGTCGAGTGTAATCCTAATGTGAGTCTAATACAAGATGAGTCGAATGTAATTCCAGTACAGTATGAGTCGAATGTGATTCTAATCATTGTTCTAAGAAGTTGATTCGAATAAGGTGGTGCGAATAATAGTTCACATGATGTTCTAATGATGATTCGAATCAATCCTCCAAGTGTGTTTTAAAATACTGAGATAGACATGAAAACGGCTATGGATAATATGGTACATCGCACACCTGGCCAAGTGTGGAATGGCTATCTTTCGAATATCATTCACAGAGGGGTGGTTCGAATAGTAGGAATGTTCATATATCTAATCAGTATTTCCCTGCCCATTCTAATACAAATGAATCCATAATCTAACACATAAAACGAATACAAGTCCAACCAGCACATGAAGATGCTAATAAGTGGTTTGAATAGTTCGAATGGTGATTCGAATGATAAAGGTAAGATGAGTAAAGTATGTGTGTCGTATACATGAATTCAGTAATAACAATACCTGTTTGTAACAAGAATCAAATAGAACTAACTAGAACTGAAGTACAGTAATCGACAAGTAAATAAAAGAACTATCAAAGAATGTACTCGCCTAATACCCTGAATGACTGATGTATATCATATGTCTGAACCGGAGTCTCAATGTCCTATTTAGAGTGTTTCACTTAACAAAAGGCCTGAAATTCGGCTTTTGAAAATAAAACGAGAAAAAGTACAAATAGTACAAATTGTTCTGGGAAGTACTGCTATGGAAGTCTGATCTGAAGTCGATCACTTTGTTCCTTGGACCATACGATGATGATGAAGATCACTGCTAGAAGATGAACAACCGGAAGAACTAAGTCACCAGAAAGGTATCGACGCACATGGGCACTGATGGCGAGGCCGAATGCTTTCCTGCTTTGCTTCACTCTGTTTTGGAAGAAAAGTTGAAGAAGAATGCTCCGAAAAATCAAAATCTTTGGGTTCTGATCTCTATGTATTCTCTTCTTGTCTCTCTCTCTGTCCGTCTGTCTATGAGAAAAACTCAGTCTATTTATAGACTTGGCCTTCTGTGCGTAAAACTCAAAAAAGTTCTGTCTTTATGCTAATAACTGCCACCCATGACTGAAGTCATCCTCTGTATACGTTGACACATGTCCCATTATTTCAATAAGAATATGATGCACGTACACACGTTCTTCGAGATGTGTGGTATGAAAGACATGTAAGCAAACCATGTTCCAAAGTAGTCCGGAAGGATAGGGCGTAAACAACAACCCAAATATACTCTAAGCGTAAAGTAGTATACTAGGCGTAAAATAGCCCTGACATGGACTTCCCAAGTAACGTGGCTAAAATAGCCTTGAGCGTAAAACGTAGCCCAAATAAACTTTATGCACACGTCAACTTTTGAGCGTAAAAACTCATATAGTCTACATGCGTAAAAGAAGTCATATTGTGAGCGTAAAATAGCTCAATCCACATACTAAACGACAACATTGGTCTCGGTGTAAAACAAATCCCTTTGAATTCTGTGTTGTATGCTATCAGTAAATCCTCATGTCAGACTTTGCATTAAATGCATGACTTGACAGCTTTGTCCAGCGTAAAGTGGTTACCTTATCTCTGGCGTAGAAACTACTGGCTTGACCCTGGCGTAAAATTATTAGTCTGTCCTTGGCATAAAATAGATCATTTTGAGTGGAATACTCTATCTCTTTGACTCAGTCTATGAAGCACACATTTTTTACGCTCCTACAAGACCCCCTTTAAAGTTTTCGGAATTTGAAAAAGACTTCAAGAATTTCGAAATACTTTGAACATGAAAAATGGTGCCGGTCAATACTCAACCGTCATAATGAATTTTCTCTTGAAAACATTCGAATGCCTCTTCGTCTCCCCGAGTTGCATTAATAATGATCAATTTCCCATAAGGAATATGAAGAGTTGATTTGATTGTATATATAAGGAGAAGTTCTTCATTCTTATTTTTCATCCTCATACTGTCATGGCACCAAAGAAAGAGACGGACAAAGAAAAGGCTCTGAGCTCGAGGATTGACATAGAGACGGAGATCGAGCAAGCACGTAACTTTATAGAGTGCTTTGGACTGACTCCAGCAATCTTCGGTCGTATAGATGGTGGTCCCACAACTGCGTACGAAGGATCAGGTGATGCAGAAGCATTTCTCAATCTGATGCGTCCTTCCGGGATCCACAACATGCACGAATTAGGTGCCTCCCTTCGTCAGCCCAACGAAGGAGAGAAGAAATAGTAATGTTTTATGTAGAAGTGTCGTGACACTTCAACTTATCTGTAGGGGCCTACTCCCCTTTTTTTTATAAAAATAAAATCTTAGTATTGATTTCATCTTTATTCGTGTAGTGCATTGGTATGTAGAATTGTTCTACGCCTTTTTTGACTGTATCTCTGGTTGTTCATTCCCAAGAGAAACAAATCAACACGCGGCAACTGTCCTGTGGTCATGAGCACCTTTTATTAGGATCTTTCCCGAAATAAACTTACGCCAACCGTTTCTTCGACCCTTTATAAATAGCTGAGTTAAAGAATGTTTTATGCATTCTCATTCTCATTCTTTTTCTCCGAAGATAGCTATTTGCAAGATTTCATTCTCCAATAAGAGATTGATAATGACGATGCTTTCCAATGTCGTTCCTCTGAACGCTCGGTCATCAGACGTTGATTCAACCACTCTTAAAGCCAAACCATCTGACCTTGATGGTAAGTTTGATTCATAAAACAATTGTCTTCCTTTGAGCTTTTTGTTGAAAACAGATGTCTATCTTTAATAGATAAGGCACGCCTATTGAATATGAGCACAAATCTTTGACAGATATGGAGCGCATAAAACACAGGCGCAAAGCCTTTTAGACAAGATGCACATGAAACACGGGCGTAAAAAAGCCTTGTTGAATAAGGTGCACATGAATCACGGGCGTAAAAAGCCTTGTTGAATAAGGTGCACATGAAACACTGGCGTAAAGCCTTGTAGATAAAATGCACATGAATCACGGGCGTAAAAATGCCTTGTTGAATAAGGTGCGCGAGCATCAGTCTTTAATTGACCAATAAGTGGCTGATGATACTTCTGTTGAAAAAATTTCTCTGTTGTTTTCTGCAGAAGCTTGGCTGAAGAACTTTTCCAGAACCGGTATTGGCGACTTGGATGCTGTGAGGAGCATTCTTCTGACATCAACATCAGGGAGCTCATGCGCTTTTGACGTGCAAACCAGACAACTCAGAACTTTTCGTGGGATAAAAGGGTCTTCCTCAGATGGTAGGAAGAGCCTTTATACACGAAAAGTTGGATGGTGGAGTCAACTCTATCCCGAGAAATTGGGTAGTAGAGTTCCTTTTACAGCAGGACTAGGAATCGTATCCCAATGCTGGATACATTCCTATCTCTTCTGAAGGGCCGCCATTTCTCTACCAATTGTATTGGCAGCAACACGTCTTCGGGCTGCCATACTCTGGGATTCTCCTCTCGTCTGAGAGAGATGACCAGAGTTAATTCCTACTATTCTGGTCGCCATTATGGCTCAGACAGCAAGGAATTGACACCAACAACGAATTCGATGAAGAAGATCCAAAGAAGAAATAGATCTCGATTAGGTCATCGTTGTTGTATAGAATAAAAATCCAAGATGTAATAGATTTCCATTATGATTTTTAAGAAAGTCTAAGAAATGTAATAGACTTTTATGATGTGAGAGTGGAAATGACAAGTCTTCTAAACTCAATAATTTGTATCTTAACTAGAAGTAATATAGACATGAATGAAATCTCGTTTTCTTTTTTCAGAGTATACGAATACTATCAGAGGTAATATGGACATGATAGATCGTAATAACTCAAAGAAGACTAGATTAATATCTATTCAGAGGCCAAATGGACATGATAGATAATGAAATACAAGCAAATTTAATATTTATTCAGAGGTCATGAGAACATGATAAATAATAAATTTAACTTTTTATACCAACTGGTAAGATAGAAGATTAAAATTTCTCTCCAAGGAGATGAGTAATCAGCTTAACCAAACCTTGGTAGCTGGAGAATAGGAAGATTGATGAAAGAACAAATGAACCAACATATCTTTCGGGAAAAGAAAGATCAACTCAATTCCACGATTAAATGGATGAATCTGATGTAACGAATGGATAGGTCTTTTCGGGAATGAAAAGTTGTTTCAATCTCCAAGACCAGTTCGTTAATAGATCTCTCCTATAAATAGGTGAGAACTCTTTGTAACATTTCATTCTTATTTCCATTCCTCTATCGGAAATGTCTTCCAAGGACGTGCAACAAAAGAATGAAGTCTCCATGAAAGTTGAGGACGTCATCGAGACGCGCCCCATTGAGCTAATTGTGTCAAACCCAACCAAAATAGGCGAAAGCTCATCTACGTCCAAGCCACCACAAGACATCCTCGCTTTCTTAGTAGAGCCAAGGAAAACTCCTGAGGAAGAAGTACTGAGGATGGCTGCCTGCAATTTTTTTATGAACTCAGGCACCGATGCCTTCGATGCATTGGCCGACTATGTATTTAATAAGGAAGGCGGTGGTCCTCGTCCTTAATCTTTTATTCAGAACAAAAATAATAAAGGATATTTTATTTCCATTCTGTCTCTTTTTTTTATATATAGTACTTCTTAAGAAATTTGCCATTGATCGGCATCATGAGTAGATCTCCATTAGGCTTGGATAATCGATAGGCGCTATTGGAAAACACAGTCTCAATGACATAAGGGCCTTCCTATTTTGCTTGGAATTTCCCTTTGATTTTGTGAGTCATCACCATCGGTCTTCAAACAGCAAATACCAGCTCACCGACCTTGAATACCCTCTCTTTAACTTTACGATTGAAAGTTCGAGATATACGGGATTGATATAGCTCAATATGCTGTTGTGCTTGAAGACGCTTTTCGTCCAATCCTTCAAGTTCTTGAAATCGTAAGCGATCATTATTCTCTATAGTTAGCTCATTAGCAATAGCTATTCGAAGAGATGGAATCTGAATTTCCAATGGAAGGACAGCCTCACATCCATAAACCAGTAAAAATGGTGTAAAACCAGTAGTAGTTCGGACTGTTGTTCGATAAGCCCATAAACATTCTCCAAGTTTCTCATTCCAGTCACGTTTATTAGAAGAGACAAACTTTTTGAGAAGTTTGATGATCGTCTTGTTGAAAGCTTCGGCTAAACCATTAGCAGCTGGATTATAAGCCATAGAAGCCAAATTTTGAATTCGATTCTTATCACAGAACCGATAAAATGCCTGACTGGCAAATTGTGGTCCATTGTCATGAATTATCCGTCGAGGAATCCCGAAACGATAAATGACATGGTGTTCGATGAAGCTGATCACATTAGATGTTTTTACTTCAGTGGGGAGAATTGCTTCTGCCCACTTAGAAAAGTAATCAGTTATAGCCAATATAAACCGATGTCCTTTAACAAAAGGAGGGTTAATCGGACCGATGATATCCATACCCCAAGCTTCGAAGGGCCAAGAAGCTATTGTAGGATGTAGAAATTCAGAAGGTTGGTGAATAAAGTCAGCATGAATCTGACATGCTTTACACCTTCTGGCGTAATCCATAGCATCTGCTATCATGGAAGGCCAATAATACCCCATTCTTCGAATGCGGTCCTGTAATTTCAGACCCGGTTGATGGGCACCACAGACACCATCATGAGCCTTATGGAGTGTCTGTTTAGCTTCACTTTCTGAGAGACAGCGCAGCAAGAGTCCATCGTATGAATGACGATATAAAATATGTAAAGATTAATCATAATAGAATCTAAATGATCGTCTCTTAATTGATGCAGCTTCTTTCGGATCATCAGGTAAAATCCTATGAACCGCATAATCAATGAATGGACTTCTCCAATCTCTCTGTTGGGAACTTGACTCTGTAGTATAACTCTGTTCAATATACAAATTATTCTTGACACAGAATAAGTCTCGGTCCAACAAAGTAATTGTATTTTGTCTCCGAATTGGAACAGCCAAGTCTGCAGCTAAGCTAGCAAGAGCATCAGCTTCCACATTCTGAGAACATGGTAAGGGATGAGATCTGGATTTCTGACTTCATAAGTTCCTCTAACTTGATTAACAATCAGTTGAGAATCTCCATAAGCTTCTAGGAATTCAATATCCAATTGTTTTGCTACTTGGAGACCAATCAGCAAAGCATTATATTCTGCTACATTATTAGAGCATGGCTCATTGAGAGAATAGGCACGGTATATGACCATTTTATCAGGAGAAACCAAGACGATTCCTACTCCAGAGACAATATTACCCTTAGGTCCAACTCGTGATGCTCTATCAAATATAATTGCCAGATATCATTCTTCAAAGTCATGTTGCAATCCACGACTTCATCTGGAATGTCTTCATATAGCTTTGATGTTTCAGGTATAGGGTGAGCAGCTATGAAATCAGCTAATGCTTGACCCTTCACTGATTTTTGAGGTATATAAACCATGTCATAAGGAGCGAGCAACATCGCCCAGGTAGCTAACCTAGAGTTAAGAATGCTCGGTTTTCTCATCAATATCCGAATGGGATTTATTCTGGAGATGACATGAATAGTCTGTCCTGTCACATAATATCTTATCTTTTGGACAGCAAAAACCAAGGCCAGACATTCTTTTTCTACAAGAGTATACCTGTGTTCTGCTCCGACCATCATTCGGCTAAGATAATAAATTGCTTGTTCATGTCCCATATCACTTTTTTGTGCAAGAAGAGCACCAAGTGAATGATCCAAAGCTCGAACATATAGCAAAAATGGTCTTCCTACCACTAGAGGTACCAGAACAGGTGGGTTTGTAAGGTATTGCTTGATGTCATTGAAGGCTTTTTGACACGCTTCATCCCAAACAAATGATACACCCTTTTTTAATAGACGGGAGAAAGGTTGACATCACCCAGAGAGATTAGATATAAACCTCCTGATATAAGCAATGTGACCCTGAAAGCCACGGAGTTCTTTCAAATTACGAGGAGGACGCATTTCAAGAATTGCCTTAACCTTATCTGGATCAATATGGATACCCTGAGAAGTAATGACAAATCCTAAAATCTTGCCACTGGAAACCCCTAAGAAAGACTTAGTAGGGTTCATTTTCAATTAATGTTAGCGCATCAGTTCAAATACTGTCTTCAAGTCTTGAATGTGATCATCTTTTGATCGACTCTTAACAGCAATGCCATCTACATAACATTCTACTGTCTTCCGTAGATATTTTTGAAAGATGTTGCTCATAGCCCGTTGATACGTGGCACCGGCATTTTTAAGACCAAACGGCATAATCGTATAGCAGTAAACCCTAAGAGGTGTACGAAAAGCAGTATGCTTCTCATCTTCTGGATGCATCTTAATTTGATTGTATCCTGAGAATCCATCCATGAAAGACATGCGTTCAAAACTGCATGTATTGTCTATCATGACATCAGTAATCGGAAGTGGGAATTCATCCTTTGGATAAGCTGTATTAAGATCTCAAAAATCTATGCAAATTCGGACTTTTCCATTCTTTTTTATAATAGAAACAATGTTGGCAACCCAATCGGGGTGTTGTTCTTCACGAACGAAGCCACATGTGATCAGCTTTTTGACCGCCTCAATTGCATCCATCATATCTGGTCGAAAATGCTGTTGCTGTTGTTTTACAGGCTTGGCATTAGGAAGAATATTGAGTTTATGAGTAGCAACTTTGGGATCTAGACCTGGCATATCCTCATAAATCCATGCAAAAATATCAATATATTCTTTGATCAGTTTTATCAATTCTTCCTTTTTATTTTCAGAAAGGTTTTTACTGATGAATATTGGTTTAGGCATAGTTCCATCTCCAACATCAATCTGGACAATCTCGTCCTCTGTAGGTGGTTGTCGTTGTTCAAAACGAAGTTCCCATTAAGTGTCCATTTGTTGAGCCCAAGGATCATTCTCAAATGGTTCAGATTCACCATCAATTTGAACCAAGTTGACTGAGAATATTTGCTCAGATTCATCATAATAATTTCCTATAACATATGAGGAGTGAGATGTATCAGATTCGATGAATTGGATTTCTTCCGAATCTGACGATTGTGAAGAGCTAGAAGAGAATTTTTCTTGTATATCATCATTAAACATGTGGGATGGATCATATCCCAACCCATGACGAGTTTTCTGATAAAACGGATCACCACTTAATGGTAATCGTCTACCCTTGCCTTGATTGAGACCTTGCATAGTCTTCAAATCATATCCCATATTCTGGATAATTTTGAGAGATTGTTGACTATATCTGTCAATTCAGATTCTTCCTTTATCTTTATCTCTCAAATCATCTGTCTGAGCAACAGGGATATTTCTAGCCGTGCTAAACACAATTTGGTGCTTGTTTTTCTTATCAGACGGAATCACGAAATAAGATTCTTTGTAACGTCTATAGGTTACACAAGCTTGTGATGAAGCAACTACAGGAAGAAGATAGGGAGAAGATGTTAAGAACCTTTGAGCATAAGGTCCAACATCGACATGAGAAGGAAAGGAATTTTCCTTATGATCAATGTATAAGGTTTCCTCTGTGTCTATGTCGTCTTTATACTGATGATTTTGATCATCAGAAGATAAAGTCATTCTTTCAACATATTTGACAGCCATATACTCAAAAAGGATATCTTCATTGATATTGGAAAGTACAAAATGATTAATATTTACATCATTTATAATTTGACTACTACGCTTCGGATTAATCACTAATGGACCATCATCCGTCTTTTGCGTAGATTTGCCAAGATTGACAATCAATGGTGGTTCTGGATCATTCGTACGAGAAGTACGCCCTTTGACCTTGATCCTAAGAGGTTGAACTTGGCTTTTAGTAGGAACATTCACTAATTCCTCAGATGAAGCTTGAGTTCTCCCATTTACCTTCATCATCAGAGGTTGATTGTTGACAGGTTGGGGTTGAATTCGCCCTTTGACTTTGATTTTCAAAGGTTGCTCTTCTGGTGAATCTTTATTAATAGACTGATCTTCGGCAAATGATCGGTCTTCAGCCATGTCTTATATCTCCTTTACATGTTCTTGTTTGTAGAGCCTTGAATCAGAAAAATAGGCTTTGACACCCTTGAAAGGATTGATATCAGCAAACTCAGTCTTTACAACTCCTTGGGAATCGACATACTTGAAGCATTGGTGGAGGGTTGAAGGCACGATATTATGCTCATGTAACCACGGTCTTCCAAGAAGGATGTTGTAGGATACGTCTGAATTAATAACATAGAATGTTGTCATAGTTCGAAGATCACCAATTTAAATCTTCAGACGAATCTTCTCCAGTGGTTTACTCTTTCCAGAGTTGAAACCAACTATTGTGGTACTAGTGTAAGTCAAGTCACTAGTAGGAATCCTCAACGGTCTTAGCATACTTTGAAGAATTATGCTAATGGAAGACCCAGGATCAATGTAAATTCTGTCAACTTCAATGGATTCAATATATCCAGTGTAGCACAGAGGCCTGTCATGCTTGTTATGCTTCAACAGCATATCTTCTTTTGTAAAGGTGATGTTGGGAATTGCTTCCATCACACTATGACATTGTGGGCATGACACTGGTATATTATCAGGAGTCTTGAGTTGAGCTAAGCAGGAATCAGCTTGCAGCAAAGCTTCACTCAAAGTTTCGCGACTTTCTTTAGAAAGGCGAAGCAACTCGAAGATAGATAATCTAGCCGGAGAATTAGCTAACTGGGCTAGAATATCAAATTTATAGGGTTTCATCACCACCCCCTGACTGGAAGCATACTTCAACAGGACGTCAAAGCGTACTGCTTTCTGTTTCCCCTTTTCAACCACGACAGGAACAGGAGACGGTTGAGTTGATGGTGTTTCAACATTCTCTGCTTCTTTGGAGGATCCCTCATAATCTTTGTGGTACTCTTTTCCAAATCTTGTACCAGCAAAGGTTTCTTCTTCAGACTCAGAAGAAGGAAGCACCATATTACAGGATTTAGTCTTCCTTTCCTTAGCCTTCTTCTTACAAGGATTGTTATGAAGAACCTCAGAACCCAATCCAACAGTGGATTTTTGACTTTGAATTTGTAAAGGAAGTCGTATTCCTTTATCATAATTCAAACCTTCTACCTTTTAAAAATCATAATCCATCTTTTTCAAGAGAAGGACAGATTAATGACTGTACAAGTGAGTTGGCAGCGGACTTTTAACAGGTGGTTCAACAGAGGAAGAAGAAGAGATCTCTGTAACTACAAGAGAATGAGGAATAGAATTCTCTGTAGCTGCGGGAGGAGAAGGATTCGGAATACGAGGAAAAATCCCTACAGGAGCTTTTTCATAAGCAGCAAAGACTTGTTGTGCCCTGTATAAGGGAATACTATTCATGGCTAGCTACTACTGATGAGTAAGCTTGAGCTTGGTAGGAGGAGCCAGACTTAGAGGACAAATGTTCAATCCTCTCAATCTATCTTCTAAAGGAATGCCATCCAAAAAATGATCCAAATCATCAGGATCTGGAATAACATGAGAAATCATGTTGCAGGTTTTGACTTTCTTACCTTTCTTGGATTTTGAAGTTTTACCTTCATATTCTATTTCAGGTACTAAGTCAGGATGTACCCACATAATTTTACCATTCTTTAATGTAAGAGGCAACAATCCTTCATTTTCCTCCCTGGCAGGCGGGATATTCACAATCTTCATCGTCGCCTTCGGAATTGGGATAATTCCATCTGGTACTTGTTGAGAAGGAAAATCTTCGAATTGAAGAGAAACCATATTAGTTGTGACCGTATGCTCATCATTAGTTAGAGAGATGGCATTGGCATTAATCAATTCTTAGATTTTCTTCTTTAGGACATAATAAGCCCTGGTGGGATAATTTATGTATCTGTGATAGATACAATATTTGGGATTGTCAGTCAGATTCACCTCATTAGGCCTCTTTGGCTCCGGGATCTGGAGTTTGCCACTCTTCACCAGACATTAAAATATCCCTGGGATATCACTCTCGTCAAAAGAATATTTTTCTTTTGGCTTAGAAGACTTCTGATTATTCGGCGTCGTTTTGCTTTTGGAAAGATTAACCATAAGGGTGTCCTTTCCTTTCGCATTACGATTGCCAGAATTATTACCAGGATTACCTTTCTTTCCCTTATCCTCTGAGGCAAAGATCATTCCATGTTCACGAGCCAACCTACCATTGGTCTCGGCAGAAACTGCTGCTATGATAAATGAAGCCCAATCTGTGAATTGGGAACCCGTGAAGACAGCAATAGATGATCGCAGATTCATATTGCATGTATCAATTAACGCTGAATCTGGCGTACCAGGAGGCATCTTTAGAGTCGCCTGTCGGAAACGTTCAATGAACGTCCGAGTATCTTCTTTCTCCTTTTGCTTGATTTCTATTAAGGAGGACATGTTTATGTCCATACCTTCTTCATAGAAGCGGGAAAGAAACATTACCTTAAATTCGTCAAAAGACGAAATACAATTATCGGGTAAACTACGATACCAGTCGTAAGCTGAACCCGTCAAGCATCGAGTGAGAAGAGCATCATTTTTTTGCAAATGTACAGTCATAATATCAAAATAATTGATATACTGACTAGGAGAAGCCTTTCCATCAAATAATACCATTGATTGTGGCTTAAATTTTGGTGGAAAGGGTACATCATTCCAATGAGGAGGATAAGGTTGCTTAATCCCTAACCTCTGGTGTTGATCCTTTTGCTTCAAAACTTCAAACTGTGCTTTGAGCTCACGTACTGCTTGAATGGCTTTGCTGGTTTACGGAAGCACATTTGATTGAATAGTTGTTGGTTGTACCGTAACCCCCACCGGAGATGGTACATCTTCTGGAATGATGGGATCTGGAGATGCATAATTTTGGTTAACAGCAGGCTCTTAGATATTCAAAGGTATATCAACCCCTTGGCTATCTTGAGTTTGTGCTGCTACCTGTACCGGTGTTACTATTGTCGGTTGAGCAGTTTGTTGAGCCGTTATTATCTGGTGCATACTTTGCATCATGTTAAGCATGTCTTTCAATGATTGCTCAACGGCAGTGAGACGTTGTTCTGTATTAGCAGATGACGTCTCTGGTTCATCTCCAATAGCATAGGATTCAACCTCTCTTGAAGATACAGAGGGATTAGTATAGAAGTATGAATCGACACTATCAGTTTCGGACTCAAGAGATTGAGTACCCCCAGCTTCTGAATCAGAAGTCTGCAATTGTCTTTGTCTTCTTGATCGAGTATTCTGACATACTCCTTCGAAAGAATCAAGAAGTCTGTTGAATTGTTGTTGACCTGGGGTTTGGGACGTGTTCCGTCTAGGACGTCGTCCTCTGTTGGTATGAGATACCATGTTGACTGATGCATATGACAACTCATCAGCTTGTTGTTGGGACGCACTAAAACTTAACCGATCAAAAACTGACCGTTTGGAGGCTGAACAACAACATTTAATTATAATCTGGTGACACTCACAGTGATGATTTTCTTGGGGGAGTGTCATGGGAGATTGTCTATTTTTACACTTTTGCATTAGCAATTCACGTAAATCAGAAGGAGTAGAAGGAGTAGCCTTCTTTATTACATTTGGGGTAGCAAAACGTTTAGTCCCTTGTGTATAAAGAAGATTACTGGCTGCATTCACAGAACCAAACTGTACATTTTTACGTTCTTGGAGTTGCGTGCGTAAATCGTGAGATTTTTGAGCACGAAGGACTCCATCTTCATTGCGTGTAATTTGCAAGTTTGGTACCTTGCGTACAGAAGGTTGTTGGTTGAAAACAGAAGTTTTACCAACTATGTTTTTATGCTTCATATGTGCAGGTACATTCACTTTAGATACAGAAGCATCTTTGTGAATTTTATCTACACTGTCACAGACAGAAGATTTATCTTTACGTATAGAGCGCAAAACATGAGTATCTGCCACATCACAGACGAGAGATTTTCCTTTACGCGAAGTGCGCAAAACATAAGTATCTGCCACATCACAGACGGAAGATTTTTCTTTACGCGAAGAGCATAATTTTTGTGTGTCTACCACGTCACAGACGGGAGACTTATTCTTACACTCAGAAGCGCAAACCTTAGAGTCTGCCTCATTACAAATGGGAGACTCGTTCTTATGCACTGAGCGTAAAATTTAGTTTTTACCCACTGGGCGTAAAACATTATTTTTACGCACTAGGCGTAAAACTTGGTTCTTATGCAGTGGGCGTGAAACCTGATTATCTTCACCGTCACAGATGGGAGATGAATTGTCATACTTAGAGTACGACGCTGAAGTAAGGACTGCCTCATTACGAACGGGAGCCCCTATGACAGAAGTGGGAAGAATTCCCTTGCCATCAGAAGCAACAGAGAGATCAGAAGCTACATTGGATTTAGGAACCCAAACTTTTCATGCTTTGCGAGACTTTTGAACATTGGAGCAGTGAGAACCACCCCCAATTCGGAGCATTTCTTCATAAGCAGTCTGGTCGAATTGAACGACTAAAGTCTTCTTCGTCGATCCGATCGACACATCATCATATTGAGCAATTGCTTTCTCGTCGGTGGAGAAAGTCGTCCCCAGCAGAGTCGCCATTTTGTTTTACTTAACGAAAGGCCTGAAATTCGGCTTTTGAAAATAAAACGAGAAAATGTACAAATAGTACAAATTGTTCTGGGAAGTATTGTTATGGAAGTCTGATCTGAAGTCGATCACTTTGTTCCTTGGACCATACGATGATGATGAAGATCACTGCAAGAAGATGAACAACCGGAAGAACTAAGTCACCAGAAAGGTATCGACGCACTTGGGCACTGATGGCGAGGCCGAATGCTTTCCTGCTTTGCTTCACTCTGTTCTGGAAGAAAAGTTGAAGAAGAATGCTCCAGAAAATCAAAATCTCTGGGTTCTGATCTCTATGTATTCTCTTCTTGTCTCTCTCTCTCTGTCTGTCTGTCTATGAGAAAAACTCAGTCTATTTATAGACTTGGCATTCTGTGCGTAAAACTCAGCAAAAGTTCTGTCTTTATGCTAATAACTGCCACCCATGACTGAAGTCATCCTCTGCATTCGTTGACACGTGTCCCATTATTTCAATAAGAATAGAATGCACGTACACACGTTCTTCGAGATGTGTGGTATGAAAGCCATGTAAGCAAACCACGTTCTAAAGTAGTCAGGAAGGATAGGGCGTAAACAACAACCCAAATATACTCAGAGCGTAAAGTAGTAGACTAGGCGTAAAATAGCCCTGATATGGACTTCCCGCGTAAAGTGGCTAAAAATAGCCTTGAGCATAAAACGTAGCCCAAATAAACTTTATGCACACGTCAACTTTTGAGCATAAAAACTCATATAGTCTCCATGCGTAAAAGAAGTCATATTGTGAGCGTAAAATAGCTCAATCCACATACTAAACGACAACATTGGTCTCTGTGTAAAACAAATCCCTTCGAATTTTGTGTTGTATGCTATCAGTAAATCCTCATGTCAGACTTTGCATTAAATGCATGACTTGACAGCTTTGTCCAGCGTAAAGTGGTTAGCCTATCTCTGGCGTAAAAACCACTGGCTTGACCCTGGCATAAAATGATTAGTCTGTCCTTGGCATAAAATAGATCATTTTGTGTGGAATACTCTATCTCTTTGACTCAGTCTATGAAGCACACATTTTTTACGCTCCTACATAGAGCAGTACGGGTTATAATGTGTTTAAAATAAGATAAATAAAGTTTACAATGTAATCTACATGATTTCCAAGCCAATCTAGGTCAAAGTCAAACTTGGTCAACTCTTAGTCAACTACCCAGTCAACTAAGTCAAACTTGGACTCTGAGGTCAAATCTTGGTCAAAGGTTATCTATCTAATAGGAATCTACCTATACCAAATCACACATCCAAGGTAAAACACACACATATATCTATATAGGGCATTACACATAACATAGATATAATGTATCACACTACGGCCTCTACTCTAACTCACTCTAATCCATAACCATATACCATACTCTAAGATACCACACATAATCTATATCATATTATATGCATTAGGCATGACACATATTCATAAGGTATAAAGCATTATCCCTCTACCATACACCTTAACCCAAATGATTGATACATGTATATATTATCAAGTTGATACATGCCCTTAAACAGTGTGCAGGCACCAAGGCCAAGCCACACTCACTACTTCCAAAAGCCATTTGCTCTACAAACCCAATCCTAAAGCCATCTTACATGCAGTGGCCTATGGCCCTGCACATCTCTGCTTGACAGTGCAGTGTACTGCACCAAGGCTCTGGCCAACATGCCAAAAGCTTCCATCTACCTTCTCCCTTCTCATATTCTACTTAACATTCACATCCCAAACACAAATTCACCTTCATCATACTCGGAATACTGTCAACTACCTAACCATGTTCAAACCCTCACACAAATACCCAAATTACTTAATCCCCCTGCTGCCACCTAAGGCCTAACGAAAACACTGCCCAACTCCTATATACAATGCCAAGCTCAGACCAACATCCTTACCTGCATATCTAAGGGGGTCACACACCGCACTCTTACACTCCATACTGATACTAAGCTACAAATAAAGGCTGGACCATTGCAAGGTGAGTAAAAGGCATGGTCACTAGTATAAGGTAGGGTATGAACTAAATGGGGATAATCAGTAAAAATGAAAACTAATAATAAACAAGATATGATTGAACAATGATATGATGATATGTCGATTGCTCAATGGCAGAGCAATAAGCTAGGGTCTGAACAATGAGTTAAAGGAGGGCTGAACAACAGCATAGGAGACTGAATAATAGTAAATGGACAGGACATTCCCATTTAAACCCAATTTGGTTTGTACATATGTATAATGGACATGACAGGGCAGTTGGTTTGTAGGGATGACATGATGTTGAGTTCATGAATGAGTGATGCAGGGACCTTAGACTAGGTATGTCAGAACATTACATATGAAGGATACCCAAAACTAAGCTATATGGCCTGTGCCAATATCCCAACCGATTCCTCATGGGAGTGAACTGAATCAAGCAATCTTAGAAGAATGAACTTCCACAATTGGACATTACTTCCATAATAGATGACTGAACCAAAGATTTGAGTGTTCTAATTATTAATACATACCCAAGCATTACTGATACATACCCAAGCTTCAAACTGGAACCCAAACATCAAAACCAAAGTGTCTAATGTGTCCAGTCTGTGTGTCAAGGTGTCTAGCATGTTAGGGAGTGTCCAAGTGTCTTGTGTGTGTCCACGAAGTGTCAAATCGTGTCCAAACAATGGGGTTGATACAGTGTATCAAAGACAGCACAGAGGCTGCCTCGTGCAGCCATGTTGAGGAGAATAGAGCTCGAAATGTGGCACGAGGAGTCTCGTGCTCATGCACGTGGCTAGGGTAGGTCTAGGGCTAGGTCTAGGGTGCATGAACCCCAAGATGTGTTGTGTCCAAGTTACAGCCCCGTATCAGAGACAAAAATTCAACCATGCACAGACAGTGCAATATCAGTGCACGGTCGATTTCTTCGTGCACACTGAACGAGGACCCACGTAATTTTGTGGACATCATGTCATTAGGTTCCCTCACGTGTCCATGAAGTTTCATGGCACATGGTGTCGTGTCATGTCTGCTAAGACACTCGAACAACAGGGAAGCCGCACGAGCCCCGTGCGGTGTCTCGTGCATGAGGTGCTTGTCCAATTTGGACACGAAAAGTGAACGGAAATCAACTCAGTCGACTTGATATGCAATATAGACCTAATTAGCTACAAACCTATGTAATTAGTTTTGAAAATTACAAAAATAATTTCCTATGTGGCATTTTACCAAACATTTATTCAAAAACACAGATACGTGTCCGATACGGACACAAAATGGACACGAATTCCTACCAAACTTGGGCTACACCTAGGGGAACCCTAAATGAATACATCTATGGAGAAAAATTAGGGTTTTAATCCGTTTAAAGGGGTTTACCTATTGAGAGTTGGAATCTTAATATAAAGAGCCTAGAATTGATGTCTTCCTCGATTTGCTATGGTTCAAATGTCCTTAAACCTTGCTAGCAAGCCTCCATAAGTCTCCTCTACTGTTGGGGATGATGATGCAATTGATTTGACTCAATTTGGGATCAATTTGGATGAAGGGGAGGAATTTTGGGAAGAACAAGTTAGGGTTCTTTGTAGGTATTTAAAAAGAGGCAAGGGCTCTTAAGTATGATACTTACAGGAGGGGAGGCTTGTATGGCTGGCCAAACTAAGGGAATTAGGGTTTGGCAATAGCTAGATGTGTGGCTAAGGTTCTTTCACCCAATTTTAAGTCCTCCTATTGGTTCAATTAGGCCTAAGGCTTCTTTTTACAAATATCTCAAAGAGAAACTATCCTACTTAGGAATATCTAGATATTGCTAATCTTGTCACTTAGTAGGATATCCTAATCAAGATTCTAAGCTCAAGGCTAATCTATATTAGGCTAAGATTCTACGTTAGTCTCTAACAATTCAACTAGCACAATATTAATTAATCAAAATTTATTTTCATTAAAAGTCAAAAATGACCAAAATACCCTTAGGCTAAAAAGTAGTAATATGGAATTCTAATCACATGACTAGGCTCCCTTGGTCATGGTTAGTCTCTAGGCTTAGCAAAATTAGGGTTTAACTAGTTAACCATCAAAATCACAATTTAATATTTTAAATAGTTTTAAATTGATTAAAAAAATCACCAAAAATCATAATATAATTTAAATATCATTATTAAATGATTATAATTTCAAAATTTCAAAATTACCCTCATTTCTGAAAAGTAGGTGTTACAAGTCTATCCTCCTTAGAAGAATTTCGTCCTCGAAATTAAGATGATCGTACCACTTCTAGGTCAAACCTCCAACAATCAAGGTCAATAGATAACATGCAATCATAAACCTACTGGTCATGATTCCACAGTCTTGAATAGGGTAACTACGCTATCTAGCATATCACAAGAACATCCTGATAGGTACTAATGGAAATCACATATGAAGATGGGAAAGAAGAATAAGAAGGACAAACCTGCTAACCCGTCACCTGCAACGTCGGTCTCCTCAACTGTCAGCACAAAAGCCCTACCCCTCTGGGGTATATCCCTCTGGGGTATATCCCTCTGATGATGCGGGGCACGGTGCTGTGCTACAGGTGGCCTAGCTCCCTCTATCTAATCCATGAGACTCAAGTAATATCCATACTGATATTCCATTCTATCATACTAGGGCACCATTTATA
Organism: Iris pallida; assembly: GCA_029216955.1. Lineage (NCBI taxonomy): Eukaryota > Viridiplantae > Streptophyta > Magnoliopsida > Asparagales > Iridaceae > Iris > Iris pallida. Next base: position 2,971,981 of record JANAVB010032018.1, read on the forward strand.
TGGTATCTATTCTAAAATCTGATAATCATACCCGTCTATCCAAAACCATGTTACCAGAATCCTCGTTACACCAGTAAGTACAATAACAATAATCCATAGAGTCCGCAACTAAGGTACATACCTCTAGAATCATGGTATTTAAAATTTTCTCATTGCCGTGGTTGCGAAAACTTTAAATTCCCACACCCAAGAAATATATCCAAAATCAGACTCTATCTCATCGCCAAATCAGCTAATATGGCTGTAGAAGACTCTAGATTCGATGACTAAGGCAATCTAGCCCATAATGTTATCTTGATAAAAAAAACAAGTCAATAATGAATACTAAGAATCAAATTCAACGATGAACAAGGAAGTAGACAGAAACTGTCGGAATCAAATTTCAAGATAGTTTATAATGAGATTCTTAAGGGTCATCCCAGGAATCTTCTCAAGTAGTCCTAACTGAGATTGGGTAACCTCTCTGCTAAAGCCTATTCCCTAGTTCCTATCGTAGGCGTGCAGCAGTATAACTAATCGTTGCACTACCACGATATCGCACTAATGCGACTCTCGACCTTCATGGGCCACCACTAAAAATGTGTCACAACCCGCACCCAGTGTAGGGGCACGAGAAGTGGGTACATCCAGCCTATGTCGCAGTATTGGCAGTAAAACGATGTTCAAGGTTACTATCTAATCTACAACCCACACAATTATATAATGTACTTGTCAAATCTCAACTCCGAACGGAGGACGAGTATAGATATAATGAAATCTCAATCACAGTCTAAGCACGATAAGATAACACCGAAGTTTTTAACTAAAGACTAAACGACAATAACAAATATAAACAACTAAATATTAATATCTCAAACAAACACAATACTAACTCAATATCTCAAGTTATTACAATTCAAGTTCTAAACATGAAACTAAAACAAGTCTACTAGCTAGTCTCATAATCACTCCTGAGTGTCGGGGCCAAAGGTAGCTAAAACATATCCTGGTCCATAGTAAGTAGGGTAAGTGTCCTCGGGACAAGCATCTATAATATTTTCAACAGGTCCAGTCAGGACAGGAACGAGCACAACTCATCTAGAAATCCCAAGTAAATGACAAAGAACTATAAAGCAGTTATAGACAGTTATATTGATGAACATGGCAGTTTTATACATGTAATGATGTAGAGAAATAGTTAAGGTACAAGAGAAGTAATATAGCAAAACAAGAGAAGAAACATGACAAGAAATACTGTAAAACAAGCTAGCTGAACTAGAGTAACATGATAAGTCTAGACAGTACAATATAAGTCGAGTGTAATCCCAATGTGAGTCTAATAAAAGATGAGTCGAATGTGATTCCAGTACAGTATGAGTCGAATGTGATTCTAGTCATTGTTCTAATAAGGTGATTCGAATAAGGTGGTGCAAATAATAGTTCCCATGATGTTCTAAGGATGATTCGAATCAATCCTCCAAGTGTGTTTTAAAATACTAAAAAAGACATGAAAACGGCTATGGGTAATATAGCACATCGCACACCTGGCCAAGTGTGGAATGGCTATCTTTCGAAAATCATTCACAGAGGGGTGGTTCGAATAGTAGGAATGTTCACATGTCTAATCAGTATTTCCCTGCCCATTCTAATACAAATGAATCCATAATCTAATACATAAAACGAATACAAGTCCAACCAGCACATGAAGATGCTAATAAGTGGTTCGAATAGTTCGAATGGTGATTCGAATAATAATGGCAAGACGAGTAGAGTATGTGTGTCGTATACATGAATTCAGTAATAACAATACGTGTTTGTAACAAGAATCAAATAGAACTAACTAGAACTGAAGTACAGTAATCGACAAGTAAATGAAAGAACTATCAGAGAATGTTCTCGTTTGATACCCTGAATGACTGTTGTATATCAGATGTCTGAACCGGAGTCACAATGTCCTATTTAGATCAGTACAGGTTATAATGTGTTTAAAATAAGAAAAATGAAGTTTATAATGTAATCTACATGATTTCTAAGCCAATCTAGGTCAAAGTCAAACTTGGTACTCTGGATCAACTACCCAGTAAACTAAGTCAAACTTGGACTCTGAGGTTAAATCTTGGTCAAAGGTTATCTATCTAATAGGACTCTACCTATACCATATCACACATCCAAGGTAAAACACACACACACACACACACACACACACACACACACACACACACACACACACACACACACACACACACATATATATATATATATATATATATATATATATATATAGGGCATCACACATAACATGGATATAATGTATCACACTACGGCCTCTACTCTAACTCACTCTAATCCATAACCATATACCATACTCTAAGATACCACACATAATCTATATCATATTATATGCATTAGGCATGATATATTCATAAGCTATACAGCATTATCCCTCTACCATACACCTTAACCCAAATGATTGATACATGTATATACTATCGAGTTGATACATGCCCTTAAACAGTGTGCAGGCACCAAGGCCAAGCCACACTCACTACTTCCAAGAGCCATTTGCTCTACAAACTCAGGCCTAAGGCCATCCTACTTGCAGTGGCCTATGGCCCTGCACATCTCTGCTCGACAGTGCACTGTACTGCACCAAGGCTCTGGCCAACATGTCCAAAGCTTCCATCTACCTTCTCCCTTCTCACATTCCACTTAACATTCACATCCCAAACAGTAACTCACCTTCATCATACTCTGAACACTGTCAACTACCTAACCATGTTCAGACCCTCACACAAATACCCAAATTACTTAATCCCCCTGCTGCCACCTAAGGCCTAACCAAAATACCGCCCAACTCCTGTATATAATGCCAAGCTCAGACCAACATCCTTACCTGTATATCTAAGGGGGTCACACACCACAACTCTTACACTCCATACTGATACTAAGCTACAAATAAAGGAATGGACCATTGCAAGGTTAGTAAAAGGCATGGTCACTAGTGTAAGGTAGGGTCTGAACTAAATGGGGATAATCAATAAAAATGAAAACTAACAATACACAAGATATGATTTAGCAATGATATGATGATATGTCGATTGCTCAATGGCAGAGCAATAAGCTAGGGTCTGAACAATGAGTTAAAGGAGGGCTGAACAACAGCATGCGAGACTGAATAATAGTAAATGGGTAGGACATTCCCATTTAAACCCAATTTGGTTTGTACACAAGTATAATAGACATGACAGGGCAGTTGGTTTGTAGGGATGACATGATGTTGAGTTCATGAATGAGTGATGCAGAGACCTTAGACTAGGTATGTCAGAATATTACATATGAAGGATACCCAAAACTAAGCTACATGGCATGTACTAAGATCCCAACCGATTCCTCATGGGAGTGAACTGAATCAAGCAATCTTAGAAGAATGAACTTCCACAATTGGACTTTACTTCCATAATAGATGACTGAACCAAAGATTTGAGTATTCTAATTATTGATATATACCCAAGCATTACTAATACATACCCAAGCTTCAAACTGGAACCCAAACATCAAAACCAAAGTATCTAACGTGTCTAGTCAGTGTGTCAAGGTGTCTAGAATGTTAGAGAGTATCCAAGTGTCATGTGCATATCCACGAAGTGTCAAATCGTGACCAAATAGGGGGGTCGACACAGTGTATCAAAGACAGCACAGAGTCTGCCTCGTACAGCCATTTCGAGGAGAATAGAGCTCGACACGTAGCACGAGGAGTCTCGTGCTCATGCACGTGGCTAGGGTAGGTCTAGGGCTAGGTCCTAGGGTTCCTGCACGAACCCCAAGACGTGTCTTGTCCAAGTTACAGCCCCGTATCAGAGACAAAAATTCAACCATGCACAGACAGTGTAATGTCAATGCACGGTCGATTTCTTCGTGCACACTGAACGAGGACCCATGCAATTTCATGGACATGATTTCAGTGGATGCCCCCACGTGTCCATGAAGTTTTATGGCACATGGTGTCGTTTCGTATCCACTAGGACACTCGAACAGCAGGCGAGCCGCACGAGCCCCGTGCGGTGTCTCGTACATGAGGTGCGTGTCCAATTTGGACACAAAAAGTGAAAAAATCAACTCAGTCGACTTGATATGCAATATAGACCTAATTAGCTACAAACCTGTGTAATTAGTTTTGAAAATTACTAAAATAATTTCCTATGGGGCATTTCACCAAACATTTATTCAAAAACACCGATACGTGTCCAATACGGACACAAAATGGAAACGAATTCCTACCAAACTTGGGCTATACCTAGAAAAACCCTAAATGAATGCATCTATGGAGAAAAATTAGGGTTTTAATGGGTTTTAATGGGTTTAAAGTGGTTTACCTATTGAGAGTTGGAATCTTAATGTAAAGAGCCTAGAATTGTTGTCTTCTTCGATTTGCTATGGTTCAAATGTCCTCAAACCTTGCTAGCAAGCCTCCACAAGTCTCCTCTACTGTTGGGGATGATGATGCAATTGATTTGACTCAATTTGAGATCAATTTGGATAAAGGGGAAGAAATTTGGGGAAGAACAAGTTAGGGTTCTTTGTAGGTATTTAAAAAGAGGCAAAGGCTCTTAAGTGTGATACTTATAGGAGGGAGGGCTTGTATGGCTAGCCAAATTAAGGGAATCAGGGTTTAGCAATAGCTAGATGTGTGGCTAAGGTTCTTCCACCCAATTTTAAGTCCTCCTATTGGTTCAATTAGTCCTAAGGCTTCTTTTTACAAATATCTCAAAGAGAAAATATCCTACTTAGGAATATCTAGATATTGCTAATTTTGTCACTTAGTAGGATATCCTAATCAAGATTCTAAGCTCAAGGCTAATCTAGATTAGGCTAAGATTCTAGGTTAGTCTCTAACAATTCAACTAGCACAATATTAATTAATCAAAATTCATTTTCATTAAAAGTCAAAAATGACCAAAATACTCTTAGGCTAAAAAGTAGTAATATGACATTCTAATCACATGACTAGGCTTTCTTGGTCATTGTTAGTCTCTAGGCTTCGTTTAACTAGTTAACCATTAAAATCACAATTCAATATTTTAAATAGTTTTAAATTGATTAAAAAATCACCAAAAATTACAATATGATTTAAATATCATTATTAAATGATTATAATTACAAATTTTCAAAATTACCCTTATTTCTGAAAATTGGGTGTTATACGGCATCACGCCTTAGTGAGGACGATCGGTCCTATGGGATCAAGACGTGATAATGTGTACCGATACCCCAACCACCAGGTACTGAAGCAACTTGGACGTGTTGAGGCCTCAGGGCTCGGAATTGCAATTGGATTATATGACCGAGATATAGAAGACATGGTGTATGAAACACAGAGATCCTTTCTGGGCTAGAAAGATCATGATTATTTCAAGCCAATTTGGCATAATCATTGGGGCTAGCAAGAGCCTTTGTATTTTGCTGCTTATTCAATAAAGATAATTCTTTTGTATACTTTATGTAACTTCAATATGACTCTGCTTTCTTCTACTACAAATATATTAAAATAAGATTACTTTTTTTAGATTGAATCATCTTACCTTCTACGAGTTCACCTACAGACTGGTACACCATCATGCCCTAGCGAGAACGATCGCTTTGGCTGAATCGATGCGAGGATGAACGATTTAGCGGGTCGGGACATGACAAACCATTCGTACACTACTAGGATAGTAAGAAATTTTCTCTTTTGTAATCACATTGGAGCCTCCTTAGGAAGAGACCAGACCTCGGGGGCTTCAACTAGGATTTGAGCAAAAGCGACTTTCCTATGATGCACAGTTGGCACATCCATTTTAAGCATAAACCCCAACGAAACTAGCCAACTTGTAAACCATTGGCCCATTCCATAATTGCAGCGACAACTTTATAAACTAGATCTAATAAGAGCGACCTCCCACAAGTCCCTCTTCATAGATATTTAAGAGTCCAATGTTTGATAACAATAAGACGATCATTAAAAATCCAAGGACAGATCCCACCTACCCACCCCCTTCATGTGATAACTTTCTCTAGATTAGCCTCTAGAGAGAACCAGATGAAGAAGTATCTGTACTCCTGAGAGAACACCTCCACCGCACTCGACGAACTCTAAATCCTCTGAACGAACCCTAAGATCAGAGGGTACACCACATGTAGGACTAGAGTCAAACATTATTCCACTATAGAGAAGGACACATCTACTTCGGTGATATCAACATTGTAGATATCGTCGATAACTACAGGTTCTCCATTATGAAGATGAACATCAACATTATCATTATCGGAGAATACAAATCCGTCCAATTGTGGGTCTAGTTTTAGCGAAGACATGCCCCTATTATAGCCTACAATAAGACACCAAAAGACAATGAGGCTGGTACCTCTTCTGCTTGACCTAACTTGGGCTTTCCATGTCCTCGACGGTGAGAGATGTGGTCCAACCATCAGCATGATCCTCTATAGGTTGGGCCAAATCCTCCCGACGAGAGGGCTAATGATTCCATCATAGGATCATCGCAGCCTCCACTCACAATATATATGTTTGTAGTATTTAGTTATAAGGATTTTAAAGATTTTTTACATAAGGAATATACATATATGGCAGTTCGAAGGATTTTAGAATTTTTATGTTAATTATATGAGGAGGCTTAAATAGCTCATTTATATATGAGTAATGTTATTCGTACATTCAAATTGTTCCTCCAAACTATCTTTCCTTATGTGACATCAGATATGACATGTTAAATAATATTATGTGTTACCTGACATGGCAGATGATATGGCAAATTTATTTAACCCAAAAAGTTATTTACCTAATTTTTTCTATGTTAATGTTAACATTAATATTAATTTTAATGTTAATATTAACGCTAATGTTAATATTAATATTAATTAATGTTAATATTAATATTAGGGTGCTGCTATTAGCACTCCTAAAGTGTTATTCAACATTCCTCTTTAATTTTTTTAACATTAAAATTACAAATCTATCTCTGCATAAAATATAGTATTAATTTGTGCATATATGGAGGGAGGAGTGTAGGATGACATTTAAGGAGTGCCAATAATGTTAATACAAGGGTAAATTTGGAATTTGAATATTAAAAATATTAATGAGGAGTGTCGAATGACATTTTCAGAGTGCTAGTAGAAGCACCCTAATATTATTATTAATGTTAATATCAATATCAATATTAAAATTGAAATTAATTCTAAAGTTAATATTATTTTTATTGTTATTGTTAACGTTAATATTAATTTTAATGTTAATGTTAATATTAATGTTAATGTTAATGTTACTAATTTTAATGTTAATTTTAATTTTAAAATTTGCCATATCAGCTATCACATCAATATGTTATGTCAGCTGTCACATAAGGAGGGACAGTTTGGAAGGACAATTTGGAGGAACAAACAGTATTATATATATATATATATATATATATATATATATATATATAAATGTTGCTTCTCTGCTCCCTCCTAGGCGATCTCGGGCGACCAGCGCCCCTGTGACCGCTGCTCCTCCAGCAGGGTCTTCCTCACGTCGCCTGCGGCGGGGCCTGCTTCCGCAGCGATCGATGTCCCTTCTTCGGCGGCCTCGCTTCCCCCGCTATATTTGCTCCTGCCCTCGCTCGGCCGCTCTCCGTCTTTATGGCTCGTTCTTCTCTTCTCTACGAGCGGCTGGTGCCTTGGCCGCCGGACCTCCTTGCTCTCCTCGGTCTCCCCCTGACCCCTCCACCTGCTTCCCCCTCTTCTTCTGCTGCTTGCCGCCCCCTCGTTGCCTCCTCTTCCTTCCTCTCACCCGTGCTTCCCCTCTTCTTCCTATCACGTGTGTGTCCCCTTCCACTCCTGTCGTGTGTCCCCTCTTCTTCCTATCACGTGTGTGTCCCCTTCCACTCCATTTCGGCCCTCTGTTCTATTTTTAAACTTTGATTCCCTTGTCCTGGATGTCACTGGGCCGTTCGAGCCTGCTCTTGGCACTGGGCCAGAGTTGCAGTTGGGTGCGTCCTGCTTTGTGTCACTTATTTTTGGCGCGTGTGGTGCGCGTCCCGTCCACCCCGTTAGTTGGTACGGCAGCTCCTGGCAACCCTGGTGCACCTCTTCTTGCGCGTGGCACGTCTAGGCGGTCCCTCATAAAGCATCCTTGGCGCTGATGTCATTTGTTACTGCACGTGGCGGATCTCTGGCATCCTCTTTTGGCGCCATCTGCCACGTGCGCCCTTGCCCCACAGTTTCCCATTTCCCGTAGGGCGGAGCCCTGCCCTCTCCTGCTGTGCACCCCTCGTCCTTTGAGCCCCTGCTCTTGGACGCTGTGGGTGGCACGCCATCCTCCTCGATGATTTCTAGCCACGGCCTGTCTATGTCATATTCCTCCCTCACGGAGTCGCCTCCCCCTCGTGTGCGCTTTAGTGGCGCTGTCATCTGCGGCCGGCACCGCTATACTGCCTTCATCGGCTCGTCCCGAGGTATCTATGACCCCCCCGATGCCTCCTACGCAGACAAGGTTAGGCCCGACCGGGCTGCCAAGAGATCCCCGATCATTGTGGACGTGGAGCTGTCAGAAATCAATTACCCCCTCGACAATTGATCCAGCTACTCGGTGCCTTTTTCCTCAGCTGTTCTGGCATCCCTGTACGAGAGATTCTCCTCTACCTTCGTTCTTAAATTCCCCTCTGGTTGCCCGAAGTTAGCCCGAGTCCAAGAAGCAGTCGCCTCATGGAGCCTCACATCCGATTACAGGGTCGCCCCATTGGACCCCAAATACACCTTGTTACACTTTACTTCAGCGAATGATTACAAGATTGTTCGGGCTAGGGGTACATGCAGGATAGACTCCCATGTCGTGACGATAGCCAAATGGTCCCAGGACTTCAATAAGAAGGAGGACTCACCCATCGTATATGCGTGGGTCACCCTTCCCAACCCCCTGCTCACCTGTTTCGTTCCGACAGCTTTGAAAAGGATCGTTAATTCATTTGGAACCTTTGTGGCTATAGCCGAGGAAACTAGAAACCTGGCTAAAGCTAACTATGCCAAAGTCTGCATAGAGCTAGACATTTCGAAGGAGTTCCCCAAATCTATCCAAATATCACTCGGTAACAGCGTACACACTTAAAATATAATGTACGACAATAATATCATCTACTGCAACTACTGCCATATAAGAGGGTATCTTATCAAGCACTGTTTCGAAGCCCATCCAGAACTGAAAAAGAAGGCCGCCCACAAGGCGGCGGCACCTAAGCTCCCGAGTAGGCAAGGTCAGAGATCCCCGCTCCTTCCTCTACCAAACTCCTATACCCGGTTTGAAGCCAGTGTGGACGACTCTCACGTCCATAAACATCCCCCAAAAATTCTCCCGTGAGACGTGACACAACCCTACCAAAATCACATCTCTAAACCTCACCAATAAATTCGACATCCTGGTCACGGAATCCCCCGACAACATCCAAGAAACCAATCACCCCATAGACACCCATACGGACATCGCTGATGATGGAGACATGGATATAGAATCGGAGGATAACTCTCCTTCAGATGCGACTCCTCTGTGTCACGCCCCAGAACCAGAATACTGGAGAGCGGGGGACAGACGCAGCCAGCTACGTACATTGAAGTGCAACCCACCTCGCAATACGGTCACGACTGTCTAGATGCATGAGGGTATATCTACAAGCCATCAGTCTCGTATGGTCAAGAACAAGCCTAGTGTCTCAATCTCAAGCAAGCAAGTGAATGTCACAAGATATTAGATTATCAGACATACAAGGTAAGGCGTCCCAAACATTACATATTCAGATGATCATGAAGCTAGTCATACAAAATACGAAAACTAGCAAGAGTTTAAGTCATACATGATCAACCCTAGGATTTATCAATCATGTTACAGCCCTTAGGCGGACAAAGTAAGTTTCAACACGAGCTAATATTTGTTCGGCGGCTAAACGCCTCAAAAGAATAATTTACAATAGAGCGAAGAATAAAATAAGAAAATCCACTCGTTGCCAGGGTTACGCCTGGTGTTCACCATTTGGCTGAAAAACAGGTAGATCCTCGGGAGCTATTCCAAAATATAGCCATACAAAACCAACTGGATTAGACCCCAGAAAGAGTAAGTACCACAAGGGAGGCTTCACTTAAGAACTAATACCAGCATATTAGCACTTGAAGACATAAATGATAACGAAAGACATGAGTTAGAGAAAATATGGTGATAAACGATAAGAAAACTGAAGGACTATTCCAGTATCCAAGTTACAACCCGTAAACCAAACAAGGACCGGAGTTGTAACCCTTTACCTGACCAGAGCTTAGTCTCCAATCATTTATCGACAAGAGTAAAGCATAACAGTAATGTACCAAAGTAATCATAGACAAGCACTGTTTAGAAAAGACTAGACTGGACTCCATCTATCAATCATGGCCAAGCAATGAGTACGGCTTGATACTTTAACTAACTAGGGTTATCACAAGCCTAGTTACTACAAGATGTAATGAGATGTTCCGGCAGTCACAAGCCTGCAGCTATCCAGGTTATCCAGGCGAGGTTGCTTAGAGTTAGAGAATCATTAGGTGACTTGGAGTGCAACACATGGCAGTGTACTTTAGTACTTATGATTTCAAGAAGTGCCCCACATGACAGTGGGCTGGAAATGTGCCCTACTCGTCGGCAGGCTATAAGTCCACTCAGGTGTGGCCGGGATAACGGGATCGCCTGTAACTGGGAAAATCTCTCTATATGAACTACTTGATCAATCTAGTCATTAACCTAGTCATATTCATTATGAATCCCTGACCGTGGTAACCAAGAATCCATGTCCTTGACATGATACAAGACGAGACATGTAGCTTGTACAATCATAATCAGAAAAATCAACTATGGTGTCAAGACAAGTGTTACTTAGCAAGTCTGGGTAGCTGTCGCAACAGCCTTTCAAGATTATCATGTCATGTCGGGTTACTTGTTACTTGTCAGGAGTGTGCCTCGACCGGCCACTATCAAGATTATACATGTCTTATCAAGTTACTTATCATGTCAAGAGTGCTTGTCAAGTGTGCGCCTCGACGGGCCACCCGAGGGGTTATCATGCCGTGTTCATGTTGTGGTCAATACTGGCAAGTCATGTTGTGCTCAACAAGTTATCGAGTCGGGTCGTCATAAGATAGGTAAAGTATAATTTACCTACAAAATCACAGGCATATACTTCAAGAACTAGGAGAACATGTACGGGGGCAAGGGACAAGGGGTATCATAGCAACAAGTGGCGCTGGTTAAGTGGCACCAGAGAAATGACAGGTGGCGCCAAGGGGGGGGACAGGTGGCACCTATGTTACGTTGCGCCAGGCTGGGGTACGCCAGGCACTGGGGTACGCCGGGTCAGGTTGCGTCTGACTAGGTTGCACTAGGTCAGGTTGCGCCGGGTCAGGTTGCGCCTGACTGGGGTATGCCAGGTCAGGTTATACCTGACTGGGTTGTGCCAGGTCAGGTTGCACGAGGTCAATTTGCACGAGGTCATGTTGTGCCAGGTCAGGTTGCGCCTGACTGGGTTGCGGCTGACTGGGTTGCACCAGGTCCAAAGGGCGCTGGGCTAGGTTACGCCTGACTGGATTGCGCCAGGTCAGGTTGTGCCAGGGCTAAAGGGTGCTGGTCTAGGTTGCGCCTGGCACTATTCTTCTTCTCCAAACAGCAAAGAAGAACCCATAGAACATGAAAACTTCAAAATGCCATAACTTGCTCAAAACAAGTCTGAATTGAGACTTCCAAGGGTCTAAACTGCATAGAACGAGATTTCCTTCAGCTTGGGCCAACTGGTTTTAAGAAATACCAAGCTTTAATAGATCAAAACCAATAAAAATAAGAAAATATCAAGACTTAGATCTACAAAAATCTATCCATCAAAACCGAAAATGCCAAGTTCTAAAGAGGCTTAGAATCAAGTAGAGAAGAGAATGGAAAAATAAAATGGAAGATCCATCATGAAGCAAGATTGCACTTGCCTAGGGTTTCTTTGCTGGGTGGAAGGAGTAATGGAGAAGAAGAAGGAGTAAATGAATGAGTTATAGAGGAAAGAGAGAGGAGTTAGTTTATAAAGAGGGTTCAACCTGATGAACCATCTTGACCCAAACCAAACCAAAATAAGCCAAGCCAAGCTAAACCATGACCAAACCATGCTAGATAAGTCAAAATATGGGTCGAGAATCCGTACACGTATACTAAAAATATGTATAACGGGAAACAGGAGTGACACTCTGTCCCCACAGACCCCATCTGATATGTCTGTACATATTATGGGAGTCGAGGAGCCCTACCTAAGTGTCAGCATTGAGAGAAAGGATTTTCCTCAAATGGAAGAAGTGAGCATTGTGACATAGCCCACAAAATAGTCAAACTAGGACACATAAATCCATCCTAATAAAGAGCCTGTCATCCATACGGGACAGCTGGCTAACATATGTCCTGAACCAGTGGTCAAGATGCAGCAAGCACTGGATGCCGAATTTGCGGACAGGGATAACTTCTTCGGTGCTTTGGCCAAAATAGATGGTGAAGTTTATTAGTATCCTGTTATAGACCCAGCTGACACCCTATCTGACAGTCATCACAAGGACTCAGGAAAGACAACAACTACCAACAAAAAAAAAGTAAAAGAAGCTCTAAAGAGGGAACGGCCCAGATCACCAGATCTGTCGCAAAATTCTCTAACTCCGCCCTCCCCAGCCACCTTGATGATTAACATCCTCTCTTGGAACGTCCGAGGCATCGCCAACAAACCAACCTTGAGAAGATTAAAATGTTTCAAGAGACTCCACAAAATTAATATCCTTATGATTATTGAACCCAAAACCCCACACAAGAAACTCAAATCCATCTAGATGCAATTAGGATTCTTCTCCACCATCGTCAGCTGTAACGACATTTGGATTCTCCACGACAGGGATGCGAAGCTCAAGATCACTCACGACTCGAGACAGGCGCTCTCGTGTTGGTTGGACCACCCTTTGCTTCAGTATCATTCCCTCATGACTGCAGTTTATGGTAGTTGTGAGGTTGTCGAACGTAAACAGCTTTGAAGCTCTCTGATTGACACTCATTGTCATGACCCGCACCCACTTTTCGGATACGAGACGTGTACAAGCCAGTCTACGCCGCAGAGTCGGCGGTAGAACGCTGTCAATCTCGTAAGAAATAATGCTCAAGAAATAACATTTGATGCTCATTCACAATTCTACATTTATTACAACATTTATAATTAAAGAAAATACAAGATTTTATAATTAATAAAATTGATACAATTGCTTTCTATTTCTAGGTCGACTTCAGCATACCCAAGCCTTCCCAATGCTAAGAGTGATCGCGGCTAAACCTGAAAAATATTGGTTTCCATTCAGGAATGGAATAATTACATAAACTAACGACAATGCAAAAACACAATAGAATTAACAAGACATGAAAATAACATATGAGATATCAAAACTGGTAAATAACTGATGACATAGCACGATAGAGAAGAAAATAAGGAAAAACTAATAAAAGACATCTATCTAGGTGGTGTAAAATATCTGTTTCGACATGTAAACGACTAGGGGGTAAATTCGGCATCTACACGTGCCATGTGCAGATGCTATTGTTCACGAGTAGACATCTTGGGATATTTCTGGGTAGTCCACATGTCTACTAAGATATTTCCCCTCCCGACTACTCCGTGTGACGAGCGTGTCAACAAGTAGCAAGATATATGTATAGACATGAAATGAAAAGACTACTATGATTCGGAAAGCAATCAGAAAGTGCACTTGCCTGAGGTCCTTTCACAACTTGGTCTGGTTTTCCTAGTTCGGGTATCACTACGGCTAGACCTCCCCTGGCATGGCTAGTACACTAGTCAAGGCTCACTGCTACAGCTTCTGTGCCACAATTCCTAATCGTTTGGTACTTTAAAACTCAACCATGGCTAAAAATCATCTACCGTAATAATTAACTAAATAATTATTTATAATAATCTAAATCACCATTTAAATAAAATAAATAAAATAAAAATATTTTAAAATTTAGGGAAGGGAGGCTACAAATCTACCCACCTTAAAAATAATTTCGTCCTCGAAATTCTAATCGTAAACATGCCAAAAATTTAAACATAAAAAAATCTACTATTACCATAATTTCTCAAATTTTAATTTCTCAGAACTTTTTATATCCTTCTCCTAGCCATTTCGTAACAACGAATCATCAAGGACTTCTACCCACCTTTGGTCACACTACCCACTTCAAACACCAGGTGTCATAACATTGCAACCCTCCAGCAATTGCAAAAGTAACTACCGACGGATATCTATAGCATAAGGCATCTACAACCCTCTCTTATCTATCAGCAACCCAAAATTTGACAGGCAACAAATCTACACAAGTAGCTAATAAATATTGATAAACTCTAGTAAGCATGACTATTCGTCGCTCCGAAGTAGGGAGGACAGGAAGATAAGGCAGAATAATCGGGGGCAACTGTGAAGTTTCAAGAGTAGTGGAGAGTATCCGATTTTATAGATAGAAAAGGAGTTTATGAACCACTGCCTTATTTGCTAGGTTGGGATACTCTAGTCTAGTCACTGGCTAATCTAAGATTCATTCATTCATTAGGAGAGCTTGCAACCTATGCAAAATAGAATTTCCATTCTCGAACTTCTAAACAAGGTTCCAAAAAGGGAATAGAAGTTGAGAAATCAAGATTGTGATCTTAATGGGTTCTCTATTCGGACATCAATCGTTGGTTGGATGAACATTGGGTTTCAATCTATATGGATTGGACAAGATCCCAATGATAAAACTATTCCTACTAGATTAGGGTATTCTAGAATAGGTCTCTACCCAAGGGGTTGAGCTAGTTGCTAGTCAGGTTGGTTAGCTAGGTCCCTAACGCTCAAAATGTGACTTCAGTGACTTTGTGTTTAAGGAGCACAAGAGGCCTCTATCGAGTGGCACACTAGTGGCATGTGCGTGGTGGACCTTGAGTAGATCACAACCATATATTGGGTCAAAGGAATTGAGTCGGGGTTGCGGCTCTAATAGAAATCAGGAAGTATACCGGTACTATGGTAAAGGTTATAGCTAGTCCATTTTACCTGAAAGTCATACCATAAAAATAGAGTACGAGAGGACGTGTTTGAGTGGGACATGATATACCTAGATGAAGGTGGACTCGTCTAGAGTTTGCATGTGAAATTTGTTGGAAGGTAACAGCTGGTCTCGTGCTGCGAATATTAATGACATGGTCGGGGACACAAAATGATCTAAATAAAAGTGGGAGTCCAAGGGCACTAATCGTCATCCTAATGGAAGTTATTCTAATCACTCGGTAATCCTGGTATATCCTAAAAAAATTTTGGAGGCTTACATTCTACCCACCTTAGAAGCTAGGGCACAATATTTGTTAGAGGCTCACAACACTTGGTCTCTTGAGAATAGGTAGTCTCCTAGATTGGCATTTGGTCAAGGGGAAAGATCATAATCATCCTCGGACTCCAATGACCAGAAGATCAAGATAGTAGGTTTAGTGTCGAAGGAAGGACGAGTGACTCAAGGCAAGGTTCCAGTCACAGGGCTGGCTGATGGTAGCTACACTTGCGTATACCACTATCATAGTTATGGGGATACTCTATATCTACCTATTAATTACGAGCTTTCGTCTTTCCAATCAGTGAAGACGAAAATGATAAAGAGTTCAAAAGAGATGTCACTGAACACAATTACATGATTCAAGGGCGAATGTTTAATTCAAGAGGAATTGTCAAAGCAGTCGTGGATGAGACCCTAGAGACATCTATATCTCAATCTACGTAGGATAATTAAATGGGAAGCGAACCAAATGCATCATGGTTGATCATACCGTAATACAATGATTCTGATTAGACAAAATGTTAGCGGGCGTCCCCAATAAACATATGTCTCGATCAAGCTCGATAAAAGAGTAAGCTTGCAAAACTAGGCTTTAATAGTAGCATTGGTCAAGATAGTCAGAATACAAGTACGCGAGATTTTTGAAAGGAGGCACTAGTAGTTCGAGTTTTGGAAAAATTAAAACCTTACCTGGTGTTCTTGCCTATACAGTCTTCCTATAATCTTTCTATCTCTAAGGCCTTGGTCGACTAATGGGTTATGGACTTCTGAGTTCTATTTTCTAAGTAAACCTATTAGTGTCAGTTAATTCCTTGTTAATAGATCACAAGGGCCACAGGGTACTAGGTTGGGAGGCAGGCTACCAAACTTACAGAACCATCATTATTTTGGCTTTGGATCTTACGGTACACACAGGGCATTTTTCTATTCTCTATAGTATCCTAATCTTGTGATCACGTCAAAAATCATTTTACCGAGAATTATGCCTCGCCCATATAATCTGGCTGTGGCAAACCCTTGGTTCCGTGATTCAATTGCGATAGGCTTTCGGTACTCTACTTTATATTAATACGAGGGTATCTTAAGATCTAAAGAGGTCAACTAGGACATAGTTTTAGCAATGTTTTATAGGCTATGATTCTCCAAAATGATTTTTGATTCTATGGGTTGTGCCTCGCCAGTGCGCTGCTGTCTAAACTTTATGAGTTAACTAATGTTCCTTTAACCGCAAAGATTCATGAGCCTCTAGAGATTCAAACAGGTTGACTAAAATAAAAGCGTTGGTAATTGTCCTATCAGTCGCTACACTTAAAATAAAAGAGTTAAATATGGAGGAAATAACAAAAGACAAAAGAGATACAAACAACCTAGTATTTATTTCATATATATTTCTATGGTTGAGGGAAAATCCAATTCAATCTACCTCGAAATTCACACACGAATTGCAGAATCAGAAATTATAAACTAAATCCTTACAGCAAAAGAATTTAAAACAGACCATTCTAACTTATGATATACGATTTACATCTAATACAGCAAAAGAAAATCTAAACAGTTTATCAAAATTAATGCCTTAATTTTAGGCAAGTCTAACATACTAAGCGAATAGTATATCCCCATTGGATCATATTGTCATATCAAAAGTAATAGTGTACCTATAAGGATCTAGCAAGCTATCTAAATTGCATGGCCTATCTAATAACCTTAACTACCCAACGGTCAACTTGAACAAGGGACTCCTATTCCTAGTTATTCTCCTAAATAATTTTAATCCGAATTGTGAATGAGCATTTCCTAGGAGCAGGCTCGCAATAGTATGACTAACATACCATCACGAGTTCGCAGTCTTTTGCAAAATCTGACCTGCATGGGCCACCACAAAAACTTGTCACGACCCACACCCGCTTTTCGGATACGAGACGTGTCCAAGCCAGCCTACGCCGCAGAGTCGACGGTAGAACGCTGTCAAGCCCGCAAGAAATAATGCTCAAGAAATAATATTTAATGCTCATTCACAATTCTATATTTATTACAACATTTATAATTAAAGAAAATACAAGATTTTATAATTAATAAAATTAATATAATTGCTTTCTATTTCTAGGTCGACTTCAGCATACCCAAGCCTTCCCAATGCTAAGAGTGATCGCGGCTAAACCTGCAAAATGTTGGTTTTCAGTCAGGAATGGAACAAGTACACAAACCGACGACAATGCAAAAACACAATAGAATTAACAAGACATGAAAATAAAATATGAGATATCAAAACTGGTAAATAACTGATGACATAGCACGATAGAGAAGAAAATAAGGAAAAACTAATAAAAGACATCTATCTAGGTGGTGTGAAATATCTGTTTCGACATGTGGATGGCTAGGGGGTAAATTCGGCATCTACACGTGCCGTGTACAGATGCTATTGTTCACGAATAGACATCTTGGGATATTTTTGGGTAGTCCACATGTCTACTAAGATATTTCCCCTTCCGACTACTCCGTGTGACAAGCGTGTCAATAAGCAGCAAGATATATGTATAGACATGAAATGAAAAGACTACTATGAATCGGAAAGCAATCAGAAAGTGCACTTGCCTGAGGTCCTTTCACAACTTGGTCTGGTTTTCCTAGTTCGGGTATCACTATGGCTAGACCTCCCCTGGCATGGCTAGTACACTAGTCAAGGCTCACTGCTACAGCTTCTGTGCCACAATTCCTAGTCGTCTGGTACTTCAAAACTCAACCATGGCTAAAAATTATCTACCGTAATAATTAACTAAATAATTATTTATAATAATCTAAATCACTATTTAAATAAATAAAAATATTTCAAAATTCTGAGAAGGGAGGCTACACTCATCTCCTACACCCTAACACCCCCTGGTTATGTGTCGATAACTTCAATGCTGTCACCCGTCGAGAAGGAAAGGCGGGAGGTCGCCCTCTCCCGACGCCTTCTATGTTCGACTTCGCCAACTTCATCTTCAACGCCCACCTATCCCCGATCCAGTTCTTTCGCAACGAATTCACTTGGTGTAACATGTAAAGGAGCCCGACGACAATACTTTCGCCTCGGCCGTGATCTCATAAATCATCGTGGTCTGATCTTGTTATCATCTCCAGACTCACATATCTCAACGCTAGTGAATCAGATCACTCTCCGCTCCTTATCGAGATCAGCAGAAAGAGTACCCAGTCCAAGAAGAACTTTCTCTTTCTTGATCTATGGTGTTACCACCCTCAGTTCAAGGACATTGGGATGGTGGCCTGGAAGGGCCCTGTCGACCCTGATCCTCTATTTTGCGTGCTGCCAAAATTAAAGCTACTAGGAAAGTCCTGACCACCTGGAGAAAAGAAGCCTACGACAACATATTTTAGGCTGTTCGCATCGTCGAGGACGACGTCGCTCGCCAGAGATCCTATACGCTCACGACGGCTCCCCGTCGGCCCGTGCCGCCCTCAACCTCACCAGAGCACTGTTGAAGTTCTGCCTAAAAATTGAGGAGGAATTTTGGAAACAGAAAGTCAGGTTGACTTGGGACATTGAGGTAGACAAGAACATGAAGTACTTTCACTCTTGCATCAAGGGCCACAGACAACAGCTCGTTCTCCACCAGATTAAAGATGAGAACGGTCACACCCTCACCTACCATCATGTTGGCACGAGGAAGATAAGTTGATATTAGAAAAGATTAGATATGTGGTAAATCAAATAATCAAGAAAGTTTCAAAAAGATTGGAAGTCAAGAGGTAGTAGTAGTTCTGGATGAGATATTCCTATTCCTTTATGCAGGCTTGTTGGGCACAGTCATGTAATCCAACAATATTAGCGTTGACCTGCATGGGCCATCACAAAAACATGTAACGCCCCAGTCCCAAAATACGTAGGACCAAGTACGTGAACATGTCAGCTACACATGTACGAAGAATACTCCAATATATGAAATCCTCATATATGCACATAAGTTGTAAATAAAATAATCACAGGCCAGAATAATATAATCTAATCTCATCACAGCTCAACACAGAAGATAATAGAGTCCAAATAAATAAATAAGAGTATCAAAAGATAGCCGGGTGAACATGCTCACTCCAAACAGCTATAAAAATAGTCTCACAAGATCAGAGTCCAACCTCCGCAAAATAGAAAGAAATGAGATGTAAAAATAATGTCCACTAATGTCTCAAATAAAGAATAGACTAGAAATCAGTAAAGACTACCTCGTCATCGATGTAGGATAGCTCCAACGTTGCTCCGTACTCCTGTAGAAAATTGTCTAACCCTGGAGAGATAACCAGGTCCTCAGAGGGACGTAGCAAGATACGAGAAAATACTATGCCATATAAACTGTAATAATATAATAAGAGAAAAGGTACGCATACAATCGGGTCCTCACCATTCTACTGTGAATATGTAGTTGAGATACAATCCTTCGACGCATGAGCCCTGGCTGAATATAGGATCCGGTATAGTCCCCTCTTGGACACCAGTGACCAAGTTCATGACGTTCCAAGAACGATAATGGCCAACCTGAGAGGCTAAACATACCCGTATCCCTAGCGGAGGTTACAAGGGAAGTGCAATCGAAGCCCATACGTCAGGTATTGTTCTCCCCACCCAATGCCTAGTATCATCAACTCCATGACTGACATGTACCTCTAGTAACCGCCAAGTCTTCTAGCATACAACTTTATTAGCAGTTACCCCTATCCGTCGCACGCTCCATACGTATCGGTGGCCAGCCGACTACGCGGATACGTGTCTTACATGTGACTCACATCACATGATACAACAAGTGTCAAGGCCATATGAGATATACCAATACCTTAACATCAATGGGTGGTTACCAGACTAAGTCAATGCAAGAGAAATAAATAAGGCGAGAAAAACGACCGATAGAGTCGCTTGCACCCAAGTGTGACTTGGATGCACAGTTTAAATATCAAAAAACAAGAATGCTAAAAATAACAACTAAAAATAAGAAATATAATAATCACAGAGTAAGTTGGCAAGGTATCTTGCCTGATGGTGCTAAGTGGCAAGTCCAGGTAATCACAATCTCAGCCAAGAAACGTCAAAATCTCCAAACAACTTCGGACGCTGAAATAAACATAAAAAATGTACTCGGTGTAAAAGATATACCTAGAAAATGCCTGTCCAAAAGTCTAATTCTGGAACAGGAGCAAAATCATAATTTTGGGTTAAAATGATGTCCGCCGTTGGACCCGATTTATACCGAAATACGTGCCAAAGTCTATGGTCTCTAAAGTCGTCAAACTATATGTCTACGAATTTAGTTTGAGGAGAGGAACTCAATGGTATGTCCAGTTTTGGATTCCGATGAGCCGTGTACAAAATCGCCCGTTTGAGTGGGTCGTGGGCCCGCCAAAAAGGGGTTCCGATTTGACTTTCTCAGAATCGAACCAAACTTGGGACACATGACCAAAATTTCGATTTGGACCTGTTGGCGCAAGTTTCGTCTCGAAACGACAAATGTACACGAAGTTAGGGTGAAGTTTGCAAATTGGCGATACGGGGGTATCTCGACGGATACGGACTGATTTTGTCGCGCACATACGACGAAACTGAGTTCCGTCAGTTACCACACGTCGGCGACGTTCATATATGCCTTTCGATGCGTATAGCGCATGACCATGTCGCCCGGTTTGTCGGGGCGCATGCCGTATCGAGAAAAATTCAGAAATTTTATATAAATTAACACATTTTTCTCCAACTTCAACATCGATTTACTTTTTACACATTAATCGAAACGACGATCCAGAAGATGCGTTGCGATCTCGTTTATGTTGTCTTTTACTGTTTTTAATTAGTTTCTACAATTCTTTACTACACAGCAAGAAAATTGGCCGACAAGTTGTCATTTTACAACAGTTTTTAGTATTATAGAAAACATGTTTTTCTTCTACTTCGTCTCGAATTTTTGAGCAAGTCGATGGGTTGTCTCAAAATCCACTTAAAAGATCTCGAAGAGGGTCAAGTCTACTTTCCAGAAAATCTTACGGATCGAAAATTGGTGCTACGAGTAAAAAGTTACGTCGTAGGGAAGTAGGGTACCTTGAGTGAAAAACTGCTCCGTGGGTGGCGAAGAGCTTGACTTCCGATGCTCCGTTCGTCGTGCACAAAGCTCCGTCGCTGGTGAAACGAACTCGTAGGCGAAGAGGGTATGATCAGCCACAACTTTCATTTTGGAAGTTTAGGGTTTTGAGTTCTGTGCAAAAAGATATATATGTAAAAAGTTGCACCCAACCATAATACTAATGGGTTTCGGATTACCCGATTTCCCACTGACCTACTGTTCTCGCGCGCGGGGGGGGGGGGGGGGGGGGGGGGGGGGGAGGGTTTTCTCCGCTGATACGCTGTGGGCCCGCTCACTTAAGTGAACGTGAACGGCTGTTGCTCACCTTTCCTTTTTTTCTAATTCTTTTTCTTTTCTAATTCTTTTCTAAAAACTTAAGTATATATATATATTTTTTATAGATATATATATATATATATATATTTTTTTTTTTTTTTTTTTTTTTTTATAGATATATATATATATATATATATATATATATATATATATATATATATATATATATATATATATATATATATATATATATATATATATATATATATATCTTTCTTTTAGCTAGCAAAAATTATCACAAAAATTACAATTAAATTCCTAAAATCCTAGATTTAATTATATTCCTTATTTAATAGAAATACGAACATGCACACATATAATATTATATATATACACTCATACATTAATTATACTAATAAACTAGTAGTAAATAAATCCATAAATAATAAAAGGCATAACAAAAATTAATTAAATTATAAAAATCAATTATAAATTATAGGGGTTTACATCCTACCCAACTTAATGAAAATTTCTTCCTCGAAATTAAACTAAGATCGGGGGATCGAATGTAATGCAAGTAAATTGATAGTAATTTAAACGCTTAAATGCACGACATACCTTCGTCTTCGAACAAATGCGCGTAGCAATTTCGGATGTAGTCCTCGCGCTCCCAAGTAGACTCCCCTGGCGAGTGATGCTTCCATGCCACACGAACCAATGGAATAGATTAATTTTGCAACACTTTCACTCGGCGATCGAGGATACCTACTGATTGCTCTTCGTACGACAAACTCGGTCCAACCGTGATCTCGGAGTGATCAAGCACGTGATTGCTGTCCGCCATGTACCTCCTCAGCTGAAATACATGGAATATGTCATACACTCCCTTTAGTGACGGTGGCAAGGCCAATCTATAGGCAACCTCTCCAACACGTTCCAAGATATCGAAGGGTTCGATGTACCTTGGACTCAACTTGCCACGTCCTCCGAATGGAATCGTGCCTCTAGTGGGGGATATCTTCAAGAATACATGGTCGCCCTCTTTGAACTTCAAGGGTCGACGACGATTATCTGCCCACTGCTTCTGACGATCCTGCGCTCCTCGCAGGTGGCCCTGAATTTTCTTCACTGTCTCCACTGTGCTTAAGACCAACTCGGGACCCAATAGCTGTCGCTCTCCTATGTCGCTTCAACATACAGGAGACAGGCACTTCCTACCATACAACGCCTCAAACGGAGCCATCTGAATGCTCGCTTGATAGCTATTGTTGTAGAAAAACTCAACAATATGAAGATGGTCCTCCCATGAACCGCCAAAATCAAGCATGCATGCTCTCAACATATCCTCTAGCATCTGAATGGTATGCTCCGACTGGCCGTCTGTCTGAGGATGGTATGCTGTGCTAAACTTCAATCGGGTGCCCAAACTCTCTTGCATACTCCTCCAAAAATGCGAAGTAAATTTCGCGTCGCGGTCCGACACAATACTAACAGGCACACCGTGTAATCTCACAATCTGCTCCATATACATCTCTGCCAATACCTCTATCGACTGGCCCACTCTAAAAGTTAAGAAATGGGCTGACTTGGTAACTCTATCCACAATCACCCACACTGCGTCACGTCCCCTAGGACTCCGAGGAAAACCCGTGATGAAATCCATAGTGATGTGGTCCCACTTCCACTCGGGAATGGGTAGTGACTGCAATAATCCGTCCGTCCTCTGGTGCTCCTCCTTCACTTGTTGACATACCAAGCATTTGGCAACGAAACGAGCTATCTCTCGCTTCATTCCGTGCCACCAATAATACTGTCGTAAGTCGAGGTACATCTTAGTTCCTCCGGGATGAACAGAGTAAGTCGAACTGTGAGCCTCTGCCATAAGCTCCTGCTGTAGCTCTCCATTGGGAACATAAATGCGATCACCACATCGCAATGTCCCATCGGGGTAGATCCTCAATCCCGTCTGCTCTCATGCTTCAGTCCTCTCCCTGAGCCGTCTAAATCTAGCATCATTGGACAATGCTGCCTTGATGCGCTCTACCAATGATAATTGCACTTGGAGGTTGGCTAATACGCCATCTGCTCCAGGCAATACTACCTCAATACCAAGCTGCTCCAAGTCTCTAATAAACTCCTTCTGCGTAGTTAAAAAGTGTGCCATGGGCTTGTGGCTTAATACGTCTGCCACGACATTAGCCTTGCCCGGATGGTAATAAAGCTTGATCTCGTAATCCTTCATCAACTCCAACCAATGTCGCTATCGCATATTCAACTCTTTCTGTGTGAACACGTACTTGAGGCTCTTATGATCAGTGTAGATATCAACCTTCACGTCGTACAAGTAGTGTCTCCACAGCTTCAAAGCAAAGATAACCGCTGCGAGCTCTAGATCGTGGGTCGGATAATTCTTCTCGTGCACTCTCAACTGTCGCGATGCATATGCTACAACTCGACCGTGCTGCATCAGTACACATCCTAATCGCTTCCCGGATGTGTCGCTGTAGATCACAAATCCTCCTAGGCCCGATGGTAGTGTCAAGATCGGTGCTGTGGTCAATCACTTCTTCAACTCGTCAAATACAGTTTGACACTCGTCTGTCCATAAAAACTCCTGATCCTTGCAAGTTAATTGAGTCATAGGCCCCGCTATTCGAGAGAAATCTTCTACGAACCATCGGTAGTAACCCGCAAGTCCGAAGAAACTTCTCACCTCTGAAGCTGATATGGGAGCGGGCTATAATTTGACTGCTGTGATCTTCTCTGGGTCTACTGATATACCATCACCCGTAACAACATGACCATGAAATGATACCTCCTTGAGAAAGAAATTACACTTGCTAAGCTTCGCAAAAAGTCGCTCATTCCTCAACGTTCCCAAAACTGTCCGTAGATGCTGCTCATGCTCCTCTTGACTCTTGGATTAAATCAAGATATCATCTATAAAGACTACTACAAATTTGTCCAAGTACTGGTGAAAGATCTTGTTTATTAAATTCATGAAGACTGCGGGAGCATTGGTCAAACCGAAAGGTATGACCAAGAACTCGTATTGTCCATACCTCGATCGAAAAGTTGTCTTTGCAATGTATTCCTTCCGAACCTTCATTTGGTGATAGCCTGATCGTAAGTCAATCTTGGAGAATACTTTTTGTCACGACCCGTACCCTAGAGTAAGGGCACGAGACGTGGGTACGTCCAGCCTACGCCGCAGTGTCGGCGGTAGAACGCTGTCCTAGGTCAATATACATCTAACAATAATATACTAAATAGTTTATACTCCCCGAATGGGGGTGTCATAGCAGTAAATAAACTCAATCACAACTAAGGAAGAGATAGCACGATATGATATAGAACTCAAGAAAATACAGATGATAAAGTAGTCTAAGATAACATCCCAGCTAAAATCCAGAGTACAAGCTCAGCTACAGGATATGAAAGAATATATACAACTCCAAAATCTCTGGACAGAAGTAAAGTCTAGCTAAACAATCTCATGACAACATAAAATAAGATAAGCCTAACTAAACTAGTCTAGGCAATGGGGGTGATGTCCTCAGCTAGAGCTGGATCCTCCTGATAGTCCAGCTCGTAAGTGTCATCTAGGGCTGCCCCGTAGAAGGTATCCACACAGGCCTCCTCCTCGTCCTCTGTAATATTTTCAACAGGTCCAGTCAGGACATGAGCGAGCACAATACATCTCAACAGTTCATAGCAGGTTAGAAAATATAATCATGCAGTAAAGTAAGATACAGGTACTGAAAGAAGTGCAGTATGTAAACAGAGAGAGAACTGTAATAGAAATATCTACTATAAATAGAGACTAACAGTGGCTAGTGAGTCAGAGTACAATATAGACATGTAAATGGCATAGACGATTCTGATGCTACACTATGGAAAGATTCTGATGCTACACTACTTGGATAGTATTTACATGTCTATTTCTACTCCCCCTTACCCTCAATCAATACACAAGGATCCAACCAGGTTATGTTATGATTCTATGCAAAGGCCCCCGAAGGGTGATACATAGATGTCCCATAAATGGGGATTCTAGGAGATTCTAGGATACCCAGTAAATGGGATAAGGATTCTATGAGACTCTGTGATCATAAGAGTATATGTCACAAGTGATCAAAGAACCAATGATGATACGCCATGTAAGTGAAACGCACAGAACATGTAGTACCCGATGCTCCCTAAGGATAACATCTCAAGAAGGGATCTATATAGTACCAACCCGTGTGACCAACGTGACAGTAACCAGTAAAGTAATTTAATACAGGAAATAATTCTAAGCAGGATATGAAATGATCAAAGAATGTACTCGCCTGGTATCAGAGTGTCCAATATGAAAGTACTGTCCGAGGAGTGGTGTCTGGCTCCTATTTAGAACAGCACAAGTCACAACAAGACCAAAATGATAAAATAAAACACTGCAATGCATTCTACATGAATCTAGGTCAATCTAGGCCAAAGTCAACTCTTGGTCAACTTTGGTCAACCCTAGAAGTCAAACTAGGTCAACTAAGGTCAAACTAGGTCTAACCAAGTCTAAACTAGGCTATCAAGTCTAAACTAGTCTATACTAGGTCACATAAGCCTACACTAGCTAGTACACACCACTTCAAGGCTATCCAAGCCTAAATCAAGCCAACACACATTCATAAGTCACACTTGTCCAATATTCAAGTTATCTATACTAGGCATTCAAGATCAATACATAAAAGAACTAACTATATATATATAGGCATGCACCACTACAAATTAGCTATATATATAACATGGCATATATATATATATATATATATATATATATATATATATATATATATATATATTTATATATATATATATATAAAAAAAAAAATATATATATATATATATATATATATATATATATATATATATATATATATATATATATATATATATATATAAAGAGGGCTATGTGTGTGTGTGCATGAGGGATGTGAGTGATATGCTCTGTGTGTGTGTGTGAGTGTGTGTGAGAGAAATATGAGTGAGAGAGTGACTGGCCCTGTGTGACAGTGAGGCTAGTATGTATATGTGAATGCGAG
The DNA here is from genome assembly GCA_029216955.1 of Iris pallida. NCBI lineage: Eukaryota > Viridiplantae > Streptophyta > Magnoliopsida > Asparagales > Iridaceae > Iris > Iris pallida. The sequence goes on from JANAVB010032018.1 coordinate 2,998,827, forward strand.
AGTGGATGAAAGATAGAAACCAAGTGTGTGTACAGGATTTACAATTGTGTGTGTTATGAGTGGGCTGAAACATGTGACAGAAAATGGGAAGTACGTAGGAATGTGAATGTGTGTAGGGGTTAGCAGGAATTAGGAATTATGTGACTGAACACAACAGTACTGGATATGTATGACAGGAATATAAATGTGTGTCACAGGATTACAGTGAGGGAGGTGAGTGGCAGGTCATTAGTGTTCTGTGAGACAGTGCAACAAGTATTTCTCAGTTTTGGATAGTTAGGCAAATAGGAAGAATCAGTCATGTTTCAAACCATCATTCCATCTCATGTAACCATTGATGAACACATCAATTAATCCCCAATATGACCCATATGCTAGAGACTAAACCACATTAAATAACATGCTATCAAGACTAATGGAATTCGAAATGGACAATAGTTAATGTTCTGGAATTTAAGTTCAACTCAGATTTGAAGAAACACAACCATCAGTTATCACCCAACTCAATATCTTAGGTTCATAAACAACCCAGATTTCAGGTTTGTGTAGTCTCAAAGTCTCAAATCATCTCACAGGTTCAATTCCTTTCTCATTCGAACCTACAATAACCATTTCAAAACAATGTATCCCCTCAACCTAGCATGTCATCTACTGATCAATAAAGAAATCAGAGCTAATACTGAGTATAACTCATAGAGGGAAAATAGGATGAAGGACAGTGATATCTTTCACTGATACAATAGTGTATCAGTCAAATACCCTCTTCCCTTGAAATCAATTTCCCCCCTGCATAAATCTTAACATAAAATGCATCCTACATGTTATAAATTGTTCAGAAATACCTATAGTTAATTTACATGATATTAATCATTGAAATAAAATGACAGTAAGGAACAGTGCACATAAATTCTTTGATACCCACAATATCAGTTCGAATAGGACATAACCAAAACCACATCGACTTCCTACTCATTGCAACAAATCATGATGAACATTTGGTTGATATTAGTTAGGGTATACTAGAAGATAACACACAACCCAAATGGTGTCCTATAACAGGACACGCGAGTGTCCAGAACAAAGCACAGACACGCACGAGACTGGCACGAGCTCGCATGACCAGTGCACGTGTCCGCACGCACCCGACATGCAACCAAGTGACACGAGACTTGGGGAGTGGCGTGTCAGACACTGCCTCGAGCTCCACGTCAAATGACATGCGCCCACGTGTCCTAAATAGCCCACACGAGCCCACGAGCAGCAGGACACTGCTGCCCGTACGCGCGTAGGCATGTCCGCGAGTCCTGTGCGACTCGGACACAACTCAAATTCACCCCAGTCAATCACGAATGTGTAAGCGACAACAAAATAAGAATTTCTATTCAAATACAATTTGAAATATCGAACGAAAATTAAGTGAGCGGCTGTTGCTCACCTTTCCTTTTTTTTCTAATTCTTTTCTAAAAACTTGAGTATATATATATATATATATATATATATATATATATATATATATATATATATATATATATATATATATATATATATATATATATATATATATATCTTTCTTTTAGCTAGCAAAAATTATCCCAAAAATTACAATTAAATTCCTAAAATCCTAGATTTAATTATATTCCTTATTTAATAGAAATACGAACATGCACACATATAATATTATATATATACACTCATACATTAATTATACTAATAAACTAGTAGTAAATAAATCCATAAGTAATAAAAGGCATAACGAAAATTAATTAAATTATAAAAATTAATTATAAATTATGGGGGTTTACACCAAGTTGTTCACTAAAGTCGTTATTTTCAAAGACAAGGCCTTCCTGGCCGCGATCCCCCGTTTGGTTGATGACAGAGACAACAACCAACTGCAAATTCAACCCTCTGAGTGTGAAGTCAAAGACGAAGTATGGGCGCTGAGCGAGCATAGTGCCCCCAGCCCAGACGGCTTTACTGGCACCTTCTTCAGATCCTGCTGGGATATTATCGAGACTGACATTATTGAGGCAATGATCGCCTTCTTCCAAGGAGCCATATATCCCAAAGCGATATCTAGTGCCAACATGATCCTCATCCCCAAGAAGGATAACCCAAAGACATTTAAAGACTTCTGCGCCCCTGAGCATATGCACCTTCACCAATAAGATCATTTCCAAGGTTATAGCCAGTCGCATGTCAGGGCTCCTCCCCAAGATCATCTTCGAAGAGCAAAGTGGTTTTGTACGTGGACACAACATCCTTGATAACATCCTGCTAGCTAAAGAGATGGTCAACATCATAAAATTTCCATCCAGGGGAGGGAACATTGCCATTAAGCTAGACGTAGAAAAGGCCTATGACATAATCGATTGACAATTCATGATTTGGGTGTTCAGGGCCTTCGGGTTCTCGGAGACTTAGATTGACATTTTCTGAAGGTCTATCAGCAATGTGTGGTTTTCCATGGTTGTCAACGGTCAAGCTAACGATTTTTTCAAATCTAGCCGCGGTGTTAGAGAAGGGGATCCTCTCTTCTACCATATTTATCATTGTAAAACCCCTGAATTTCTACTATTTTTAAAATAAATTTGATACTAATTTTTTTTGTATATTGTACATCGCGTAGTTGTATTGTACGTCGCGCACAAAATTTTATTTTTCGTAATTGCTCGACTAGTACGACTATGTACGAGCGTACATATTTTTGAAAAATATTTTTTTTTATTTTTATAGTTTCGAAATAATATAGATAATAATTATTTTTAGCTATCATGCCTAAACTTTCAAGTTTATGATTTTAATTATGAAAAGCCTTTCATTTATACAGATATAATAATAAATAATTTTTCTATAAAATGGTATATTAGAAAAGTATATTTATGTAAATATTATTTGGACATACATATATATTTCGTAATTATTTATTAGTATATTTTAAAATAATAATGTAATTTTCAAAATTATTATTATTAGTATTTTTGGAAAATATATTTTGAAATTATTGTGGCGATTTAAATCTTGATTTAATTTTATGGATTTATCTAAATAGTTAAATTAATATATATTTGAAATTTGATTTAGATTTGGATTGAAATTTATTGAATTTGATTTAAAATAAATAGAGGAATTATCTAAAGGGATTTGCAACTATCATAATCCTTATCCAAATAGTAGCTTTCACCTCCTATATAAGGAGAGGCTCATTATTCTCTATTCCTTTAATTTTCTCCACCTACAAATGTGTTTGTGCATCGTGTCCATGCACATCAAGCCATATCCATTCACTTCTTCTATTTTTCATCCAAATTGATTAATGTTCTCATTAAAGAAATTCTCTTTTCCCTTCCATCTATTTCTTTTATCACAAATTCTTACTATCCTTTTACCGATCAACCAAGTCCGTCTATCCTAGTAGTCCTTAAATTTCGAGTACGAAAATTTTCAAAGGTGGGTAGATTTGTAACTCATCTTCCCAAAATTATTAGTTTTTAAATTATATCTATATATTTTAATTTCGTGTTTAAAAGTAATTTTGTAGAAATTTTGTAAAAGATATTTTGTGATTACTTTTGTTACCAAAAAACTAGTTTTAAATTAATGGTTTGAAATAATATTTCTAAAAAAAATGTTCTCGAATTTTTATTTGAAATATAAAATATATTTTTATTATTTTTGGTCTTCTAAAAATTGGTTTAAAAAAAATGAGCGATAAAAGGTTTTTTTGTCTATTTATTTTTAAATAACGATTTGGATTTATAAAAGTAAGTTTTATAATATTTAATGACATCGAGTATTATTTTGATATGTTAATCAGTTATTTGATTATATTTGAATTTATTTAAATTATCTTGATGGTTATCAGCTATTTTTAAATTATGTTGATAATTTAAATATTGTTTAAAATACTTACGATGACTAATTGGAACATTACGATTTGTCTAATCTAGATTTGAAATGTTATTTGATTAAATGATTTATTTATTATTTGATTGAAATTATTTTGGTAAATATTAGATCTTATTTTAAAGTTATTATGTTGAGTTTGATTTGGATTTGGATTCATATGATTTGAATTATTTGATAATATAGAATAATAGTTAAAGTTATTATGGTGATCATTTAAAGGTTTACAACCAAATTGATTTGTTTTTTAAATAATTTATTTGATTTAAATATATACGAAGATTTATCCATTAGAAATTCTTATCCTATTGGAATCATATCTTGCATTAATTAGATCATTTTTTATTTAAATCAAATCCTGTCTAATTTACGAGATAAATCTGAAATAAATACCTATGTAAATCCAATACATCCCCCTTCTATCAGCCATAATTCAAAATTATTTTTAGTCCAATAGAAACTCTAAAATTCGTCATTAGAATTCAGCCCCGCTTTTTAGCAGCAAGAGCAACTTGGAACGACGATATCTTCTAGCTCCGAACTCCATTTTGTCTCCAGTTTTTTTAAAAGAAGCGTATCAAGGTAAGGTTTCCAAAAACATATTTTAATAGACAAAATTCATTCTGTAGATATCTACAAAACTGTTTGTGTATCTAGTGTCCCAAAAATAAACATGTTTCAGTATTTTTGCGATTTCGGGAGATTTCGGAAACAAAAATGCGATCCGTTTAGTTTTTCGGAAAGCTAATACGAAAATCTATACCATATCCTAACTTTAGAATTTATTAAATAAATGTAATAGGTGCGGTATTAATTATAATTAGATAATAAACTATTTTCAGCATCTGAAGTTGTTCTTGTACCTTCCTCTTTGTGCGCTGTTGTTGATTCGTCGCCAGGACATCATCTTACCTCACTCGGACATCAGGAAAGACACTTTGGCTTTACTGTTTAATTTTTTGCTCAATATCATGCATATTTTATTTCTTGTTCTTTCAAAACCATATGTAGTTGTAAATTATTATACTTTAGTTTTCTTTATGCACTTGGCCTAGAGTTAAGGGACCACCTTTGTTTGTGCCGCATTCATTGACTCGACACATGTGTGCCATGATGTTACGTGTCTCATATAGATTCGGACTTGCGTATCGACCGTACATCGGTACGTACAGGACGAGCGTTAGGATATAACTGCTAATATAGTTGTCTAGCAGACTTAGCGGTTATTAGAAATATCGTGGTGTGGATTCAGCACATGTAGTGCATGGGGAGGGTGAAGACAGTTATTAGGCACAGGGGCTTTCATACATTTACTTTTCTCTAGCTGTCATTTGTGACTCAGCCGAGAGCTAGTGTGCTGTGCACTTATTTATTTTTCTCTAGATGCCACTAGTGGCTCGGTTGAAACACAATTGTGTCGTGCATTTACTTTCCTCTAGCTGCCGTTAGTGTCTCACCCAAGAGCTAGTGGCCGTGTATTTATTTTTCTCTAGATGTCCCTTTGCTCTCACTCGAGTGCTAATGGGTCGTGCATTTACTTTTCTCTAGACGCCACTAGTATCTTGGTTGAAACGCTAACGTGCCGTGTTTCTAGTCTCAAGAGCCCTTGTGTGGAACGTTGTCTTCAAAGTGCATTTTCATATAGAATGGTTAAGGACCTTTATTTGTTTAGTCATATATATACTTTTATGTTGAGCTTCTATTATTCAGTTATTGGCATGATATTATGTGTCTTGTTACATCCCTCTGAGGACCTGGTTATCTCGCCAGGTGTGTGCTCTTATCTTACGCAGGTGTTCTAGCTGTAGCCGTGATCACCGCTATATCTTCGAGGATGATTGTAATTGGATCGTCTTTGCTTCGCTCGCCAAACTTATTTTATTTTCCATGTATCTTGTTGGTAGTGGATTTGTCTCCGCCTAACATATTGTAGAAATACATTTCTATAGATGATTATATGAATTCTTTATTTTCTTTATTTGTGGATGAGATTAGTTGTTATGGTTTCTACTGCATATTACAGCTTATGTATACATACAAGGCCATGTACTTCACATGTATACAACTGGCATGTCTACATTCCTAGTCCTACGTATTTTGGGACTGGAGCATTACATGTTTTTGTGGTGGCCCATGCAGGTCTAGATAAATTGTTTGGTTACTTTTCTGTACCAAGCAAGCCTGCGTATAGGATTAGAAGTCTAGGATCTCATCCACATACTTGACCTCTTTCCTCGATCCCATATTTGAATTACCGTTCGACTCATCAATTGCATCTTGCTTGATTCCTCCTATTATTATTCTTATCGTCCCTTCGTGTTTGCTAGAAATTGACCCTACTAGTAAGATATCCCAAACACTATTAGTTTAATTCTTTTAAGTTGGGTAGAATGCTTTATGACCTAGTAATCCTTTGTCCTTGTGACCTATATTAGTAAGTTCACTTAGATTCTAGAATTTAGAGGACCCTAACCCATCTAGTCAACCAAGGACTTGGACAAGAAGACTATAGGACGACTGTATAAAGACCATCACAGTACATGACTTAGATCCTTTAGAAGTTCGACTATACTTCCTCTCAATTTTAAACTCTCGTGCCTATATTTTTACTATCTAGACTAATGATGCTAATATAGCCTAGTTTTTGCAAACTAAATTCTTTATCAAGCTTGTTCATGACATATGTTATTGGAGGCCTCCGCTAACGTATTGTCTACTCAGAACCGGTGTATGATGGTCTGATCAACCTAGTGCACTTTGGTTCGCTTACATCTATCGTTCTACGTGGATGGGGACATAGCTAAACTTGCTCTCTAGAGTCCCATCCGTGACTGCCTTGGCAACTCCTTTTGAATTATTCGGTCGCCTTTGAACCACGTATTCATATTCGATAACGCCTCCTTCGAACTCTATATTGCTTTCGCCTTCACCTATTTTGGAAGGACGAAGGCGTTACACTAGAACTTCCTCTAGCCATCCTATCGACTATGACCGTTCTCACTCGATGTTGCTATATCTTCATCCTAAACTACTCGTCCTTTTTCTCGGCCCTATATTTACTATCATGACCTTCTAATCGCTTAATTTAGGAGTAAAATTAAATTCGTTCTCTTAAATCGTGCCCTCAACCTACTCTCAAAACATATCTTTTTAGGTCTCCCATTTATTCTCTTGATACCATATTACTCCTTGCATGTTATCATGACAAACTTTAACCCTTAACTTTTTAATTGTTGCTTAAAACTCATGACCCTCATTCACTACCCACGACCATACCCGTATTACTTTTCTAAGTTCTAGATCGGAACTTCTTACGACATGATTTTGTTGAGCCTTATAATTGATTGTTCCCCACCGATACCCCTTTGTGTCTTTTCACCCTCCTACTAATTCTTAATTTCGAGGACAAAATTCTTTTAAGTTGGGTAGGATGTAAAACCTCTAAATTTCTACTATTTTTTAAATAAATTTGATACTGATTTTTTTTATTTTTGTATATTGTACATCGCGTAGTTGTATTGTACGTCGCGCGCAAAATTTTGTTTTTCGTAATTGCTCGATTAGTACGACTATGAACGAGCGTACATATTTTTGAAAAATATTTTTTTCTATTTTTATATTTTCGAAATAATATAGATAATAATTATTTTTAGCTATCGTGCTTAAAATTTCAAGTTTATGATTTTAATTATGAAAAGCCTTTCATTTATACAGATATAATAATAAATAATTTTCCTATAAAATGGTATATTAGAAAAGTATATTTATGTAAATATTATTTGGACATACATATATATTTTGTAATTATTTATTAGTTTATTTTAAAATAATAATGTAATTTTCAAAATTATTAGTATTTTTGGAAAATATATTTTGAAATTATTGTGGCAATTTAAATCTTGATTTGATTTTATGGATTTATTTAAATAGTTAAATTAATATATATTTGAAATTTGATTGATTTTAAACTAGAGGATGGAATTTAATTAGATTTAAATTGATTTTGATTTGGATTGAAATTTATTGAATTTGATTTAAAATAAATAGAGAAATTATCTAAAGGGATTTGCAACTATCATAATCCTTATCCTAATAGTAGCTTCCACCTCCTATATATGGAGAGGCTCATTATTCTCTATTCCATTAATTTTCTCCACCTACAAATGTGTTTGTACATCGTGTCCGTGCACATCAAGCCATATCCATTCACTTTTTCTATTTTTTATCCAAATTGATTAATGTTCTCATTAAAGAAATTCTCTTTTCCCTTCCATCTATTTTCTCTTATCACAAATTCTTACTATCCTTTTACCGATCAACCAAGTCCGTCTATCCTAGTAGTCCTCAAATTTCGAGTACGAAAATTTTCAAAGGTGGGTAGATTTGTAACTCATCTTCCCGAAATTATTAGTTTTTAAATTATATCTATATATTTTAATTTCGTGTTTAAAAGTAATTTTTGTAGAAATTTTGTGATTACTTTTGTTACCAAAAAACTAGTTTTAAATTAATGGTTTGAAATAATATTTCTAAAAAAAAGTTCTCGAATTTTTATATGAAATATAAAATATATTTTTATTATTTTTGGTCTTCTAAAAATTGGTTTAAAAAAATGAGCGATAAAAGATTTTTTTGTCTATTTATTTTTAAATAACGATTTGGATTTATAAAAGTAAGTTTTATAATATTTAATGACATCGAGTATTATTTTGATATGTTAATAAGTTGTTTGATTATATTTAAATTTATTTAAATTATCCTGATGGTTATCAAATATACTTTAAATTATGTTGATAATTTAAATATTGTTTAAAATACTTACGATGACTAATTGGAGCATTACGATTTGTCTAATCTAGATTTGAAATGTTATTTGATTAAATAATTTATTTATTATTTGATTTAAATTATTTTGATAAATATTAGATATTATTTTAAAGTTATTATGTTGAGTTTGATTTGGATTTGGATTCATATGATTTGAATTATTTGATAATATAGAATAATAGTTAAAGTTATTATGGTGATCATTTAAAGGTTTACAATCAAATTGATTTGTTTTTTAAATAATTTATTTGATTTAAATATATGGGAAGATTTATCCATTAGAAATTCTTATCCTATTGGAATCATATCTTGCATTAATTAGATCATTTTTTTATTTAAATCAAATCCTATCTAATTTAGGAGATAAATTTGAAATAAATACCTATATAAACCCAATACATCCCCCTTCTATCAGCCATAATTCAAAATTATTTTTAGTCCAATAGAAACTCTAAAATTCGTCATTAGAATTCAGCCCCGCTTTTTAGCAGCAAGAGCAACTTGCAACGACGATATCTTCTAGCTCCGAACTCCGTTTCGCCTCCAGTTTTTTTTTAAAAGAAGCGTATCAAGGTAAGGTTTCCAAAAACATATTTTGATAGACAAAATTCGTTCTGTAGATTTCTACAAAACTGTTTGAGTATCTAGTGTTCCAAAAATAAACGTGTTTCAGTATTTTGCGCTTTTGGGAGATTCCGGAAACAAAAATGCGATCCGTTTAGTTTTTCGAAAAGCTAATACGAAAACCTATACCATATCCTAACTTCAGAATTTATTAAATAAATGTAATAGGTACGGTATTAATTATAATTAGATAATAGACTATTTTCAGCATCTGAAGTTGTTCTTGCACCTTCGTCTGTGTGTGCTATTGTTGATTCGTCGCCAGGATATCATCTTACCTCACTCGGACATCAGGCAAGACACCTTGCCTTTACTGTTTAATTTCTTGCTCAATATCATGCATATTTTATTTCTTGTTCTTTCAAAACCATATGTAGTTGCAAATTATTATACTTTAGTTTTCTTTATGCACTTGGCCTAGAGTTAAGGGACCACCTTTGTTTGTGCCCCATTCATTGACTCGACACATGTGTACTACGATGTCACGTGTCTCATATAGATTTGGACTTGCATATCGACCGTACATCGATGCGTACAGGACGAGCGTTAGGATATAACTGCTAATATAGTTATCTAGAAGACTTAGCGGTTATTAGAAATATCGTGGTGTGGATTCAGCACGAGTAGTGCATGGAGAGGGTGAAGACAGTTATTAGGCGCAGGGACTTTCACATATTTACTTTTCTCTAGCTGCCATTTGTGACTCAGCCGAGAGCTAGTGTGCTGTGCACTTATTTATTTTTCTCTAGATGCCACTAGTGCCTCGGTTGAAACACAAATGTGCCGTGCATTTACTTTCCTCTAGCAACCGTTAGTGACTCACCCAAGAGCTAGTGGCCGTGCATTTATTTTTCTCTATATGTCCCTTAGCTCTCACTCGAGTGCTAATGGGCCGTACATTTACTTTTCTCTAGACGCCACTAGTGCCTTGGTTGAAACGCTAACGCGCCGTGTTTCTAGTTTCGAGAGCCCTTGTGTGGAACGTTGTCTTCAAAGTGCATTTTTACATAGAATGGTTAAGGACCTTTATTTGTTTAGTCATATATATACTTTTATGTTGAGCTTCTATTATTCAGTTATTGGCATGATATTATGTGTCTTGTTACGTCCCTCTGAGGACCTGGTTATCTCGCCAGGTGTCTGCTCTTGTCTTACGCAGGTGTTCTAGCTCTAGCCGTGATCACCGCTATATCTTCGAGGATGATTGCAATTGGAACATCTTCGCTTCGCTCGCCAAACTTATTTCATTTTCCATGTATCTTGTTAGTAGTAGATTTGTCTCCGCCCAACATATTGTACAAATACATTTCCATAGATGATTATATGAATTCTTTATTTTCCTTTATTTGTGGATGAGATTAGTTGTTATGGTTTATACTGCATATTACAGCTTATGTATACATACAAGGCCATGTACTTCATATGTATACAGCTGGCATGTCTACGTTCCTAGTCCTACGTATTTTAGGACTTGGGCGTTACAATCATTATCGCTGATGCGCTGAGCAGAAATCTGAATAAAATGGTGGGGTCACCTCGCTACCAATACTACTACACTGCTAGCGGCTGCCCGATCATTACCCACCTGGCTTACACTAAAGACATCCCCATCTTCTCTTGCGGTGATGCGGGGTCCGCTGAAGTGGTTAGCAACACACTACAGAGATACTCCAGATGCTTCGGCCAGTGCGTCAACCTCTCCAAATGTGTTATTTATGTCCATAACACTGCTGACAGAGCACAAACTACAATACTTATTAATACAACCTCCTTCGCTATGGAGTACCCCCCATTCATCTACTTAGGGTGCTCGTTGGTGTACGGCAGATCTAATGCTGGTATCTTTGAAGGATTGGTGGGAAAAATCAGGAAAAGAATTGAGGGATGGCACAACACGAATCTATCGCCTGGAGGTAAGATTACTCTTATTTAGCTTGTGCTCTCCTCCATGCCGGTCTACACTCTGGCCGTTTGCTCCCTACCGAAGAAGGTCATCTCCAACATTAAAAATCTTTTCGCTAAATCTTCAGGGGTCACTACGACGGCATTGATAAACATCATTAGGCCATCTAGGACACCATGGCTAGACCCACGGATGAGGGTGGACTTGGATTCTGCAGGTTGGACCATATTGTTGACGCTTGCTCGATGAAGATGTGGTGGAAGCTGCAAGAGAACAGCTTCTTGTGGGCTCATTTCATGAAGGCTAAATACTTTAAGTACTCACACCCGTCCATCTCATCCTTCAATAGCAGATCCTCTGCCTCTTGGCGTCGCATCCTGACCGGCAGGTAGCTTGCCGAGCCATTGGTCCGCCTTAAGTTGGGATTGGGTGAATCGTCTATATTTTTCGAAAGGTGGGCTGGGGATACCCTTCTTTTCCTGAAACTGGGTGCCCCTAGCTCTGCCACTATCAAAGAGTTGGGGAATAGCGAGGGGGTAGAATTGGGAGCGGGTTACAGATTGGATCGGAGAGGAGGCTGTAGCCGCAATTGCAGCCTCTAGATTGGAGATCGGCTCAGATCGTGACATCATGCGATGGTCCCCAACGACTAACGGTACCTTCATGCTGTCTACCGTGTGATGAGCGGTTCGGGATATCGGAGCTCCGTCCCTATCACTGGGCATTTTGGCAACCTTGTATCCTGAAGAAATGGTCATTTCTGATTTGGAGAACAATTCGCAGAAAACTTCCCATCGATGATGTCCTCGCCACAGTTGGCTTCAGCTTACCCTCCTCGTGTCATTATTGCTCGGAACAACAGGCTGAAACTATCGAGCACATCATTTATTCTGGCAACCTGGCTATGGAAGTGTGGACCAGGTTTGCTCACCTCTGCCTTTCGGAGCAGAACGTTGGGAGCTTCAACGATCTCTTTGCTACCAGGGGCAAAGCTTTGCACGGCCACTAGATCGTTGTAGCCGCCATCATATGGGTAATTTGGAAGAATCGGAACAAATTCAGATATGAGGGGCGCCAGTTCAACACCAACCAACTGAATCGCGAGGTCCACAGACAGATCCACAAGGCAAGCAGACACTGCAAACACGTCCGAGAGGGATTTTGGCTCCCCCTGCATAGCTGACCTCCCCGTCCTGTTCGAGACATTTTGCCATGAGTGGGGGAAAGCCCCCTGACTCTATTTTTTCTCTGATTTCCTTTTTTAGGCATACTTGTAAAGGCTACAACATTTTACGCCTTTGACATGAATATATGATTCTGTGTTTATATATATATATATATATAACAAAAAAATTGCTTCCTCTTCCCCTTGCTTTGGAAGCTAGCCCGCGGGGTGCCCCCCGTACCTAGGCATTCTGGCCGGGCCGCTGTGGTTGGGCGCCTCCCCCTTCCTCTCCCTCCTCCCCGTCCTGACCCCCTAATGTCACCGTCCCCACCGAGACCATCCACGTGGCCCCCGGACCTCCTTGCGTTCCTTGCACAGCCTCCAGACGATCCTCCTCCGGCGGCTACCCCATACCCCCCTCTTCCAGTTTTGATGGGGACCGGGTTGTCGGACCCCGTAGCTTCTCTCCCCTCTATTCTTTTCAGTACGAAGATGGTCGAACTAGTCCTCCACCCTCTCGCTGGATCTACTATTTCTTCTAGCAGCCTTACCCCTTCCTTAGCCGCGGCACCGGTTGGCTTCGTCAAGCGGGTTGTTATACCGACCCAGAGGACAGCTGGCGGTCACCCACCCATCTCAGAAACTGCTTATGTTGTGTAGGCTCGGTCGTCGAGGAGGGCAGCTTTTCAAATTTTAAACC